>JAOWCC010001589.1:119315372-119694939 GCA_030867875.1 Actinernus sp. WN-2022
AAGGGACTCGAACCCTCAATCTTCTGATTCGAAGTCAGACGCCTTATCCATTAGGCCACGCGGCCGTCTTATAATATACAGCTTGTTTAAAAGTACGTATGCCAAATAATCAGCTTAGATGTTTGTGATAAGTAAAAAAGTAGCACAAAAAATGTTTATGTTTTGAGTCTAGGTTTAATTTACAAGCGGTGATGTGTCAGTTTATCGCGATAATGGTATTGGGACTTGGAGTCTGATCGAGTTGTCAGATATTCTGTCGAATTTAGGCCGATGAAATTCGGCTGTAATTCGAATTTGTTTGCCGTATTACTTAAAAATCTAACCTTGAATCGAACAGTATTGGTCAACGTTCAGATGAAGAATTACAATAAATTTATATGGAAAATGACGGTTAAAGATATTAGTTTGGAAAGGAAATTCTGAGGTGTCGGGTTTTCCCTAACAACCTGGAACGGAAATTGGTTGCGATTGCCTGAAACTCAAAATAAACACAACACGACCCGGTTGTTCGAAGCGAAATAAATATGTATTTTTACGCTAAATCTGTAATCTTAATCTGTATAGTTTACTCTCGGGTTAACGATTTAACCTCGGCGTAGTGCTTACCCTTGGCTTGCTTCGAACAACCGCGCCCAGAGCCGCTAGAGTACTAGAGAGGAATAACCTCTCAAGACTCACGTAAAATGTCATGACTTTGTTGGCCAAGTTTGATTTTCTAAAAATCGCCATACATTTCTTATAATAACAATTAGCTTGGGCTGCCTGGTTTGCGGTTGGAGTGGATCTTTTCTAAAATCACATATAATGCAATTCACTCTTGCTAAAAACCAATAAACTTTGTATCCACGAGTTTGCCATTGATAGGCTTGAGGGTCATCAGTGGATCTAAGGTGAATATTTATCATAAGTACTTTTAAACAAACCGCAGATCATAACACGGCCGCGTGGCCTAATGGATAAGGCGTCTTACTTCGAATCAGAAGATTGAGGGTTCGAGTCCCTTCGTGGTCGATTCATTTTTGAATAAAAATGATTATTTGGTCGACAAAGGAGTGTTTCAGCATTCGTGTTTTTAAGCAAGGTAATGTACACGAGTTTATTGCCTCAAGGTTTTCTTTTGAGTCCAGGATTTCATCTAAAGTAGTGTCCGTGGTTGCTTTAATATTCTTATGCTTCTATTCCCTCTCATCTCGAGCTCGGTTACTTGACATTGATCGGTTAGCTTACTAAACATGATCAAAAGACTAACAATGAACAATGTGAAATCACCTACCTTATCCTCTCTTGAACGCGTAACAAACGCTAAAGATGTTCAATTAAAGAAGATAGTTGATGTAACAAAACAGCTTACAAAGAAAGATTTCAGATATCGTTGGGGACTCGAGATAATATACTTGCCAACAAAATATACTCACAATAATCTCCTAACCCCACCACTCTGAAGTAAAATGGTCAGTGCCACATAATTGAGACATACACGTTGGATTTCATCATAATAATTTCTCTCTTAAGATTACTTTTGTGATGAACTAACATCGTTTTTTATTAAAAAATAAATCGACCACGAAGGGACTCGAACCCTCAATCCTCTGATTCGAAGTCAGACGCCTTATCCATTAGGCCACGCGGCCGTCTTATAATATACAGCTTGTTTAAAAGTACGTATGCCAAATAATCAGCTTAGATGTTTGTAATAAGTAAAAAAGTAGCACAAAAAATGTTTATGTTTTGAGTCCAGGTTTAATTTACAAGCGGTGATGTGTGTTTATCGTGATAATGGTATTGGGACTTGGAGTCTGATCGAGTTGTCAGATATTCTGTCGAATTTAGGCCGATGAAAGTCGGCTGTAATTCGAATTTGTTTGCCGTATTACCGAAAAACCTAACCTTGAATCGAACAGTATTGGTCAACGTTCAGATGAAGAATTACAATAAATTTATATGGAAAATGACGGTTAAAGTGCCTATAACCCCAAATTTGAAGTATTTTTAATAAATTCTTTACATCCTTCTTATCAATAATTCGAAGAGAGAAAAAGGAAAAAAGTAAGAGTTCGACCTTATTTCTGGGGTCAAACATTGTAAAACAACCCGATTTGGGCACCCTGTCCCAAATGGCCGTCAGCTGGAGTCTGGAAGTAGACTGGGAACGAAACCGGAAAGCAACGTCATAGTAGTGAGAGAAAGCGAACAACCAACAACAAAGCCAGTAAAAACAGGGCGAACCGAGCGAGTAACTCGATTTGAAATGCCAAACAGATGTGTATTTGGGGGCTGTAGGAATGAGCCAGACTCAAAAAAGGATAGCTCTAACACAAGGTCCCGTT
Organism: Actinernus sp. WN-2022; assembly: GCA_030867875.1. Taxonomy (NCBI): domain Eukaryota; kingdom Metazoa; phylum Cnidaria; class Anthozoa; order Actiniaria; family Actinernidae; genus Actinernus; species Actinernus sp. WN-2022. The sequence goes on from JAOWCC010001589.1 coordinate 119,317,700, forward strand.
TTTAAGCGATGATCGGCCAGAAGCAAAGAAGAGAAGACGCCAGTGGTTGAGGTTCGTGCGAACAAAGCGAGCGAAGTGGGAACCGACGAAGAACGTTTGTTTGGTTCACTCCAAGCCGGAAGACTTTATAAGATTTTCTTTAGTCCTTGACTCTACGCCAAGACTGAAGTCGGTTGAATATGGAGTTGTTCCTATTCCATCAGTCCATGCCATCGAAACCGATTTAAGCCATTCTCCGATTTTGGTAAGTGCTTTTGTATTTAGTTTGCATGGCAATACAGATTTATACAGTAGCCTCCTAGTCCTATAGCAGCCGTTGTGTAGCGCTTCCGTTCACTCCATTCCCCGGAATGGAGTGAAATGGAAGCGCTACAAAACGGCTACTATAGGAGGTTAGCAATACAGTGGAACCTGCATGTATAAAGAAGTTCCTAGGGAAAGGAAGAAAACTTCATTATGACCGGGTTCCACGTACTGAACATTGTTTTCACCACAAGTGTATTAGACTAAGAGAGTGCATGTTTTTAGTATGAGGGAAATAACAGTGAATAAATCAGACAACTTTCTTTAGATGACACCTGCACCTATGGACAGGACACCATGCTTAACAAGCAGCCAAGGGCAGAAGCAACCCAGAAGAGACAACAAAGGATGACTGTTATAGATGTTCCTCCTTCAGCTCCAGGTAATTCAAATTGTTTTGTATAAAATATTTTTTTGCACAAAAGAAACTATTCAAATTCTGAAAATATTCAAACAAAATCGAGTCTGTGCTAATCACACCTTCTGTGTTTGTCCTCCAATAACACCTACATGTAGCTCTTGCTCAAGCAGTGCATATACACCTACATGTATCAAACTGTTGGACATGTCATATAAAGGTATACTGCTTGTTTAGTCTTTCGACTAAACAAAATATTAAAATACCAGCTGGAAACGTATAATATTACACTGTAAGTTTGTATTTAAAACGAAACCAGTGCTTTATTTACCATAAACCAATATATATATATACCCATAACTAACTTAATAATAATTGTTATTTTTGTATTTTAGTGCCAGAAGTTCCAGTTCCACTTGCTGTGAGGCCAGAAATTCCAGTTCCACCTGCTGTAAGGCCCACAAAAACCAAGGCAAAACCCCATTGCTCAGTGTGCAAGAAACCTATTAAATTAAAATTAATTAAATTCTTAATCTCTAAATTATATATTGTTTCTTTTTTTGAATTTATTTGTGGAACTCTGTAAACTAGCTTGTAGCTAAGTATGTCCTCCTCATTAAATAAAGTATTGTGTAAACCTATTAAAGAGCATAAAGGTGTTGTTGATTGTCCAAAGAACAACCCTCGTCCCCTTATAAGTACAGAGTGAACCAGAAATGTCTACCAGCTATCTCAGTGATTTGATATTTTATCAATGGACAATCTAGGTAGCAATATATTATACTGTCAACTTCCATAGGCTAATCACTCCTGTGACCAGCTCAGTGAAATCGATTGCCCTATTTCATTGGCATGACATCAAAACAAATAAATGAAAGCCGCCATTATTATTTTATTGGGAAAATTAGCCAATTTGAAGGAAGGCAATCTATGGCAGAACAGCTTTATTTTGTATGTCTGTTGTTAAAGACGAGTGTTTTGACCCCCTAAGATGGCAGCTGTGTCTATCATGTGACACCATAATTAAATAGGGCAATTGAATTTGAGGCTTAAAGGGGCTATGTCACGGTACTATGCATGTATGGAGTCAGTGTTCGATTGGTGGGTTAAAACAGTTCAACCCCCTCCTTCAATGCTGGATTGAAAGTATGTTCATTATTTTACTTGAATAATGTATATTTACACAATTTATTAGTCATTTTTGAATATTTGCTTTGATTTTTACCATCCCACACGTGCACGAGGTTTGTCAGTTCATATGAGAATCTCTGATAATGAGTGTGTCCGGCCCAGACATCTAATTTTACTGTTTTCCAATTTACTACTCAAACATTTAAATTTTAATATTATAATCCTATTTTCAAAATTTGTGTAAAATAATAGAAAGGAACACAGGGTGCGATGCAAGTGCTTTCCAATAGCCCAGGGCTAGTAGTTTCGCTTGTCAGGGTAGTGATTCCTGTTCACAGGTTGGCTGAATGGACATATGGACATACATGTATATGGACATACATGTAGGTTAATAGCCCACATTCGATATATGCTTGACTTCTCACACACAAAGGTTCTGGGGCATAATTAAATTCATTATTGTTATTTCATTAATCACAGCACATTATTCCCCAGAGCCTTGTATGTGTATTGAATCATTTGTATGTGACCAGTGAAGCCTATATCAAAAGTGGCCAATGGCACTGAAAGTTTGACTGTTCATTGTTGTTCTCCTTAAAGTTTATATAAGTTATGAAGTACTTTCATCTTCATCTTCTTCAAATCCAGTGAAGGTTTCTTTCCCAGCATTGAATTTTGTCCTGATTGTGTCATATGCACATGCTAGTAGAGGAATTCTATTGTTGCCCAGATAACCGTAGACTAACTGGATGTACTCTCTGTATGAGACAACTCGTAGAAATCTGTAAATAAAGAAGTTTATATGTTAGTACCAATTGTTTGATACAGTTGAAGCCCTTTGTGAAACTGCCCGTGTAGTTGTAGGTGACCAGCTCCCCTCAGAGACCACTCTTGTGCTCTGTAGTAACCAGCCACTCTCATAATTAAGTGACCACCGCGCGTACCACCACCTTTGGAATTTTTCTTTGTTTTTAAACTCTTGTAAGTAACTACTCCATAGACATGATCCCAGACTGTGCAATGAGTCAACTAAATATAAATATGCACTAGCATTTTGCAACAATATTCTTATTATATCTGACATTCATGCCCGGGCATTCATGCTGTTACAGTAGAGTAGTACAGTATTGTATACTGTGATATCAGTCGCATTATATATGTATCCCCATGGGTGTGGTGTGTGCAAGCTCTCATAAGCGAGCAACTACTCCTGATTCCACTTCTGACTAGTTATGAGCACCTTTTCCTGATTCCCAGTGTGGTTGCTTACGAGAGCTACTATTTTTAATTAACATGCACGATAGATCAAAATACTCTGATAAACCTTCCACTTTCCTGGTCAGACTAAACATGGAACTGTGTTCATTGATTTCAATTCATACCTTGGTCATTATTGAGCATTATTAATGCTCGCGGACTCGCTCGTTCGAGATACGATACGAAAACCTCGTGAATAAAAACGATATCAAGCTCTTAACATGTAATAATCTCTATATATGATTTTTGCGATTGGAAGGATCACTGGATTCTTTTGGCATCCTGCATTGCTGCAATGCCGGTTTTTTGGGGAGACCACGGCCACGGGAAGCCCATGAAGGGCTATGATAACTTATTTTAATTTTGGACAGTTTAACTCACCAGCTTTTCCTTGCTTCGAGGCCTTCCACTGAACCGATTCTGGAGGTCTCCATCTGTACTCTTGTAACCCATTCTTCATCGGCGAGTGGCTCATCCGCGCCGGCAGATTCTTCTGCTTCAAGCTCATAGTTGATAAAATTTAGCTCGGAATTGTCCGATGAACAACTGTCTTTAGATTCGGAGCCTGAAGAAGACATTTTGTCAAAAAGTCCAGCAGAAAATTAAAGAACTTACGACGCAAATAAGAAAGAACGAACCAAAAGTACATGAGAGAAGCCTTTATCACGTGAAATGTCTCCCTACTATGACGTACCTAGTCCCAGACCCCACCAAGTCGCTAAGATGACGGTAAAAGTTCACGGCTCTCATCTTTGAAAAGCCGTAAAAAAAAGAGAAATGCTTTAAAACCATTAATTTTTTCGGGAAGTTCCATAGAATACTTCTAAGTTTGATCTGAAAGCGTAACTTTTTGGGGGTTATAGGCACTTTAAAGATATTAGTTTTGGAAAGGAAATTCTGAGGTGTCGGGTTTGCCCTAACAACCTGGAACGGAAATTGGTTGCGATTGCCTGAAACTAAATAAACACAACACGACCCGGTTGTTCGAAGCGAAATAAATATGTATTTTTGCGCTAAATCTGTAATCTTAATCTGTATAGTTTACTCTCGGGTTAGCGATTTAACCTCGGCGTAGTGCTTACCCTTGGCTTGCTTCGAACAACCGCGCCCAGAGCCGCTAGAGTACTAGAGAGGAATAACCTCTCAAGACTCACGTAAAATGTCATGACTTTGTTGGCCAAGTTTGATTTTCTAAAAATCGGCATACATTTCTTATAATAACAATTAGCTTGGGCTGACTGGTTTGCGGTTGGAGTGGATCTTTTCTAAAATCACATATAATGCAATCACTCTTGCTAAAAACCAATAAACTTTGCATCCACGAGTTTTCCATTGATAGGCTTGAGGGTCATACAGTGGATCTAAGGTGAATATTTATCATAAGGACTTTTAAACAAACCGCAGATCATAACACGGCCGCGTGGCCTAATGGATAAGGCGTCTGACTTCGAATCAGAAGATTGAGGGTTCGAGTCCCTTCGTGGTCGATTCATTTTTGAGTAAAAATGATTATTTGGTCGACAAAGGAGTGTTTCAGCATTCGTGTTTTTAAGCAAGGTAATGTACACGAGTTTATTGCCTCAAGGTTTTGTTTTGAGTCCAGGATTTCATCTAAAGTAGTGTCCGTGGTTGCTTTAATATTCTTATGCTTCTATTCCCTCTCATCTCGATCTCGGTTACTTGACATTGATCAGTTAGCTTACTAAACATGATCAAAAGATTAACAATGAACAATGTGAAATCACCTACCTTATCCTCTCTTGAACGCGCAACAAACGCTAAAGATGTTGAATTAAAGAAGATAGGCGATGTAACAAAACAGCTTACAAAGAAAGATTTCAGATATCGTTGGGGACTCGAGATAATATATTTGCCAACAAAATATACTCACAATATTCTCCTAACCCCCACCACTCTGAAGTAAAATGGTCAGTGCCACATAATAGGAGATATTGTAGTTGAGTCTACGAATAGCAGTTTCAGCGGTATTGACCCGAACGCCTCACTTCAATGTAATGAAGCGCCATTGAAACCATCATTCTTACACGACACAAACACCCTCCTAAACAAGCACGACTAATTTAGATACACAGTTTGAATAGCGCTTCATTACATTGAAGTGAGGCGTTTGGGTCAATACCGCTGAAACTGCTATTCGTAGACTCAACTACAATATCTCCTATTGAGACATACACGTTGGATTTCATCATAATAATTTCTCTCTTAAGATTACTTTTGTGTTGAACTAACATCGTTTTTTATTAAGAAATAAATCGACCACGAAGGGACTCGAACCCTCAATCTTCTGATTCGAAGTCAGACGCCTTATCCATTAGGCCACGCGGCCGTCTTATAACATAGCGATGTTTCGTGTGTCGTCATCTATTGTCATTAATGTGCCAACCAGAGATCCATTGGTTCCTAACACAAAGCGGGCTTTACAAACCATGGTTGGCACATTAGCATGACAATTGCAATGTTTATCAACATGAAACATCGCTATACAGCTTGTTTAAAAGTACGTATGCCAAATAATCAGCTAAGATGTTTGTGATAAGTAAAAAAGTAGCACAAAAAATGTTTACGTTTTGAGTCTAGGTTTAATTTACAAGCGGTGATGTGTGTTTATCGTGATAATGGTATTGGGACTTGGAGTCTGATCGAGTTGTCAGATATTCTGTCGAATTTAGGCCGATGAAATTCGGCTGTAATTCGAATTTGTTTGCCGTATTACCGAAAAACCTAACCTTGAATCGAACAGTATTGGTCAACGTTCAGATGAAGAATTACAATAAATTTATATGGAAAATGACGGTTAAAGATATTAGTTTTGGAAAGGAAATTCTGAGGTGTCGGGTTTGCCCTAACAACCTGGAACGGAAATTGGTTGCGATTGCCTGAAACTCAAAATAAACACAACACGACCCGGTTGTTCGAAGCGAAATAAATATGTATTTTTGCGCTAAATCTGTAATCTTAATCTGTATAGTTTACTCTCGGGTTAGCGATTTAACCTCGGAGTAGTGCTTACCCTTGGCTTGCTTCGAACTATCGCGCCCAGAGCCGCTAGAGTACTAGAGAGGAATAACCTCTCAAGACTCACGTAAAATGTCATGACTTTGTTGGCCAAGTTTGATTTTCTAAAAATCGCCATACATTTCTTATAATAACAATTAGCTTGGGCTGCCTGGTTTGCGGTTGGAGTGGATCTTTTCTAAAATCACATATAATGCAATTCACTCTTGCTAAAAACCAATAAACTTTGTATCCACGAGTTTGCCATTGATAGGCTTGAGGGTCATCAGTGGATCTAAGGTGAATATTTATCATAAGTACTTTTAAACAAACCGCAGATCATAACACGGCCGCGTGGCCTAATGGATAAGGCGTCTGACTTCGAATCAGAAGATTGAGGGTTCGAGTCCCTTCGTGGTCGATTCATTTTTGAATAAAAATGATTATTTGGTCGACAAAGGAGTGTTTCAGCATTCGTGTTTTTAAGCAAGGTAATGTACACGAGTTTATTGCCTCAAGGTTTTCTTTTGAGTCCAGGATTTCATCTAAAGTAGTGTCCGTGGTTGCTTTAATATTCTTATGCTTCTATTCCCTCTCATCTCGAGCTCGGTTACTTGACATTGATCAGTTAGCTTACTAAACATGATCAAAAGATTAACAATGAAAAATGTGAAATCACCTACTTATCCTCTCTTGAACGCGCAACAAACGCTAAAGATGTTGAATTAAAGAAGATAGGCGATGTAACAAAACAGCTTACAAAGAAAGGTTTCAGATATCGTTGGGGACTCGAGATAATATATTTGCCAAAAAAATATACTCACAATAATCTCCTAACTCCCACCACTCTAAAGTAAAATGGTCAATGCCACATAATTGAGACATACACGTTGGATTTCATCATTTTAATTTCTCTCTTAAGATTGCTTTTGTGTTGAAGTAACATCGTTTTGATTCAAAAATAAATCGACCACGAAGGGACGCGAACCCTCAATCTTCTGATTCGAAGTCAAACGCCTTACCCATTAGACCACGCGGCCGTCTTATAATATACAGCTTGTTTAAAAGTACGTATGCCAAATAATCAGCTTAGATGTTTGTGATAAGTAAAAAAGTAGCACAAAAAATGTTTACGTTTTGAGTCTAGGTTTAATTTACAAGCGGTGATGTGTGTTTATCGTGATAATGGTATTGGGACTTGGAGTCTGATCGAGTTGTCAGATATTCTGTCGAATTTAGGCCGATGTAATTCGGCTGTAATTCGAATTTGTTTGCCGTATTACCGAAAAACCTAACCTTGAATCGAACAGTATTGGTCAACGTTCAGATGAAGAATTACAATAAATTTATATGGAAAATGACGGTTAAAGATATTAGTTTTGGAAAGGAAATTCTGAGGTGTCGGTTTTTTTCTAACAACCTGGAACGGAAATTGGTTGCGATTGCCTGAAACTCAAAATAAACACAACACGACCCGGTTGTTCGAAGCGAAATAAATATGTATTTTTGCGCTAAATCTGTAATCTTAATCTGTATAGTTTACTCTCGGGTTAGCGATTTAACCTCGGCGTAGTGCTTACCCTTGGCTTGCTTCGGACAACCGCGCCCAGAGCCGCTAGAGTACTAGAGAGGAATAACCTCTCAAGACTCACGTAAAATGTCATGACTTTGTTGGCCAAGTTTGATTTTCTAAAAAATCGCCATACATTTCTTATAATAACAATTAGCTTGGGCTGACTGATTTGCGGTTGGAGTGGATCTTTTCTAAAATCACATATAATGCAATCACTCTTGCTAAAAACCAATAAATTTTGCATCCACGAGTTTGCCATTGATAGGCTTGAGGGTCATACAGTGGTCTAAGGTGAATATTTATCATAAGTACTTTTAAACAAAGTGCAGATCATAACACGGCCGCGTGGCCTAATGGATAAGGCGTCTGACTTCGAATCAGAAGATTGAGGGTTCGAGTCCCTTCGTGGTCGATTCATTTTTGAATAAAAATGATTATTTGGTCGACAAAGGAGTGTTTCAGCATTCGTGTTTTTAAGCAAGGTAATGTACACGAGTTTATTGCCTCAAGTTTTTGTTTTGAGTCCAGGATTTCATCTAAAGTAGTGTCCGTGGTTGCTTTACTATTCTTATGCTTCTATTACCTCTCATCTCGAGCTCGGTTACTTGACATTGATCAGTTAGCATACTAAACATGATCTAAAGATTAACAATGAACAATGTGAAATCACCTACCTTATCCTCTCTTGAACGCGCAACAAACGCTAAAGATGTTGAATTAAAGAAGATAGTCGATGTAACAAAACAGCTTACAAAGAAAGATTTCAGATATCGTTGGGGACTCGAGATAATATATTTGCCAACAAAATATACTCACAATATTCTCCTAACCCCCACCACTCTGAAGTAAAATGGTCAGTGCCACATAATTGAGACATACACGTTGGATTTCATCATAATAATTTCTCTCTTAAGATTACTTTTGTGTTGAACTAACATCGTTTTTTATCAAAAAATGAATCGACCACGAAGGGACGCGAACCCTCAATCTTCTGATTCGAAGTCAGACGCCTTACCCATTAGGCCACGCTGCCATTTTACAATCAACGGCTTGGTTAAAAGTACTTATCCCAAATAATCAGCTTAGATGTTTGTGATAAGTAAAAAAGTAGCACAAAAAATGTTTATGTTTTGAGTCTAGGTTTAATTTACAAGCGGTGATGTGTGTTTATCGTGATAATGGTATTGGGACTTGGAGTCTGATCGAGTTGTCAGATATTCTGTCGAATTTAGGCCGATGAAATTCGGCTGTAATTCGAATTTGTTTGCCGTATTACCGAAAAACCTAACCTTGAATCGAACAGTATTGGTCAACATTCAGATGAAGAATTACAATAAATTTATATGGAAAATGACGGTTAAAGATATTAGTTTTGGAAAGGAAATTCTGAGGTGTCGGGTTTTCCCTAACAACCTGGAACGGAAATTGGTTGCGATTGCCTGAAACTCAAAATAAACACAACACGACCCGGTTGTTCGAAGCGAAATAAATATGTATTTTTGCGCTAAATCTGTAAACTTAATCTGTATAGTTTACTCTCGGGTTAGCGATTTAACCTCGGCGTAGTGCTTACCCTTGGCTTGCTTCGAACGACCGCACCCAGAGCCGCTAGAGTACTAGAGAGGAATAACCTCTCAAGACTCACGTAAAATGTCATGACTTTGTTGGCCAAGTTTGATTTTCTAAAAATCGCCATACATTTCTTATAATAACAATTAGCTTGGGCTGACTGGTTTGCGGTTGGAGTGGATCTTTTCTAAAATCACATATAATGCAATCCACTCTTGCTAAAAACCAATAAACTTTGTATCCACGAGTTTTCCATTGATAGGCTTGAGGGTCATACAGTGGATCTAAGGTGAATATTTATCATAAGTACTTTTAAACAAACCGCAGATCATAACACGGCCGCGTGGCCTAATGGATAAGGCGTCTGACTTCGAATCAGAAGATTGAGGGTTCGAGTCCCTTCGTGGTCGATTCATTTTTGAATAAAAATGATTACTTGGTCGACAAAGGAGTGTTTCAGCATTCGTGTTTTTAAGCAAGGTAATGTACACGAGTTTATTGCCTCAAGGTTTTGTTTTGAGTCCAGGATTTCATCTAAAGTAGTGTCCGTGGTTGCTTTAATATTCTTATGCTTCTATTACCTCTCATCTCGAGCTCGGTTACTTGACATTGATCAGTTAGCATACTAAACATGATCTAAAGATTAACAATGAACAATGTGAAATCACCTACCTTATCCTCTCTTGAACGCGCAACAAACGCTAAAGATGTTGAATTAAAGAAGATAGTCGATGTAACAAAACAGCTTACAAAGAAAGATTTCAGATATCGTTGGGGACTCGAGATAATATATTTGCCAACAAAATATACTCACAATATTCTCCTAACCCCCACCACTATGAAGAAAATGGTCAGTGCCACATAATTGAGACATACACGTTGGATTTCATCATAATAATTTCTCTCTTAAGATTACTTTTGTGTTGAACTAACATCGTTTTTTATCAAAAAATGAATCGACCACGAAGGGACGCGAACCCTCAATCTTCTGATTCGAAGTCAGACGCCTTACCCATTAGGCCACGCTGCCATTTTACAATCCACGGCTTGGTTAAAAGTACTTATCCCAAATAATCAGCTTAGATGTTTGTGATAAGTAAAAAAGTAGCACAAAAAATGTTTATGTTTTGAGTCTAGGTTTAATTTACAAGCGGTGATGTGTGTTTATCGTGATAATGGTATTGGGACTTGGAGTCTGATCGAGTTGTCAGATATTCTGTCGAATTTAGGCCGATGAAATTCGGCTGTAATTCGAATTTGTTTGCCGTATTACCGAAAAACCTAACCTTGAATCGAACAGTATTGGTCAACATTCAGATGAAGAATTACAATAAATTTATATGGAAAATGACGGTTAAAGATATTAGTTTTGGAAAGGAAATTCTGAGGTGTCGGGTTTTCCCTAACAACCTGGAACGGAAATTGGTTGCGATTGCCTGAAACTCAAAATAAACACAACACGACCCGGTTGTTCGAAGCGAAATAAATATGTATTTTTGCGCTAAATCTGTAAACTTAATCTGTATAGTTTACTCTCGGGTTAGCGATTTAACCTCGGCGTAGTGCTTACCCTTGGCTTGCTTCGAACGACCGCACCCAGAGCCGCTAGAGTACTAGAGAGGAATAACCTCTCAAGACTCACGTAAAATGTCATGACTTTGTTGGCCAAGTTTGATTTTCTAAAAATCGCCATACATTTCTTATAATAACAATTAGCTTGGGCTGACTGGTTTGCGGTTGGAGTGGATCTTTTCTAAAATCACATATAATGCAATCCACTCTTGCTAAAAACCAATAAACTTTGTATCCACGAGTTTTCCATTGATAGGCTTGAGGGTCATACAGTGGATCTAAGGTGAATATTTATCATAAGTACTTTTAAACAAACCGCAGATCATAACACGGCCGCGTGGCCTAATGGATAAGGCGTCTGACTTCGAATCAGAAGATTGAGGGTTCGAGTCCCTTCGTGGTCGATTCATTTTTGAATAAAAATGATTACTTGGTCGACAAAGGAGTGTTTCAGCATTCGTGTTTTTAAGCAAGGTAATGTACACGAGTTTGTTGCCTCAAGGTTTTGTTTTGAGTCCAGGATTTCATCTAAAGTAGTGTCCGTGGTTGCTTTAATATTCTTATGCTTCTATTCCCTCTCATCTCGAGCTCGGTTACTTGACATTGATCAGTTAGCTTACTAAACATGATCAAAAGATTAACAATGAACAATGTGAAATCACCTACTTATCCTCTCTTGAACGCGCAACAAACGCTAAAGATGTTGAATTAAAGAAGATAGTCGATGTAACTAAACAGCTTACAAAGAAAGATTTCAGATATCGTTGGGGACTCGAGATAATATATTTGCCAACAAAATATACTCACAATATTCTCCTAACCCCCACCACTCTGAAGTAAAATGGTCAGTGCCACATAATTGAGACATACACGTTGGATTTCATCATAATAATTTCTCTCTTAAGATTACTTTTGTGTTGAACTAACATCGTTTTTTATCAAAAAATGAATCGACCACGAAGGGACTCGAACCCTCAATCTTCTGATTCGAAGTCAGACGCCTTATCCATTAGGCCACGCGGCCGTCTTATAATATACAGCTTGTTTAAAAGTACGTATGCCAAATAATCAGCTTAGATGTTTGTGATAAGTATAAAAGTAGCACAAAAAATGTTTAAGTTTTGAGTCTAGGTTTAATTTACAAGCGTTGATGTGTGTTTATCGTGATAATGGTATTGGGACTTGGAGTCTGATCGAGTTGTCAGATATTCTGTCGAATTTAGGCCGATGAAATTCGGCTGTAATTCGAATTTGTTTGCCGTATTACCGAAAAACCTAACCTTGAATCGAACAGTATTGGTCAACGTTCAGATGAAGAATTACAATAAATTTATATGGAAAATGACGGTTAAAGATATTAGTTTTGGAAAGGAAATTCTGAGGTGTCGGGTTTGCCCTAACAACCTGGAACGGAAATTGGTTGCGATTGCCTGAAACTAAATAAACACAACACGACCCGGTTGTTCGAAGCGAAATAAATATGTATTTTTGCGCTAAATCTGTAATCTTAATCTGTATAGTTTACTCTCGGGTTAGCGATTTAACCTCGGCGTAGTGCTTACCCTTGGCTTGCTTCGAACAACCGCGCCCAGAGCCGCTACAGTACTAGAGAGGAATAATCTCTCAAGACTCACGTAAAATGTCATGACTTTGTTGGCCAAGTTTGATTTTCTAAAAATCGCCATACATTTCTTATAATAACAATTAGCTTGGGCTGACTGGTTTGCGGTTGGAGTGGATCTTTTCTAAAATCACATATAATGCAATCCACTCTTGCTAAAAACCAATAAACTTTGTATCCACGAGTTTTCCATTGATAGGCTTGAGGGTCATACAGTGGATCTAAGGTGAATATTTATCATAAGTACTTTTAAACAAACCGCAGATCATAACACGGCCGCGTGGCCTAATGGATAAGGCGTCTGACTTCGAATCAGAAGATTGAGGGTTCGAGTCCCTTCGTGGTCGATTCATTTTTGAATAAAAATGATTATTTGGTCGACAAAGGAGTGTTTCAGCATTCGTGTTTTTAAGCAAGGTAATGTACACGAGTTTATTGCCTCAAGGTTTTGTTTTGAGTCCAGGATTTCATCTAAAGTAGTGTCCGTGGTTGCTTTAATATTCTTATGCTTCTATTCCCTCTCATCTCGAGCTCGGTTACTTGACATTGATCAGTTAGCTTACTAAACATGATCAAAAGATTAACAATGAACAATGTGAAATCACCTACTTATCCTCTCTTGAACGCGCAACAAACGCTAAAGATGTTGAATTAAAGAAGATAGTCGATGTAACAAAACAGCTTACAAAGAAAGATTTCAGATATCGTTGGGGACTCGAGATAATATATTTGCCAACAAAATATACTCACAATATTCTCCTAACCCCCACCACTCTGAAGTAAAATGGTCAGTGCCACATAATTGAGACATACACGTTGGATTTCATCATAATAATTTCTCTCTTAAGATTACTTTTGTGTTGAACTAACATCGTTTTTTATTAAGAAATAAATCGACCACGAAGGGACTCGAACCCTCAATCTTCTGATTCGAAGTCAGACGCCTTATCCAATAGGCCACGCGGCCGTCTTATAATATACACCTTGTTTAAAAGTACGTATGCCAAATAATCAGCTTAGATGTTTGTGATAAGTATAAAAGTAGCACAAAAAATGTTTAAGTTTTGAGTCTAGGTTTAATTTACAAGCGTTGATGTGTGTTTCTCGTGATAATGGTATTGGGACTTGGAGTCTGATCGAGTTGTCAGATATTCTGTCGAATTTAGGCCGATGAAATTCGGCTGTAATTCGAATTTGTTTGCCGTATTACCGAAAAACCTAACCTTGAATCGAACAGTATTGGTCAACGTTCAGATGAAGAATTACAATAAATTTATATGGAAAATGACGGTTAAAGATATTAGTTTTGGAAAGGAAATTCTGAGGTGTCGGGTTTGCCCTAACAACCTGGAACGGAAATTGGTTGCGATTGCCTGAAACTAAATAAACACAACACGACCCGGTTGTTCGAAGCGAAATAAATATGTATTTTTGCGCTAAATCTGTAATCTTAATCTGTATAGTTTACTCTCGGGTTAGCGATTTAACCTCGGCGTAATGCTTACCCTTGGCTTGCTTCGAACAACCGCGCCCAGAGCCGCTAGAGTACTAGAGAGGAATAACCTCTCAAGACTCACGTAAAATGTCATGACTTTGTTGGCCAAGTTTGATTTTCTAAAAATCGCCATACATTTCTTATAATAACAATTAGCTTGGGCTGACTGGTTTGCGGTTGGAGTGGATCTTTTCTAAAATCACATATAATGCAATCCACTCTTGCTAAAAACCAATAAACTTTGTATCCACGAGTTTTCCATTGATAGGCTTGAGGGTCATACAGTGGATCTAAGGTGAATATTTATCATAAGTACTTTTAAACAAACCGCAGATCATAACACGGCCGCGTGGCCTAATGGATAAGGCGTCTGACTTCGAATCAGAAGATTGAGGGTTCGAGTCCCTTCGTGGTCGATTTATTTTTGAATAAAAATGATTATTTGGTCGACAAAGGAGTGTTTCAGCATTCGTGTTTTTAAGCAAGGTAATGTACACGAGTTTATTGCCTCAAGGTTTTGTTTTGAGTCCAGGATTTCATCTAAAGTAGTGTCCGTGGTTGCTTTAATATTCTTATGCTTCTATTCCCTCTCATCTCGAGCTCGGTTACTTGACATTGATCAGTTAGCTTACTAAACATGATCAAAAGATTAACAATGAACAATGTGAAATCACCTACCTTATCCTCTCTTGAACGCGCAACAAACGCTAAAGATGTTGAATTAAAGAAGATAGGCGATGTAACAAAACAGCTTACAAAGAAAGATTTCAGATATCGTTGGGGACTCGAGATAATATATTTGCCAACAAAATATACTCACAATATTCTCCTAACCCCCACCACTCTGAAGTAAAATGGTCAGTGCCACATAATTGAGACATACACGTTGGATTTCATCATAATAATTTCTCTCTTAAGATTACTTTTGTGTTGAACTAACATCGTTTTTTATTAAGAAATAAATCGACCACGAAGGGACTCGAACCCTCAATCTTCTGATTCGAAGTCAGACGCCTTATCCATTAGGCCACGCGGCCGTCTTATAATATACAGCTTGTTTAAAAGTACGTATGCCAAATAATCAGCTAAGATGTTTGTGATAAGTAAAAAAGTAGCACAAAAAATGTTTACGTTTTGAGTCTAGGTTTAATTTACAAGCGGTGATGTGTGTTTATCGTGATAATGGTATTGGGACTTGGAGTCTGATCGAGTTGTCACATATTCTGTCGAATTTAGGCCGATGAAATTCGGCTGTAATTCGAATTTGTTTGCCGTATTACCGAAAAACCTAACCTTGAATCGAACATAGTATTGGTCAACGTTCAGATGAAGAATTACAATAAATTTATATGGAAAATGACGGTTAAAGATATTAGTTTTGGAAAGGAAATTCTGAGATGTCGGGTTTTTTCTAACAACCTGGAACGGAAATTGGTTGCGATTGCCTGAAACTAAATAAACACAACACGACCCGGTTGTTCGAAGCGAAATAAATATGTATTTTTGCGCTAAATCTGTAATCTTAATCTGTATAGTTTACTCTCGGGTTAGCGATTTAACCTCGGCGTAATGCTTACCCTTGGCTTGCTTCGAACAACCGCGCCCAGAGCCGCTAGAGTACTAGAGAGGAATAACCTCTCAAGACTCACGTAAAATGTCATGACTTTGTTGGCCAAGTTCGATTTTCTAAAAATCGCCATACATTTCTTATAATAACAATTAGCTTGGGCTGACTGGTTTGCGGTTGGAGTGGATCTTTTCTAAAATCACATATAATGCAATCCACTCTTGCTAAAAACCAATAAACTTTGTATCCACGAGTTTTCCATTGATAGGCTTGAGGGTCATACAGTGGATCTAAGGTGAATATTTATCATAAGTACTTTTAAACAAACCGCAGATCATAACACGGCCGCGTGGCCTAATGGATAAGGCGTCTGACTTCGAATCAGAAGATTGAGGATTCGAGTCCCTTCGTGGTCGATTCATTTTTGAATAAAAATGATTATTTGGTCGACAAAGGAGTGTTTCAGCATTCGTGTTTTTAAGCAAGGTAATGTACACGAGTTTATTGCCTCAAGGTTTTGTTTTGAGTCCAGGATTTCATCTAAAGTAGTGTCCGTGGTTGCTTTAATATTCTTATGCTTCTATTCCCTCTCATCTCGAGCTCGGTTACTTGACATTGATCAGTTAGCTTACTAAACATGATCAAAAGATTAACAATGAACAATGTGAAATCACCTACTTATCCTCTCTTGAACGCGCAACAAACGCTAAAGATGTTGAATTAAAGAAGATAGTCGATGTAACAAAACAGCTTACAAAGAAAGATTTCAGATATCGTTGGGGACTCGAGATAATATATTTGCCAACAAAATATACTCACAATATTCTCCTAACCCCCACCACTCTGAAGTAAAATGGTCAGTGCCACATAATTGAGACATACACGTTGGATTTCATCATAATAATTTCTCTCTTAAGATTACTTTTGTGTTGAACTAACATCGTTTTTTATTAAGAAATAAATCGACCACGAAGGGACTCGAACCCTCAATCTTCTGATTCGAAGTCAGACGCCTTATCCATTAGGCCACGCGGCCGTCTTATAATATACACCTTGTTTAAAAGTACGTATGCCAAATAATCAGCTTAGATGTTTGTGATAAGTATAAAAGTAGCACAAAAAATGTTTAAGTTTTGAGTCTAGGTTTAATTTACAAGCGTTGATGTGTGTTTATCGTGATAATGGTATTGGGACTTGGAGTCTGATCGAGTTGTCAGATATTCTGTCGAATTTAGGCCGATGAAATTCGGCTGTAATTCGAATTTGTTTGCCGTATTACCGAAAAACCTAACCTTGAATCGAACAGTATTGGTCAACGTTCAGATGAAGAATTACAATAAATTTATATGGAAAATGACGGTTAAAGATATTAGTTTTGGAAAGGAAATTCTGAGGTGTCGGGTTTGCCCTAACAACCTGGTACGGAAATTGGTTGCGATTGCCTGAAACTAAATAAACACAACACGACCCGGTTGTTCGAAGCGAAATAAATATGTATTTTTGCGCTAAATCTGTAATCTTAATCTGTATAGTTTACTCTCGGGTTAGCGATTTAACCTCGGCGTAATGCTTACCCTTGGCTTGCTTCGAACAACCGCGCCCAGAGCCGCTAGAGTACTAGAGAGGAATAACCTCTCAAGACTCACGTAAAATGTCATGACTTTGTTGGCCAAGTTCGATTTTCTAAAAATCGCCATACATTTCTTATAATAACAATTAGCTTGGGCTGACTGGTTTGCGGTTGGAGTGGATCTTTTCTAAAATCACATATAATGCAATCCACTCTTGCTAAAAACCAATAAACTTTGTATCCACGAGTTTTCCATTGATAGGCTTGAGGGTCATACAGTGGATCTAAGGTGAATATTTATCATAAGTACTTTTAAACAAACCGCAGATCATAACACGGCCGCGTGGCCTAATGGATAAGGCGTCTGACTTCGAATCAGAAGATTGAGGGTTCGAGTCCCTTCGTGGTCGATTTATTTTTGAATAAAAATGATTATTTGGTCGACAAAGGAGTGTTTCAGCATTCGTGTTTTTAAGCAAGGTAATGTACACGAGTTTATTGCCTCAAGGTTTTGTTTTGAGTCCAGGATTTCATCTAAAGTAGTGTCCGTGGTTGCTTTAATATTCTTATGCTTCTATTCCCTCTCATCTCGAGCTCGGTTACTTGACATTGATCAGTTAGCTTACTAAACATGATCAAAAGATTAACAATGAACAATGTGAAATCACCTACCTTATCCTCTCTTGAACGCGCAACAAACGCTAAAGATGTTGAATTAAAGAAGATAGGCGATGTAACAAAACAGCTTACAAAGAAAGATTTCAGATATCGTTGGGGACTCGAGATAATATATTTGCCAACAAAATATACTCACAATATTCTCCTAACCCCCACCACTCTGAAGTAAAATGGTCAGTGCCACATAATTGAGACATACACGTTGGATTTCATCATAATAATTTCTCTCTTAAGATTACTTTTGTGTTGAACTAACATCGTTTTTTATTAAGAAATAAATCGACCACGAAGGGACTCGAACCCTCAATCTTCTGATTCGAAGTCAGACGCCTTATCCATTAGGCCACGCGGCCGTCTTATAATATACAGCTTGTTTAAAAGTACGTATGCCAAATAATCAGCTAAGATGTTTGTGATAAGTAAAAAAGTAGCACAAAAAATGTTTACGTTTTGAGTCTAGGTTTAATTTACAAGCGGTGATGTGTGTTTATCGTGATAATGGTATTGGGACTTGGAGTCTGATCGAGTTGTCAGATATTCTGTCGAATTTAGGCCGATGAAATTCGGCTGTAATTCGAATTTGTTTGCCGTATTACCGAAAAACCTAACCTTGAATCGAACAGTATTGGTCAACGTTCAGATGAAGAATTACAATAAATTTATATGGAAAATGACGGTTAAAGATATTAGTTTTGGAAAGGAAATTCTGAGATGTCGGGTTTGCCCTAACAACCTGGAACGGAAATTGGTTGCGATTGCCTGAAACTCAAAATAAACACAACACGACCCGGTTGTTCGAAGCGAAATAAATATGTATTTTTGCGCTAAATCTGTAATCTTAATCTGTATAGTTTACTCTCGGGTTAGCGATTTAACCTCGGAGTAGTGCTTACCCTTGGCTTGCTTCGAACTATCGCGCCCAGAGCCGCTAGAGTACTAGAGAGGAATAACCTCTCAAGACTCACGTAAAATGTCATGACTTTGTTGGCCAAGTTTGATTTTCTAACAATCGCCATACATTTCTTATAATAACAATTAGCTTGGGCTGTCTGGTTTCCGGTTGGAGTGGATCTTTTCTAAAATCACATATAATGCAATCACTCTTGCTAAAAACCAATAAACTTTGCATCCACGAGTTTTCCATTGATAGGCTTGAGGTTCATACAGTGGATCTAAGGTGAATATTTATCATAAGTACTTTTAAACAAAGCGCAGATCATAACACGGCCGCGTGGCCTAATGGATAAGGCGTCTGACTTCGAATCAGAAGATTGAGGGTTCGAGTCCCTTCGTGGTCGATTCATTTTTGAAAAAAATGATTATTTGGTCGACAAAGGAGTGTTTCAGCATTCGTGTTTTTAAGCAAGGTAATGTACACGAGTTTATTGCCTAAAGGTTTTGTTTTGAGTCCAGGATTTCATCTAAAGTAGTGTCCGTGGTTGCTTTAATATTCTTATGCTTCTATTCCCTCTCATCTCGAGCTCGGTTACTTGACATTGATCAGTTAGCTTACTAAACATGATCAAAAGATTAACAATGAACAATGTGAAATCACCTACCTTATCCTCTCTTGAACGCGCAACAAACGCTAAAGATGTTGAATTAAAGAAGATAGTCGATGTAACAAAACAGCTTACAAAGAAAGATTTCAGATATCGTTGGGGACTCGAGATAATATATTTGCCAACGAAATATACTCACAATATTCTCCTAACCCCCACCACTCTGAAGTAAAATGGTCAGTGCCACATAATTGAGACATACACGTTGGATTTCATCATAATAATTTCTCTCTTAAGATTACTTTTGTGTTGAAGTAACATCGTTTTTTATTACAAAATAAATCGACCACGAAGGGACGCGAACCCTCAATCTTCTGATTCGAAGTCAGACGCCTTATCCATTAGGCCACGCGGCCGTCTTATAATATACACCTTGTTTAAAAGTACGTATGCCAAATAATCAGCTAAGATGTTTGTGATAAGTAAAAAAGTAGCACAAAAAATGTTTACGTTTTGAGTCTAGGTTTAATTTACAAGCGGTGATGTGTGTTTATCGTGATAATGGTATTGGGACTTGGAGTCTGATCGAGTTGTCAGATATTCTGTCGAATTTAGGCCGATGAAATTCGGCTGTAATTCGAATTTGTTTGCCTTATTACCGAAAAACCTAACCTTGAATCGAACAGTATTGGTCAACGTTCAGATGAAGAATTACAATAAATTTATATGGAAAATGACGGTTAAAGATATTAGTTTTGGAAAGGAAATTCTGAGGTGTCGGGTTTTCCCTAACAACCTGGAACGGAAATTGGTTGCGATTGCCTGAAACTAAATAAACACAACACGACCCGGTTGTTCGAAGCGAAATAAATATGTATTTTTGCGCTAAATCTGTAATCTTAATCTGTATAGTTTACTCTCGGGTTAGCGATTTAACCTCGGCGTAATGCTTACCCTTGGCTTGCTTCGAACAACCGCGCCCAGAGCCGCTAGAGTACTAGAGAGGAATAACCTCTCAAGACTCACGTAAAATGTCATGACTTTGTTGGCCAAGTTCGATTTTCTAAAAATCGCCATACATTTCTTATAATAACAATTAGCTTGGGCTGACTGGTTTGCGGTTGGAGTGGATCTTTTCTAAAATCACATATAATGCAATCCACTCTTGCTAAAAACCAATAAACTTTGTATCCACGAGTTTTCCATTGATAGGCTTGAGGGTCATACAGTGGATCTAAGGTGAATATTTATCATAAGTACTTTTAAACAAACCGCAGATCATAACACGGCCGCGTGGCCTAATGGATAAGGCGTCTGACTTCGAATCAGAAGATTGAGGGTTCGAGTCCCTTCGTGGTCGATTCATTTTTGAATAAAAATGATTATTTGGTCGACAAAGGAGTGTTTCAGCATTCGTGTTTTTAAGCAAGGTAATGTACACGAGTTTATTGCCTCAAGGTTTTGTTTTGAGTCCAGGATTTCATCTAAAGTAGTGTCCGTGGTTGCTTTAATATTCTTATGCTTCTATTCCCTCTCATCTCGAGCTCGGTTACTTGACATTGATCAGTTAGCTTACTAAACATGATCAAAAGATTAACAATGAACAATGTGAAATCACCTACTTATCCTCTCTTGAACGCGCAACAAACGCTAAAGATGTTGAATTAAAGAAGATAGTCGATGTAACAAAACAGCTTACAAAGAAAGATTTCAGATATCGTTGGGGACTCGAGATAATATATTTGCCAACAAAATATACTCACAATATTCTCCTAACCCCCACCACTCTGAAGTAAAATGGTCAGTGCCACATAATTGAGACATACACGTTGGATTTCATCATAATAATTTCTCTCTTAAGATTACTTTTGTGTTGAACTAACATCGTTTTTTATTAAGAAATAAATCGACCACGAAGGGACTCGAACCCTCAATCTTCTGATTCGAAGTCAGACGCCTTATCCATTAGGCCACGCGGCCGTCTTATAATATACACCTTGTTTAAAAGTACGTATGCCAAATAATCAGCTTAGATGTTTGTGATAAGTATAAAAGTAACACAAAAAATGTTTAAGTTTTGAGTCTAGGTTTAATTTACAAGCGTTGATGTGTGTTTATCGTGATAATGGTATTGGGACTTGGAGTCTGATCGAGTTGTCAGATATTCTGTCGAATTTAGGCCGATGAAATTCGGCTGTAATTCGAATTTGTTTGCCGTATTACCGAAAAACCTAACCTTGAATCGAACAGTATTGGTCAACGTTCAGATGAAGAATTACAATAAATTTATATGGAAAATGACGGTTAAAGATATTAGTTTTGGAAAGGAAATTCTGAGGTGTCGGGTTTGCCCTAACAACCTGGTACGGAAATTGGTTGCGATTGCCTGAAACTAAATAAACACAACACGACCCGGTTGTTCGAAGCGAAATAAATATGTATTTTTGCGCTAAATCTGTAATCTTAATCTGTATAGTTTACTCTCGGGTTAGCGATTTAACCTCGGCGTAATGCTTACCCTTGGCTTGCTTCGAACAACCGCGCCCAGAGCCGCTAGAGTACTAGAGAGGAATAACCTCTCAAGACTCACGTAAAATGTCATGACTTTGTTGGCCAAGTTCGATTTTCTAAAAATCGCCATACATTTCTTATAATAACAATTAGCTTGGGCTGACTGGTTTGCGGTTGGAGTGGATCTTTTCTAAAATCACATATAATGCAATCCACTCTTGCTAAAAACCAATAAACTTTGTATCCACGAGTTTTCCATTGATAGGCTTGAGGGTCATACAGTGGATCTAAGGTGAATATTTATCATAAGTACTTTTAAACAAACCGCAGATCATAACACGGCCGCGTGGCCTAATGGATAAGGCGTCTGACTTCGAATCAGAAGATTGAGGGTTCGAGTCCCTTCGTGGTCGATTTATTTTTGAATAAAAATGATTATTTGGTCGACAAAGGAGTGTTTCAGCATTCGTGTTTTTAAGCAAGGTAATGTACACGAGTTTATTGCCTCAAGGTTTTGTTTTGAGTCCAGGATTTCATCTAAAGTAGTGTCCGTGGTTGCTTTAATATTCTTATGCTTCTATTCCCTCTCATCTCGAGCTCGGTTACTTGACATTGATCAGTTAGCTTACTAAACATGATCAAAAGATTAACAATGAACAATGTGAAATCACCTACCTTATCCTCTCTTGAACGCGCAACAAACGCTAAAGATGTTGAATTAAAGAAGATAGGCGATGTAACAAAACAGCTTACAAAGAAAGATTTCAGATATCGTTGGGGACTCGAGATAATATATTTGCCAACAAAATATACTCACAATATTCTCCTAACCCCCACCACTCTGAAGTAAAATGGTCAGTGCCACATAATTGAGACATACACGTTGGATTTCATCATAATAATTTCTCTCTTAAGATTACTTTTGTGTTGAACTAACATCGTTTTTTATTAAGAAATAAATCGACCACGAAGGGACTCGAACCCTCAATCTTCTGATTCGAAGTCAGACGCCTTATCCATTAGGCCACGCGGCCGTCTTATAATATACAGCTTGTTTAAAAGTACGTATGCCAAATAATCAGCTAAGATGTTTGTGATAAGTAAAAAAGTAGCACAAAAAATGTTTACGTTTTGAGTCTAGGTTTAATTTACAAGCGGTGATGTGTGTTTATCGTGATAATGGTATTGGGACTTGGAGTCTGATCGAGTTGTCAGATATTCTGTCGAATTTAGGCCGATGAAATTCGGCTGTAATTCGAATTTGTTTGCCGTATTACCGAAAAACCTAACCTTGAATCGAACAGTATTGGTCAACGTTCAGATGAAGAATTACAATAAATTTATATGGAAAATGACGGTTAAAGATATTAGTTTTGGAAAGGAAATTCTGAGATGTCGGGTTTGCCCTAACAACCTGGAACGGAAATTGGTTGCGATTGCCTGAAACTCAAAATAAACACAACACGACCCGGTTGTTCGAAGCGAAATAAATATGTATTTTTGCGCTAAATCTGTAATCTTAATCTGTATAGTTTACTCTCGGGTTAGCGATTTAACCTCGGAGTAGTGCTTACCCTTGGCTTGCTTCGAACTATCGCGCCCAGAGCCGCTAGAGTACTAGAGAGGAATAACCTCTCAAGACTCACGTAAAATGTCATGACTTTGTTGGCCAAGTTTGATTTTCTAACAATCGCCATACATTTCTTATAATAACAATTAGCTTGGGCTGTCTGGTTTCCGGTTGGAGTGGATCTTTTCTAAAATCACATATAATGCAATCACTCTTGCTAAAAACCAATAAACTTTGCATCCACGAGTTTTCCATTGATAGGCTTGAGGTTCATACAGTGGATCTAAGGTGAATATTTATCATAAGTACTTTTAAACAAAGCGCAGATCATAACACGGCCGCGTGGCCTAATGGATAAGGCGTCTGACTTCGAATCAGAAGATTGAGGGTTCGAGTCCCTTCGTGGTCGATTCATTTTTGAAAAAAATGATTATTTGGTCGACAAAGGAGTGTTTCAGCATTCGTGTTTTTAAGCAAGGTAATGTACACGAGTTTATTGCCTAAAGGTTTTGTTTTGAGTCCAGGATTTCATCTAAAGTAGTGTCCGTGGTTGCTTTAATATTCTTATGCTTCTATTCCCTCTCATCTCGAGCTCGGTTACTTGACATTGATCAGTTAGCTTACTAAACATGATCAAAAGATTAACAATGAACAATGTGAAATCACCTACCTTATCCTCTCTTGAACGCGCAACAAACGCTAAAGATGTTGAATTAAAGAAGATAGTCGATGTAACAAAACAGCTTACAAAGAAAGATTTCAGATATCGTTGGGGACTCGAGATAATATATTTGCCAACGAAATATACTCACAATATTCTCCTAACCCCCACCACTCTGAAGTAAAATGGTCAGTGCCACATAATTGAGACATACACGTTGGATTTCATCATAATAATTTCTCTCTTAAGATTACTTTTGTGTTGAAGTAACATCGTTTTTTATTACAAAATAAATCGACCACGAAGGGACGCGAACCCTCAATCTTCTGATTCGAAGTCAGACGCCTTATCCATTAGGCCACGCGGCCGTCTTATAATATACACCTTGTTTAAAAGTACGTATGCCAAATAATCAGCTAAGATGTTTGTGATAAGTAAAAAAGTAGCACAAAAAATGTTTACGTTTTGAGTCTAGGTTTAATTTACAAGCGGTGATGTGTGTTTATCGTGATAATGGTATTGGGACTTGGAGTCTGATCGAGTTGTCAGATATTCTGTCGAATTTAGGCCGATGAAATTCGGCTGTAATTCGAATTTGTTTGCCTTATTACCGAAAAACCTAACCTTGAATCGAACAGTATTGGTCAACGTTCAGATGAAGAATTACAATAAATTTATATGGAAAATGACGGTTAAAGATATTAGTTTTGGAAAGGAAATTCTGAGGTGTCGGGTTTTCCCTAACAACCTGGAACGGAAATTGGTTGCGATTGCCTGAAACTCAAAATAAACACAACACGACCCGGTTGTTCGAAGCGAAATAAATATGTATTTTTGCGCTAAATCTGTAATCTTAATCTGTATAGTTTACTCTCGGGTTAGCGATTTAACCTCGGAGTAGTGCTTACCCTTGGCTTGCTTCGAACTATCGCGCCCAGAGCCGCTAGAGTACTAGAGAGGAATAACCTCTCAAGACTCACGTAAAATGTCATGACTTTGTTGGCCAAGTTTGATTTTCTAAAAATCGCCATACATTTCTTATAATAACAATTAGCTTGGGCTGACTGGTTTGCGGTTGGAGTGGATCTTTTCTAAAATCACATATAATGCAATCACTCTTGCTAAAAACCAATAAACTTTGCATCCACGAGTTTTCCATTGATAGGCTTGAGGGTCATACAGTGGATCTAAGGTGAATATTTATCATAAGTACTTTTAAACAAAGTGCAGATCATAACACGGCCGCGTGGCCTAATGGATAAGGCGTCTGACTTCGAATCAGAAGATTGAGGGTTCGAGTCCCTTCGTGGTCGATTCATTTTTGAGTAAAAATGATTATTTGGTCGACAAAGGAGTGTTTCAGCATTCGTGTTTTTAAGCAAGGTAATGTACACGAGTTTATTGCCTCAAGGTCTTGTTTTGAGTCCAGGATTTCATCTAAAGTAGTGTCCGTGGTTGCTTTAATATTCTTATGCTTCTATTCCCTCTCATCTCGAGCTCGGTTACTTGACATTGATCAGTTAGCTTACTAAACATGATCAAAAGATTAACAATGAACAATGTGAAATCACCTACCTTATCCTCTCTTGAACGCGCAACAAACGCTAAAGATGTTGAATTAAAGAAGATAGGCGATGTAATAAAACAGCTTACAAAGAAAGATTTCAGATATCGTTGGGGACTCGAGATAATATATTTGCCAACAAAATATACTCACAATATTCTCCTAACCCCCACCACTCTGAAGTAAAATGGTCAGTGCCACATAATTGAGACATACACGTTGGATTTCATCATAATAATTTCTCTCTTAAGATTACTTTTGTGTTGAACTAACATCGTTTTTTATTAAGAAATAAATCGACCACGAAGGGACTCGAACCCTCAATCTTCTGATTCGAAGTCAGACGCCTTATCCATTAGGCCACGCGGCCGTCTTATAATATACAGCTTGTTTAAAAGTACGTATGCCAAATAATCAGCTAAGATGTTTGTGATAAGTAAAAAAGTAGCACAAAAAATGTTTACGTTTTGAGTCTAGGTTTAATTTACAAGCGGTGATGTGTGTTTATCGTGATAATGGTATTGGGACTTGGAGTCTGATCGAGTTGTCAGATATTCTGTCGAATTTAGGCCGATGAAATTCGGCTGTAATTCGAATTTGTTTGCCTTATTACCGAAAAACCTAACCTTGAATCGAACAGTATTGGTCAACGTTCAGATGAAGAATTACAATAAATTTATATGGAAAATGACGGTTAAAGATATTAGTTTTGGAAAGGAAATTCTGAGGTGTCGGGTTTGCCCTAACAACCTGGAACGGAAATTGGTTGCGATTGCCTGAAACTCAAAATACACACAACACGACCGGGTTGTTCGAAGCGAAATAAATATATAGTTTTGCGCTAAATCTGTAATCTTAATCTGTATAGTTTACTCTCGGGTTAACGATTTAACCTCGGCGTAGTGCTTACCCTTGGCTTGCTTCGAACAACCGCGCCCAGAGCCGCTAGAGTACTAGAGAGGAATAACCTCTCAAGACTCACGTAAAATGTCATGACTTTGTTGGCCAAGTTCGATTTTCTAAAAATCGCCATACATTTCTTATAATAACAATTAGCTTGGGCTGTCTGGTTTCCGGTTGGAGTGGATCTTTTCTAAAATCACATATAATGCAATCACTCTTGCTAAAAACCAATAAACTTTGCATCCACGAGTTTTCCATTGATAGGCTTGAGGTTCATACAGTGGATCTAAGGTGAATATTTATCATAAGTACTTTTAAACAAAGCGCAGATCATAACACGGCCGCGTGGCCTAATGGATAAGGCGTCTGACTTCGAATCAGAAGATTGAGGGTTCGAGTCCCTTCGTGGTCGATTCATTTTTGAAAAAAATGATTATTTGGTCGACAAAGGAGTGTTTCAGCATTCGTGTTTTTAAGCAAGGTAATGTACACGAGTTTATTGCCTAAAGGTTTTGTTTTGAGTCCAGGATTTCATCTAAAGTAGTGTCCGTGGTTGCTTTAATATTCTTATGCTTCTATTCCCTCTCATCTCGAGCTCGGTTACTTGACATTGATCAGTTAGCTTACTAAACATGATCAAAAGATTAACAATGAACAATGTGAAATCACCTACCTTATCCTCTCTTGAACGCGCAACAAACGCTAAAGATGTTGAATTAAAGAAGATAGTCGATGTAACAAAACAGCTTACAAAGAAAGATTTCAGATATCGTTGGGGACTCGAGATAATATATTTGCCAACGAAATATACTCACAATATTCTCCTAACCCCCACCACTCTGAAGTAAAATGGTCAGTGCCACATAATTGAGACATACACGTTGGATTTCATCATAATAATTTCTCTCTTAAGATTACTTTTGTGTTGAAGTAACATCGTTTTTTATTACAAAATAAATCGACCACGAAGGGACGCGAACCCTCAATCTTCTGATTCGAAGTCAGACGCCTTATCCATTAGGCCACGCGGCCGTCTTATAATATACACCTTGTTTAAAAGTACGTATGCCAAATAATCAGCTAAGATGTTTGTGATAAGTAAAAAAGTAGCACAAAAAATGTTTACGTTTTGAGTCTAGGTTTAATTTACAAGCGGTGATGTGTGTTTATCGTGATAATGGTATTGGGACTTGGAGTCTGATCGAGTTGTCAGATATTCTGTCGAATTTAGGCCGATGAAATTCGGCTGTAATTCGAATTTGTTTGCCTTATTACCGAAAAACCTAACCTTGAATCGAACAGTATTGGTCAACGTTCAGATGAAGAATTACAATAAATTTATATGGAAAATGACGGTTAAAGATATTAGTTTTGGAAAGGAAATTCTGAGGTGTCGGGTTTTCCCTAACAACCTGGAACGGAAATTGGTTGCGATTGCCTGAAACTCAAAATAAACACAACACGACCCGGTTGTTCGAAGCGAAATAAATATGTATTTTTGCGCTAAATCTGTAATCTTAATCTGTATAGTTTACTCTCGGGTTAGCGATTTAACCTCGGAGTAGTGCTTACCCTTGGCTTGCTTCGAACTATCGCGCCCAGAGCCGCTAGAGTACTAGAGAGGAATAACCTCTCAAGACTCACGTAAAATGTCATGACTTTGTTGGCCAAGTTTGATTTTCTAAAAATCGCCATACATTTCTTATAATAACAATTAGCTTGGGCTGACTGGTTTGCGGTTGGAGTGGATCTTTTCTAAAATCACATATAATGCAATCACTCTTGCTAAAAACCAATAAACTTTGCATCCACGAGTTTTCCATTGATAGGCTTGAGGGTCATACAGTGGATCTAAGGTGAATATTTATCATAAGTACTTTTAAACAAAGTGCAGATCATAACACGGCCGCGTGGCCTAATGGATAAGGCGTCTGACTTCGAATCAGAAGATTGAGGGTTCGAGTCCCTTCGTGGTCGATTCATTTTTGAGTAAAAATGATTATTTGGTCGACAAAGGAGTGTTTCAGCATTCGTGTTTTTAAGCAAGGTAATGTACACGAGTTTATTGCCTCAAGGTCTTGTTTTGAGTCCAGGATTTCATCTAAAGTAGTGTCCGTGGTTGCTTTAATATTCTTATGCTTCTATTCCCTCTCATCTCGAGCTCGGTTACTTGACATTGATCAGTTAGCTTACTAAACATGATCAAAAGATTAACAATGAACAATGTGAAATCACCTACAACACGTTCCAGAGCAACGCTGGATATTCCAAAGTACCGTTTTTTTGGCACGATTTAGTAAAATATGTTATATTTTTCCAAATACCCACAAACTGTTACAAAAATGGCATTTTTTTGTGTGTGGAGTCGTTTCTTTCAAAAATGGGGTGTTGCAAATTTGAGAGAAAATTGGAATATTTAGACTGAGAAGTGGTTCGGAAATTTCCAAGTCATAGCACAACACCGATCGCAAAGTATGCCTTGGAAATTTCCAAGTCACACCACAGGACCGATCGCTAAGTAAGGCTTGGAAATTTCCAAGTCACACCACAGGTCCGATCGCAAAGTATGCCTTGGAAATTTCCAAGTCACACCACAGGTCCGATCGCAAAGTATGCCTTGGAAATTTCCAAGTCACACCACAGGACCGATCGCAAAGTATGCCTTGGAAATTTCCAAGTCACACCACAGGACCGATCGCAAAGTATGCCTTGGAAATTTCCAAGTCACACCACAGGACCGATCGCAAAGTATGCCTTGGAAATTTCCAAGTCACACCACAGGACCGATCGCAAAGTATGCCTTGGAAATTTCCAAGTCACACCACAGGTCCGATCGCAAAGTATGCCTTGGAAATTTCCAAGTCACACCACAAGACCGATCGCAAAGTATGCCTTGGAAATTTCCAAGTCACACTCGTCACAAAACCAATTCCGAAACGTGGCAGGAAAATTTTCAAGTCACACTAAAATACTAAGCCAAAAGCGTGGCACGGAAATTTGAAGTCGCAATTAACAAGACCAATTTCAGCCGTTGCTTTGGCAATTTTCAAACTGAACTGAGAAAGTTTAGCCTTTGCCCATGTTGAATTTCTCTTCCAGCAGTGGTCTTTCCGGCTCATATGCCTTACATAGACGCAGAGACCTCTGTTAGCAGGGAACTTTGTTGAATCGACTTTCTGCTTAATCTGGTGGCTGTTTTGGGCTACACTTCGTCATTGTGAGTAGGTTGTCTTGGTTGAGTCTAAATTTGTGGATTAGCCGGGTCCTGGCTTTGATCATCCATCCCCTATGGTTGTTTCAGGTCCGGTTAGAAATTCAGTCTTCGAGTGAAATTTAGTCGGCTGTTCACGTCTTCGAACTCGACACAACAATTGCCTGAAACTTCGCAATATCTATCTGATGAATGTTTTGCCGACATAACAACATACCAGTGTTAGCTAAAAGCCATCGGCTGATACAATCCCGTAGATGTGAAGCGGCATATTATAAAGATTCTCAGTGCATTACGTAGTCGACAATTTCGGGGCTGCAAGGAGTCACGCTTAATACAACTGAAACATCACTCACCAGAAACCGGACTTCTTCTTGTTCTTGTTCTTTTGTAACCCGATGACTTGGAAAGGTCGAAAGGCGAAGTGATAAGAATATGGGTGCTTTCTTGAATAAATTTTGAATTCATAGCTTGTTCGATTGTTCGTCGGTCGGCTAACACGTAGATGTGAATGGAATTGAATGTCCCGCTGTCTGCGAAGTGTCAAGTTTAACCAATCGGATCACGGTTACTGTTATTTAATATGCGCTCAAAATTTAAATATTGGCACAAACCGCACTCTGCTTTTACAACTTCGTAAGCCTTGTTCTTCATAGCAATCTTCAAAATTACACGCACTTTGAAGGTAAGTATGCGTAGCTTTTCAGGATGTTGCATGTCCTATGATGGTGAGAAACACAGATTGCGAATTACTTAAAAGAAAGCATTTCAGATACATCACGATTACTTTCACTGTATACAATATTTGTAGCGTGTGAGTTGTTTGTCATTTGTAACTCGACCGGTAACTTAAATTTCTCTCAATCAGGTTTCGAAGCCCAGTTCTGCTGATATATTTTGGTTCTGAAAGAAGCCATCAATCGAAATAATTAAGAACTCAATGCGAAAATTGCCTGCTTGCAATTGTAAACCCAATGACTGCAATGAACTGGCTTTATTCGTGAAAAAGTTAAGTACATGAATCATGAGTTGAAATGCTAGGTAGAATCTGAGTAATTTTTAACCTTAGCTAAGGTTATAACACTAAACGAAAGCTACATGTGGTAATTGTCGCTCTTGATTGAAAAGAAAATTAAAACATAGAACATTCGGACTCTTGTGTTTAAGTCTATGAGTGTAGTCCACAGTTTATGCCGTCTGTCTAAATATTATTCTCTTTCAGAAATTGTTGCTGTGTAGAGCAGAGAAGAAAAAGGAAAATAGAATCAAGCAGAGATGAAAAGCGTCGGATTGGTCTTGTCGTGTGACTTGGAAATGTTCGTGCCACACTTTCGGATAACCTGGAAATTTCAGTGCCACACGTTCGGATTGGTCTTGCAGTGTGACTTGGAAATTTCCAAGGCATACTTTGCGATCGGTCCTGTGGTGTGACTTGGAAATTTCCGTGCCACATTTTGGAATTGGTTTTGTGACGAGTGTGACTTGGAAATTTCCAAGGCATACTTTGCGATCGGTCCTGTGGTGTGACTTGGAAATTTCCGTGCCACATTTTGGAATTGGTTTTGTGACGAGTGTGACTTGGAAATTTCCAAGGCATACTTTGCGATCGGTCCTGTGGTGTGACTTGGAAATTTCCAAGGCATACTTTGCGATCGGACCTGTGGTGTGACTTGGAAATTTCCGTGCCACATTTTGGAATTGGTTTTGTGACGAGTGTGACTTGGAAATTTCCAAGGCATACTTTGCGATCGGTCCTGTGGTGTGACTTGGAAATTTCCAAGGCATACTTTGCGATCGGACCTGTGGTGTGACTTGGAAATTTCCAAGGCATACTTTGCGATCGGTTCTGTAGCGTGACTTGGAAATTTCCAAGGCATACTTTGCGATCGGTTCTGTGGTGTGACTTGGAAATTTCCAAGGCATACTTTGCGATCGTTCCTGTGGTGTGACTTGGAAATTTCCAAGGCATACTTTGCGGTCGATCTTGTGGTATGACTTGGAAATTTCCATGCCACACTTTGGGATTGGTCTTGTGGTGTGACTTGGAAATTTCTAAGGAAATTAGGACTTCCTGGCAATTTCCAACGACTGGACAATTTTTGGTACACATTGCTGAAGTGATGCGAGTTCTTTCTCGAAACACTGGTCTTTGCAGATTTTACGCAAATATTCGTATTTCTGACAGAGAAATTTGTAATTTACTTGAACAAATTAATTCATTATTTAGTTTTTTTTCCAACTGCGAGTAATATGTGCATTTTGGAAATTATGTGCTGATTTATTATTATGTTAGAAACCCATCATTTAGGAATATTTTCTATTTATCCAATATTTTTCTATACTCATTTAAGAAATAGTTAGACAAATGGTCATATCAGAACATTTTACCATTTTTGGGAAGGCTAAGGGTAATTTTTAACTGTTTTTATTAAATATTTCCAGAATGAGCAACTTTGGAATATCCAGCGTTGCTCTGGAACGTGTTCTACCTTATCCTCTCTTGAACGCGCAACAAACGCTAAAGATGTTGAATTAAAGAAGATAGGCGATGTAACAAAACAGCTTACAAAGAAAGATTTCAGATATCGTTGGGGACTCGAGATAATATATTTGCCAACAAAATATACTCACAATATTCTCCTAACCCCCACCACTCTGAAGTAAAATGGTCAGTGCCACATAATTGAGACATACACGTTGGATTTCATCATAATAATTTCTCTCTTAAGATTACTTTTGTGTTGAACTAACATCGTTTTTTATTAAGAAATAAATCGACCACGAAGGGACTCGAACCCTCAATCTTCTGATTCGAAGTCAGACGCCTTATCCATTAGGCCACGCGGCCGTCTTATAATATACAGCTTGTTTAAAAGTACGTATGCCAAATAATCAGCTAAGATGTTTGTGATAAGTAAAAAAGTAGCACAAAAAATGTTTACGTTTTGAGTCTAGGTTTAATTTACAAGCGGTGATGTGTGTTTATCGTGATAATGGTATTGGGACTTGGAGTCTGATCGAGTTGTCAGATATTCTGTCGAATTTAGGCCGATGAAATTCGGCTGTAATTCGAATTTGTTTGCCGTATTACCGAAAAACCTAACCTTGAATCGAACAGTATTGGTCAACGTTCAGATGAAGAATTACAATAAATTTATATGGAAAATGACGGTTAAAGATATTAGTTTTGGAAAGGAAATTCTGAGGTGTCGGGTTTGCCCTAACAACCTGGAACGGAAATTGGTTGCGATTGCCTGAAACTCAAAATAAACACAACACGACCCGGTTGTTCGAAGCGAAATAAATATGTATTTTTGCGCTAAATCTGTAATCTTAATCTGTATAGTTTACTCTCGGGTTAGCGATTTAACCTCGGAGTAGTGCTTACCCTTGGCTTGCTTCGAACTATCGCGCCCAGAGCCGCTAGAGTACTAGAGAGGAATAACCTCTCAAGACTCACGTAAAATGTCATGACTTTGTTGGCCAAGTTTGATTTTCTAACAATCGCCATACATTTCTTATAATAACAATTAGCTTGGGCTGACTGGTTTGCGGTTGGAGTGGATCTTTTCTAAAATCACATATAATGCAATCACTCTTGCTAAAAACCAATAAACTTTGCATCCACGAGTTTTCCATTGATAGGCTTGAGGTTCATACAGTGGATCTAAGGTGAATATTTATCATAAGTACTTTTAAACAAATCGCAGATCATAACACGGCCGCGTGGCCTAATGGATAAGGCGTCTGACTTCGAATCAGAAGATTGAGGGTTCGAGTCCCTTCGTGGTCGATTCATTTTTGAAAAAAATGATTATTTGGTCGACAAAGGAGTGTTTCAGCATTCGTGTTTTTAAGCAAGGTAATGTACACGAGTTTATTGCCTAAAGGTTTTGTTTTGAGTCCAGGATTTCATCTAAAGTAGTGTCCGTGGTTGCTTTAATATTCTTATGCTTCTATTCCCTCTCATCTCGAGCTCGGTTACTTGACATTGATCAGTTAGCTTACTAAACATGATCAAAAGATTAACAATGAACAATGTGAAATCACCTACCTTATCCTCTCTTGAACGCGCAACAAACGCTAAAGATGTTGAATTAAAGAAGATAGTCGATGTAACAAAACAGCTTACAAAGAAAGATTTCAGATATCGTTGGGGACTCGAGATAATATATTTGCCAACGAAATATACTCACAATATTCTCCTAACCCCCACCACTCTGAAGTAAAATGGTCAGTGCCACATAATTGAGACATACACGTTGGATTTCATCATAATAATTTCTCTCTTAAGATTACTTTTGTGTTGAAGTAACATCGTTTTTTATTACAAAATAAATCGACCACGAAGGGACGCGAACCCTCAATCTTCTGATTCGAAGTCAGACGCCTTATCCATTAGGCCACGCGGCCGTCTTATAATATACACCTTGTTTAAAAGTACGTATGCCAAATAATCAGCTAAGATGTTTGTGATAAGTAAAAAAGTAGCACAAAAAATGTTTACGTTTTGAGTCTAGGTTTAATTTACAAGCGGTGATGTGTGTTTATCGTGATAATGGTATTGGGACTTGGAGTCTGATCGAGTTGTCAGATATTCTGTCGAATTTAGGCCGATGAAATTCGGCTGTAATTCGAATTTGTTTGCCTTATTACCGAAAAACCTAACCTTGAATCGAACAGTATTGGTCAACGTTCAGATGAAGAATTACAATAAATTTATATGGAAAATGACGGTTAAAGATATTAGTTTTGGAAAGGAAATTCTGAGGTGTCGGGTTTTCCCTAACAACCTGGAACGGAAATTGGTTGCGATTGCCTGAAACTCAAAATAAACACAACACGACCCGGTTGTTCGAAGCGAAATAAATATGTATTTTTGCGCTAAATCTGTAATCTTAATCTGTATAGTTTACTCTCGGGTTAGCGATTTAACCTCGGAGTAGTGCTTACCCTTGGCTTGCTTCGAACTATCGCGCCCAGAGCCGCTAGAGTACTAGAGAGGAATAACCTCTCAAGACTCACGTAAAATGTCATGACTTTGTTGGCCAAGTTTGATTTTCTAAAAATCGCCATACATTTCTTATAATAACAATTAGCTTGGGCTGACTGGTTTGCGGTTGGAGTGGATCTTTTCTAAAATCACATATAATGCAATCACTCTTGCTAAAAACCAATAAACTTTGCATCCACGAGTTTTCCATTGATAGGCTTGAGGGTCATACAGTGGATCTAAGGTGAATATTTATCATAAGTACTTTTAAACAAAGTGCAGATCATAACACGGTCGCGTGGCCTAATGGATAAGGCGTCTGACTTCGAATCAGAAGATTGAGGGTTCGAGTCCCTTCGTGGTCGATTCATTTTTGAGTAAAAATGATTATTTGGTCGACAAAGGAGTGTTTCAGCATTCGTGTTTTTAAGCAAGGTAATGTACACGAGTTTATTGCCTCAAGGTCTTGTTTTGAGTCCAGGATTTCATCTAAAGTAGTGTCCGTGGTTGCTTTAATATTCTTATGCTTCTATTCCCTCTGATCTCGAGCTCGGTTACTTGACATTGATCAGTTAGCTTACTAAACATGATCAAAAGATTAACAATGAACAATGTGAAATCACCTACCTTATCCTCTCTTGAACGCGCAACAAACGCTAAAGATGTTGAATTAAAGAAGATAGGCGATGTAATAAAACAGCTTACAAAGAAAGATTTCAGATATCGTTGGGGACTCGAGATAATATATTTGCCAACAAAATATACTCACAATATTCTCCTAACCCCCACCACTCTGAAGTAAAATGGTCAGTGCCACATAATTGAGACATACACGTTGGATTTCATCATAATAATTTCTCTCTTAAGATTACTTTTGTGTTGAA
Source organism: Actinernus sp. WN-2022 (assembly GCA_030867875.1). Classification (NCBI taxonomy): domain Eukaryota; kingdom Metazoa; phylum Cnidaria; class Anthozoa; order Actiniaria; family Actinernidae; genus Actinernus; species Actinernus sp. WN-2022. Next base: position 119,353,208 of record JAOWCC010001589.1, read on the forward strand.
CTAACATCGTTTTTTATTAAGAAATAAATCGACCACGAAGGGACTCGAACCCTCAATCTTCTGATTCGAAGTCAGACGCCTTATCCATTAGGCCACGCGGCCGTCTTATAATATACACCTTGTTTAAAAGTACGTATGCCAAATAATCAGCTAAGATGTTTGTGATAAGTAAAAAAGTAGCACAAAAAATGTTTACGTTTTGAGTCTAGGTTTAATTTGCAAGCGGTGATGTGTGTTTATCGTGATAATGGTATTGGGACTTGGAGTCTGATCGAGTTGTCAGATATTCTGTCGAATTTAGGCCGATGAAATTCGGCTGTAATTCGAATTTGTTTGCCTTATTACCGAAAAACCTAACCTTGAATCGAACAGTATTGGTCAACGTTCAGATGAAGAATTACAATAAATTTATATGGAAAATGACGGTTAAAGATATTAGTTTTGGAAAGGAAATTCTGAGGTGTCGGGTTTGCCCTAACAACCTGGAACGGAAATTGGTTGCGATTGCCTGAAACTCAAAATACACACAACACGACCGGGTTGTTCGAAGCGAAATAAATATATAGTTTTGCGCTAAATCTGTAATCTTAATCTGTATAGTTTACTCTCGGGTTAACTATTTAACCTCGGCGTAGTGCTTACCCTTGGCTTGCTTCGAACAACCGCGCCCAGAGCCGCTACAGTACTAGAGAGGAATAACCTCTCAAGACTCACGTAAAATGTCATGACTTTGTTGGCCAAGTTTGATTTTCTAAAAATCGCCATACATTTCTTATAATAACAATTAGCTTGGGCTGACTGGTTTGCGGTTGGAGTGGATCTTTTCTAAAATCACATATAATGCAATCCACTCTTGCTAAAAACCAATAAACTTTGTATCCACGAGTTTTCCATTGATAGGCTTGAGGGTCATACAGTGGATCTAAGGTGAATATTTATCATAAGTACTTTTAAACAAAGTGCAGATCATAACACGGCCGCGTGGCCTAATGGATAAGGCGTCTGACTTCGAATCAGAAGATTGAGGGTTCGAGTCCCTTCGTGGTCGATTCATTTTTGAGTAAAAATGATTATTTGGTCGACAAAGGAGTGTTTCAGCATTCGTGTTTTTAAGCAAGGTAATGTACACGAGTTTATTGCCTCAAGGTCTTGTTTTGAGTCCAGGATTTCATCTAAAGTAGTGTCCGTGGTTGCTTTAATATTCTTATGCTTCTATTCCCTCTCATCTCGAGCTCGGTTACTTGACATTGATCAGTTAGCTTACTAAACATGATCAAAAGATTAACAATGAACAATGTGAAATCACCTACCTTATCCTCTCTTGAACGCGCAACAAACGCTAAAGATGTTGAATTAAAGAAGATAGGCGATGTAACAAAACAGCTTACAAAGAAAGATTTCAGATATCGTTGGGGACTCGAGATAATATATTTGCCAACAAAATATATTCACAATACTCTCCTAACCCCGACTACTCTAAAGTAAAATGGTCAGTGCCACATAATTGAGACATACACGTTGGATTTCATCATAATAGTTTCTCTCTTAAGATTACTTTTGTGTTGAACTAACATCGTTGTTTATTAAAAAATAAATCGACCACGAAGGGACGCGAACCCTCAATCTTCCGATTCGAAGTCAGACGCCTTATCCATTAGGCCACGCGGCCATCTTACAAGATCTTATAATATACAGCTTGTTTAAAAGTACGTATGCCAAATAATCAGCTTAGATGTTTGTCATAAGTAAAAAAGTAGCACAAAAAAAAATTATGTTTTGAGTCTAGGTTTAATTTACAAGCGGTGATGTGTCAGTTTATCGTGATAATGGTATTGGGACTTGGAGTCTGATCGAGTTGTCAGATATTTTGTCGAATTTAGGCCGATGAAATTCGGCTGTAATTCGAATTTGTTTGCCGTATTACTTAAAAACCTAACCTTGAATCGAACAGTATTGGTCAACGTTCAGATGAAGAATTACAATAAATTTATATGGAAAATGACGGTTAAAGATATTAGTTTTGGAAAGGAAATTCTGAGGTGTCGGGTTTTCCCTAACAACCTGGAACGGAAATTGGTTGCGATTGCCTGAAACTCAAAATAATAACAACACGACCCGGTTGTTCGAAGCGAAATAAATATGTATTTTTGCGCTAAATCTGTAATCTCAATCTGTATAGTTTACTCTCGGGTTAACGATTTAACCTCGGCGTAGTGCTTACCCTTGGATTGCTTCGAACAACCGCGCCCAGAGCCGCTAGAGTACTAGAGAGGAATAACCTCTCAAGACTCACGTAAAATGTCATGACTTTGTTGGCCAAGTTTGATTTTCTAAAAATCGCTATACATTTGTTATAATAACAATTAGCTTGGGCTGCCTGGTTTGCGGTTGGAGTGGATCTTTTCTAAAATCACATATAATGCAATCCACTCTTGCTAAAAACCAATAAACTTTGTATCCACGAGTTTTTCATTGATAGGCTTGAGGGTCATACAGTGGATCTAAGGTGAATATTTATCATAAGTACTTTTTAACGAACCGCACATCATAACACGGCCGCGTGGCCTAATGGATAAGGCGTCTGACTTCGAATCAGAAGATTGAGAGTTCGAGTCCCTTCGTGGTCGATTCATTTTTAGAGTGTTTTATGATAGTATATAACATGGATTTAAGGCTTCTTTATCTGTTTTATAATATAGATTTACACTCGCGATGAAAGGAAACCGCCAGTTGAAAACAATAAAACACTGGAAGCCATGAGTAGTGGAGGATGCATGGAATTAGCCTTTTTTTTTTAGGAGCAATAGATAATTAGTGAGGAGGGGATTGAGGAGGAATACAGACGTCACAATCCTATTGTCCATTGGATTAATTAAGGAATTTTTTTTTTAGGGCGTACGCCCTATTTTTAGGGCGTATGCATTAATTCGGAATACTAATTTTTAGGGCGTATGCATTAATTAAAGTTGCACTCTCGTTGAAGTTGTAGTCTCGTGACTAAAATGCGGCGTACTATATCAATAAAATTATTATCTCTGTGAATGAGGTGATCGATCTATTCGGGTATATTTGGGCAAGGCCTATTGTTTGGGTTCGTCTCTAAAACCAGGAGCGATCGGCCCTGAATAGATTCGAAGTTGAATGAAAAAAGTAATAAATATCTCGCAATATCTAATCCCCTTCGTAGCGTAAATAGTAAGAACAAACTACTCGTGATAGGCTCTAAACTGTCTTTATTACTTTCCTTTACAGTTAATAACTCGTAAGATAATTGTATACAAAATCCGGTATGGTTCATTAGATCAACTCTGCTATTGTTCTTAGGGATTAGCGATAACTGACGGGCCTATTGTTTTGAGGAAAACTCTTGAGATGCAAATTCTTCTCTAAAACTGAACTATAATTACCATACGAATAAAAACAAACCACCAGATAAATTAAACAAAGTTTATTCAATCTCAAAAACACCAATTTACAGTTCGTTTTCCTTATAGTCGCGGAGTTGATAACTTTCTTATTTCTCAGTTCTTGGGTTGATATAATGTACCGTGTTACAAGATTACACTGATTTATGTTTCATTGATTTTTTTCTTGTTGACAAATGCTGCTTAAAACCATGATAAGCGATAAGATTTACAATGAGGCATACACAATTAAAGAGTATTTTAGCATTTAAGGTTTGTTTACAATCAGTCCTCATCGTCACTTGTTGGGTGATAAGTTTCTTCCTTTTTACTTTTGGGATGAATATGCCGTACTGTTTGACAATGTTGGCATCGTACCAAAATGTTCTTAACCGACTTGGTTGTCAATGGAAACTCATTCTCGCAAATGGTACATTCTTAACAATCGGGTCAAGTAAAATATCATGCCATAGACATTTGGGGCAGCCAACAACACCCGTTGCGTGAACATTGGTAGAGTTACAATGATCACAAGAGGCATTGATTTTATTTTCGTTGTTATCTTCACTGTCCTCTTCATCACTACTCTGTTCTTCCTCGTTTGCAATAGTACTATCTTGGTTTTCGGCATCACTGTTATTGTCACTCTCCTGAGACTCGTTCTCATTTTGACTCTCTTCTTGCTCACTGCTGCTAGTTTCAGGCTCCTTTTGCTGGTATGGTACGCCCTAAAAAAATAATTCCTTAATTAATTCAATGGACAATAGGATTGTGACGTCTATATTCCTCCTCAATTCCCTCCTCACTAATTATCTATTCCTCCTCAAAAAAAGGGCTAATTCCATGCATCCTCCACTACTACCATGTTATATACTCTGATAAAACATGGCTTTTTAGCCAATCAGAGCGCGCGTACTATCGTATCTATATTATAATTGCTAAATAAAGCGCTTTATGTAGTTTGTTGGGTTAAACTAGTTACCAGGCCTCACTCTAACGTCTTCATTAAGCCATTTACGATACAATACCTTTGTAACAGTTGACATTTAAAAACAAAATAACTAACAAGCTATAGTTTAGTGGATTTAATGATCGAAATATCGAATAAATTTCGACTGTTCTAAAAATTGTTCTAAAACGGCTATCTGTGATCGTTTAGTACAGAAGTTCACTGCGTTTAGTCACGCGAATTAACGATAAAATGAACAAAACTCGAGTTCGATCACGACTATTATATCTCGCATCGACAGTTTGATGACTTAATATTGGCAGGCGGAATTTACTGATTGAAAAATGGATCTTCCTGAATTAAACCGTCCATCAACCAACCGATTTAATTATATTCATTCTGATTGTCAGTCACTCTCAAGTATTAATTCATAAGGGCATCAAAGCGAGACTATCAAAGCGAGGCTAGTTGTCTCAGCTTGTCACAAGAAGAGAAAAATCTACAGTCGATGGCGGAAAATAACGTTAATTTTATCATGACACAAAAGAACACAACACTGCGGTACGGCAGACTCTATGAAATTTCTGACCGACTCCAATGTTGCGATCTTTGGGCCAACTGGCCTCAATCTGATAGCATTGTTACCAGGTATGAGATGCGAATAAAATCAGAATTCCAATTAAGACGTGAGATCTAAGCACGAGGACATTTGGAGAAAGAATCAAGGAACTTAAACTTGTCCGACACATGACTTTAAAATAACTTATATTTGTACTATTAGTCAATGAAACTAAGCTTGAGGCACGCCCAGATTGGTATCTCTTAGGGATTGAATTCAATTTTTCCAACGAGCATTCCCGCCCCTATTATATGGGAGTCCCCCCCCCCCCATTCGAGAACTGGACGATCAGACCAGTCAGTTCGTATAAAGAGATAGTACCCTCAGCATAACTGATTACAGTTTGTGCGGTAGATGCAGATTTACCTGTACCAAACACGTCTTTGTGGTCTATATATCTGGCTGTGGCGAGACTTGTGAAACAGAAGAGCAGTAGGAACGCCCAGGGTACTACCGCATTCATGCCAATGCCCTTCACAGCAATCAGTCAAGAGGAAAAACAAAAAAGTAAAGGACACATTTGAAATCAAAATATTGACTTTTATAGCATGAGAAACGTTATCTGCTGGAGCGTGGCGAGAAAAAATAAGAGAGAGAGAGGGGAGAGAGGAAAAGGAGAGTCCCTTCTTTTTCTTCCTCTCCCGCCTTCCTCTTCCCCTTCCTTTTCCACCGCTTCAGTCCCTGCACGGAGGAGAGGCGCAACAAGGAACATAACCACCAATGGCGTTTTGAATTCAATAAACAAATAAAGTCACCTGTACTGTTTCCCGTACGAATACATCCAGCTTCAAAATAACAACCCGAAGGCGCACATTCTGCATTAACAGTAAATGAAAACTTTCATTGCTGACCAAACTCTTTTCTGTACTCCAAAACCTTTAGATCGACTCAATTAAAATCTCCAAACAGTGACCAAAACAAGGACAAGGAGGACGACCACAACTGTCGCGGTATCGTGGCTATTTCGATATATGTTAGTCATTGACTGTGTGTTCTGGGAGATATTTCCAATCGGAGAAAATTAGACAGTCTGGACTCCGCGTTTGATTGGCGGTCGGCTAAATGCAATTTTCCAAATTAAACGAGACTTTCAGGGTCGCACTTCAACTCGGTAATAAGCGAAGATCTTAATTGTTACCTGTATTTATTGTTATTTACGTTAATGTTTGAAGTAATAACAAATTACATCTGAAATTGGATTCGACTATTTCGAAAGCTAGTTAGATATGTTCCCGCCAAAATAACGGTTGCAAATATAATTGAGAATCAATGTAACGGTTTTCGTACTCCGTAAATATAACCTGCATCAGGATGGAAATATCGGAATTTCCCAAACTTTGCCACAATAAAGTCAATAATTCTAGAAATATAAGCTTTTAGTAGTCCGTTCGTGTTTTATTTGTAAATTAGGTATAACGTCTATGTTGATATCAACTTCCAAATCGACACATGAAGCACATTCAAGGGCACCCAACGACGTGTTCGGTTAAAAAGCTGTTCGGGAGAGTAAGTTAGCCTAAAACTTTCGGATTTGAAAACATTGTCCCTAGAAAATTGTTTTCTGAAATACTGGCTAGAAAATTTGTTTTCAATCCCCTTGAATCCCTAGAAAATTATAGAAGAAAAGGGAGACTAAAAGGTTTCCCCTAAAATATTCGTACGTCCCAATTCGTCTGATCAATAGAGTCAGAACAACACATTTTCATTCCCTAAGAATTGCCTAAAGGAAAAATGAATCCCTAAAAAATTCGTACCTCCACAAACCTTTGCAACATGAAGTTACTTGGGCTAGAAAATCTTGTTTCTGTTCTAGACTACTAACAAATTCGTAGGCCGGGGTATTTTGCCATAGTATTTTCGGTTGACGCGATTTCCACCTAGAAAATCCGAACAGCTAATAGCTTTCTAGAATACGTCAAAAGACATAGTAGGCGCCTTAAAATGGCTAGATAAGCTGCAGACAACTGGTTTCAAACGAATTTCAAAAAGTACTCGTTGGGTGCCCTTGCACATCTACCACTTCCTTTGGGCTTCAACTTTCTTTGAAGGCTGCATAATGCTAAATTATCCGAGCAAAACGAATATCAGTGATCACTGCTGGGTATCGTTCTCATGCTAATGTTCCCACATCTCCTATGTCAAAGGAGCATTTATTTGTTCGAGGCTTGCATGTATATTTGGCGCTCTCAAAATTCTTCATTTTATATTATTTACCCCAAATATGTATTTCACATAATTGTAGAAGAAACATTGCTTATTCCAAAGAGTATAGTCTTTGATAACTCAGCCGCGTACCAAGTTGCACTTTTGCTCTTGAATTTAGCCAAAAATTTCGCGTCACAAAATGCCGTTAAGAGACTGTTATAAAGTCTGAAAAACTCTATGTCTAGAAAAGTCTATGAAAAATCTGGTTTTAAAAGTCAAATTCCGATCTGAAATCGGTAAATTGTAGGACAAAGACTGTGCTAATATTTTATGTCACAGTTATATTTTATTATTTCCAGACGAGCTGCTTATAGCAAAGGTACTCCCAATGCAAGTCGATTATGCCTGCCTTCCGAGCGTCGCAGCGCGGGGGAAAAGTAATTAGGAATTACCACTCGGCGAGTGAATTCGCGTTCGTTAAAAACACACAAAAGAAATGAAGGGTAATCGTAAGTTCTTACCTTGAAGAGTCTTTCTAGGGAAGAACTTTCAAGACCGTTGTCCGAAATAACTGGATTATATTGTTGCCTACAACTCAACACGGTGAAGTGAATAACTGGCATACTAACACAGGGATCCCAAGCTGCTGCATCTCCTAATCTGAATCTGTTGTTTATGCACCAATTTCATAAAACGTTGATCCCATTGAAGAATGAACAAAGGCATTGAACTTAAATTTCCAATCCAACATTTGACTTGGTAATATTATAATACTGCACGCTTTGGTAATGATCAGTGCCCGAAGAGAAGTAGAATTTATTAGCACCTGGTGCAGATGCATCTATTTCATGCAATTAATGTTTTCTGTGAGATAGGGAAAGGGTATTCCCAGACCGACATGAATTATGGTTACGAGTTATACGACATGAACGACTTAGTCTACTTAGCTTACGGTTTATTTATAAACCGTACAGCCGTTCGACATTTAAAAAATGCTAACGTTAATTGAAGTGGCTGTATCTTTCGCGGTAATCAAGGCCATGCCCTTGAAGTAATGGTTAAAGGCCGACAATGAGGACTGGACGGCTTCGCCTCGGACTGTAACTAATTGCGCGGACTTTATAATGCCGTCCATTCCAAATGGCCAACTTTGACGATATTGAGCACGCATCAGAGAACAATATATGTGGCCTGCCAAATAGTCTGTGTGGCCCGCCAGTCTCTTGTTATTCAGATTTTATGGGCATTGTTCTAGTTGCGTGCGCAACATCGTCAAAGTGGGTTATTGGAGGCCTTTTTAAAACGACTTCAAAGCCTATTTAATAATTCATGAGGTAATTAGCCAACCAAAGGCCTCAATTTGTACCACGTGCAGTACTTTCAACCTCGTCAAAGTACTCTCTACGATACTTTGAAATCCGGCGTTTTCTAAGTCCAAGGACTTTGAACTATCAATATTCATAGTTCCAACCACGTGCCGACCACGTCCGTGTGCGAGCGCAAAGTCGAAGTTCAAAATAACTGCTGCACATTGGTTGATTGGACGAGCTTTGCCGCGAGATTTGACCACTACAGACTTTTCTTAAATGTTATTTCAAATGTTAAAGTGGAATTTTAAGAACAATGTTTTCGATTGAATGTTATGGTGGGGAAGCCAAAAGAGGATCTCGCCTACCTCTGGCTTGCCAATGTTATCCTCAGAACGACCGTATAAGACCCGAAAGGAATAGAAAAAGGAATCGATCGACGAGTGTGGATAAGCAGGACAAGAAGTAATATATATTCGAATTGTATTCAGCTAAAATCTGGTCGGTACGTTCTGGAATTCAGTTTAACATTTACCCGGTATTTGTTTTGAATTTCATGCGATAAGAAATCAGTAGGGAGCACTCAAGCTTCTCTCCATAAAGTGTGACACTGAACTGAAGGTGACTAACCTCTGGGCCCCATTTTTATACTGTAACTACTCACACAGTCGATACTGTCTTTAGTAACTATGACCGGCATAAAACAATAGTCTTAATTATAAAATAGAATAACTGCACGTGAAATTAATGCACGCAGTCGCCTACAATTGGACTGTTCTCTACCCAAAAAAACAACGTTTCCAAACAGCCAAATTAATCAACAATACAGAATACGATTTGTTGTTTTTTCCACATGATGTATAATTATGTAATTAGTCACGCGTTCAAGGCATTTATTGTCCGGGTTGTTGATTGTGCATCATCCATCTTTACCTTGCGCATTTACGGTCCACGATGCTTTTTCTAGAAATGTGGATGATTTGCTTCCTCGTGAAGTCTGTTGGAGCGCCTCCTATTCTCGCTACAGGTACATGTGCTGCTCTTTCCTTATTTTAACTGCTTATTATACTCGATCCCGTTTTTCAAATATAATAGAATTATCTAAACTGAAAAGGTACTTATCAATGTCCAGAACATTTGCTAGTGTTAGGAAGTCTCAACTTTTACTACGTGTGCGAGAAAATGTTTCCGCAACAACACTGTTTCCTCGTTTACCTAGGTCTTAAAACTAGAGAAATTGAAACACGATACAAACAATAGACTTGCGCCTCACTGATCACTTACGTTTGGTTATTAGTCACACGTCGTACTGCGCACATCTCAGTCTTCTGCACGCGACACGCAGTTATTGTCTTCAATTTTGATTATCACAGATATTCAACGCTGTGTCACGGCGAGGGCTTTCATTTCTGTTCCGAGCCGGTGTACCAGCGATTTCGCCCCCCCGTGAATTCGCCCCCCGGGGGGCGAAATCGCTAGTGAATTCGCCCCCCCCCCCTTCCTCGCCCCCCTCTAGCGATTTCGCCCCCCCCCCCCCCCCTCCCCTCCCCTTCAACCTTTTAAAAGGTTATGAATACATGTTTTCCTTATTATTACTACTGTAATGTATTGGACGTGGAGAATAGTACGCAAAAAGCTATTAGTAATGTGTATAAAGGCATGTAATTCAATTTTATTTTAAAATTCACGCTTCACTTTTCTTCGACAAAATTCGTTACGGTAAACGTAAATCTACGGTAAACGCTGCACTTTTCATTCTAGCGAGCAGTGCAACAAGGATTCTGCAATCTTCGTCAATCTTCGAATGATTAGTTGTTAGTATTTCTTGCCTGAAGCCAACATGTAGATGATGTAGTATGTGGACACTTAAAGGTTTTGACAACCCCTAAATCCGCCTACTTTGAAAAGACTTTGCCGAATAAAGGAAGTGTTACCGACTCGCGTGAAAACGTCCTGAATAAACAAGCAGCAATGAACTAATTAGGATCTAAATTAAAACTTACTTTAGCTTGTAGCGAGTGGACTCATATTTGGAAACAATTGCCAAATAGTCTGATGATTTTTTCATGCATGAAAACCATAATGAAGTTGTCGTAATTATCGTGCTATGTAAGATTTTGATAACCCGTTAATGCTTGCGTCGATCCATATATTTTGAAAGAACTTTGAAGGAGCGTTACCGACTCGCGTGCTTTGTTCTATTTCAATTGAGCTAACGGCGCTTGTTAATTCGGTAATTAGATCAGTTCTAACTAGGAAAACCTTTCTGGATAAACAGCTTATTAACTAATGAGAAGATAAAACGGCGGTAAGTTTTGCAGTACAGTTCTAGCAGTACAATTAATTCAAATCCGGGAAGAATTTGAAATGACTTTCCGAAGAAAAGGAGTGTTACCGACTCGCGTATTTTTGTAGTCAGTAGTAGTAGGGGTCTTACACTTCATTTTATGTAAAAAAATGCTTTAGATTTATAAAAGAAAACACTTTTTATTCAGTGCGTTGACATCTACTGCCTCTATTTTCTGAGGCGGGGCGATTTCAATAAGAATTACGAGTACAATTCACTAGCGATTTCGCCCCCCCTAGGAATTCACTGAAGGGGGGCGAATTCACTGAAGGGGGGCGAATTCACTAGCGATCTCGCCCCGGGGAGGGCGAATTCACTAGCGATCTCGCCCCGGGGGGGGCGAATTCACTAGCGATTTCGCCCCGGGGGGGGCGAATTCACTGGGGGGGCGAAATCGCTGTGACACCGGAACAAAATAATTTTAAGTAATTTTCATATCAACGTGCAACTCTAGCATATGTGCGGGATCGTTGAAATCAAAGGAAACATGAAAATATGACTAATAAACTATGTAACAATAACACGCACCGCGCGTGGAATTCCAAATAAATTAAACAGAGTTCTTAGAAAATAGTCACACCTACTCAGCAAATTAGCCGCCCAATATTGGAGTACCGTAAATCAGTAACTCGTTGGACTTCTGGGAATACTAAAAAGTGCATAATTCCTAAACAGAGAATACTAATGACTAGAGGGACTTTTACGGACTCAAAGGATTAAAAAAATAGACCATTTACTTTTAGGACGAATGTCTCGCGTCTCGCTTAGAGAGCCTAGTATTGTTATTAATTAATACACACACGAGTCTGAAATAGGTTTTCGAAGTGTAATGAAAAGAGGTGACATTTTGCGGCTACACATTTTCAATTTAGAGCATATTGGAAACAATTTAAAGGTAATATCGGGGTTTCCTTGCACGTCAACGCTAATTCATATATTTTTCTCATTCAGTGTAAATTTCTAGTTCTTGATTATAGTTTTATTTCAGTTTGTTTCTATATTATATAATAATCAGTCCGAAACGCACGCTCTGATTGGCCAAGAGCCGCGTGTTATTAGAGGACACACATGGATGGCCGCATGAGCGCGCGCAACTTCTGAACTCGTTTTGATTGGATATTTTCATATTTTTAATGTGCGATTATTATATAAAACAAATATATTCCATTATCCTCTTATAGATGCACAGATGACGCCAAAACGCGAGGAGAACAGATCAGTTACTCGACTGCGTCTCGTGGCGCACCTTTTTGTTCTCATCACGTTGTGACGTCATCCGTGCATCTATAAAAGGACAGACTTACTGAAGAAGGGAATATATTTTAGTATATACCACACCAGTGAACATAATCACTTTTCGTGCGCTCTGATTGGCTACTCAAACAGTGATTTCATATTCACCTCCGAGCAAAGCAGCGATCATCTCGCGCGAGTTTTTGTCCATTTGATAGAAAATAAAATAACAATTTGGTGCTGGCTATTCACCTGGAATATGGTATATACTAAAACAATTATTCACCGAAGTGGAGGTGAATAGTGGTGGATATTTACCTCCACTTCGGTGAATAATTGTTAATATATTGACGGCCTCACCAAACCCAGTTAGCAGGCTTAAACATGCACCAATGCATGGCGTCATACGACGACTCGAGATTGCCGCCATTTCGGAATTGAACCAAACGGAGGGAGAGATTATTTTGGTTTAGGTATATTGTTAAGTTCTGGTATATTCCAATATATTATTATGAGACCACTAATCAAAAGTTTAAGATATATATGACAGGACAAAATAAACCGTCGTAAAATTTCTCACACCAGAATTATGCGCCCTCGTGTTTTTAAACCTGATAAAACTCTTTTATTAAATAGTCTATATACTGAATGTCGCAAATTGATATTTACGTTTAACTTGAAATGCGACAATTGACATTTTCTGGAAACTTAAAGATAGTGCGGTGAAAAAAAAAAGACCTTCAAAAACAGAACTAAGAAATCATGTCTGAAAAAATAATAATATTATCTTCCTGCTAAAACTCAAAGGACATGATCATGACAGGACCTGTGGGCGAACTTTACTGGAAGAAGCACCAGATACCAGCATTTGTGACGACATTATACGGATCAATGGAGGTAGGAGAATGAGCGGTGCATGCTCGGGGTAAAATAGAGCCGTTGCCGAGTGCCGTAAAATAGAGCCGTTGCCACTTGAGTGCCGTAAAACGAACCAATCACACAACATCATGGGAGCAAGTCAAACTACAATTAGAGCGGTTTTCAGTTGAGTGTAGTGAAACCAAACGCAAATTACCCACAGCCAGCCAATCATAGGAGCGAGTAATCACAAGTAACTCATAAATGGCTTCCCTGTGAGCCAATGACAAACCGAAGCAAAACCAAAACCAATTTGGATTTGGTTTTACTTTGGATTCTGATTGGTTGGTTTACTTTCTCAGCCAATAGGAGAGCTTAGTAAACGCAAAACCAAAACACTTCCGACACTCAATTGAAATCCGCTCTATATATGATCCAATGACGATCTGAAGTAATTCATGACTGGCCTTTACTTGTCATTAATGAACCAGTCATGAGGAAAAGTGAACATAATCGTACTGTTTTAGTTTTCCACATGATTGGCTGATCATAATTACAAAACATGTTTCACAGCAAACGCAAAACGAAGCAATCACCGAATTCCTTTCGACAGTCAATCGAAAACCGCTCTAGTATGTATTTAATCTAACTCATCGTACTATTTTATAGTTTTTTTTTCATAGTTGCACGTTTAGTCCAATCCGCAACGAGATGTCTTATAAACAGTTTCAGTGTCAGGGGCGTATCTAGGGGGAGGTCCTAGCATGACCGTTACTCCCCTATGGTTCGAAAAAAAATGTGTATATAGAATGCATGGAATCAAACAATGCCAAAACTATGTACGAAACATACTCCATAATGCAGGAAATTATATTTCAGGGAAACAAAAATTTCAAATATTCGCAGCGGATCATGCCCCTGTTCCCCCATGACGGAGGCAAGCGCCTCTGGTACTCGTGTTGGGACCCCTTCCCACCATCCCCCTTTGGCAAACTCCTGCCTACGCCCCTGAGTGTGGCGTTTTGTTTGCTGTTGTCACTGTTTTTCTCGTGCATCCACTAGCACCTTTAAAACACTTAAAGCATGCATAAACCTTTTTATAGAATCATCTTGTTATATTTCGATTAAGAGAGACAGCTTCCAATGGGCTTTGATCACGCGGCGGCCATGTTGAGTCCCAGGACAATAAAAACCTTTGTTTTCGTCCGGTAGACTCGTTCTGAAACCCACCAGTGCGAGGCTACCGGGGCCAAAACCATTGTGTTATCCAAGATGGCCGAACTGTGATAATAGCCCATGAGAATAGTTATTTTTGAATTCTGTTTTTGTTTATTCAGACGAGGATAAAGTTTTGTTTGAAGGAGATATTGTGCTGCCAGAAAACAACAGAATGCAAGTTGACCTAAGCAACACCGGTGATGTAGACAGCAAGATTGTAATGCCGGCGAACATCAAGAGGAATGCACAGTGGAGCCGTCGGAGATTGTGGCGCACGAAGATTATTCCGTACGAAGTGGATGATGACCGTGAGTTGAAGGCTTGTATTTTTAATGTTAATACTAATGATTGGTGTTTTTTTTTTAATCTTTTCCCTAATATAAATTGATATTCCAGCGTCCTGATTGGTCGAGAGGTTATGACTATATCGCACTATTCGCCGTGTAGCGGAGTGAATATGAGGGCTTCTGATGCCAGCTAAATTTCAAAAATCGCAGTAAGTAGATTTGCTAAAATTTTGGAGCAATAAATCGATTATATGCCAAAAGAAAATGCTGTTAGTTGACAGCGGACAAATATATGACACGAAACCCCATGTTTGTCGGAATACATTGTAAACAAATTATATGATCATGACAGAGTTCAAGTGCGCGCTAGCACTATGTTTGAATGACTGGTAGACTGGTGTCGTTTTAAGTTTCTTTGATATTCAATTATGCGCTACACGGCGGTGAATATAGCGATGTTTTCTGTTTATAAACATTACAATTGTTATTCTAATGTAACAACTATGATTTCAAAAGGCCACTGTGCCAGGAAATAATGACTGTCTGGTTGGCACAATAATAATAATAGATGATGGGGTGTGACACAACGCTATGACGACATAGTTATAGAACCTCTTGACCAATCAAAACAATGGAATCTATACTAATTAACAATTATTCACCGTTGTCGACTTTTACTGCAGTGAAAAATTGTTAAATGGAAGTGCATGATTGTGATGCCACTTACTGTGTCGTTTCAGTAGTGTGCCAGTAGTACTATTTTCGCATTTTGCTGCTTTAATTTGCATTTCCAGTGAAAGGTTCAGTCTACGAAACAAATATCAAACAGGCTATTACAGAGTTCCATAATCACACTTGCATCCATTGGAAGCCTCGAACAAATCAAACCAATTGGGTACGGTTTGTCAACAATACAGGGTATGGATGCACAACATGAATATTTAACAAATCGCACACATTTTGCCATTGTCTGTACTCGTATTGATCATAGAAATGACGCCATAAAATGTTCAAAACTCAAGTGGAACAACGAGCGTAGCGAGTTGTTTCACTGCAAAGTTTTGGACATTTTATGGCGTCATTTCTATGATCAATACGAGTACAGACAATGGCAAAATGTGTGCGGTTTGGTTTTTACAACGACGAAGCACTTATAGCTTCAAATGAGTGCGTAATAAACTGCTTGCCATTGAAAATCAAAACGTAAACACTTCTAATTACCGTTGCCGAGAGAAAGCTTTCTCAGACAAATGGCAATTTGGTTCACCGATTAACTTCTGTAATTGATGGAATGCATGTGAAATCCTTTCTTGTTTTTTTTCTGGATCAGAAAAGTTATTGTTATATAATTCAAAACTTTTGAGCTTTGAGAGAACTAGTCTAGTCACAAAGTCTGACTACAAGTACACATTCGCCGAAACTTTCAATTCTTCACTCAAGAGAAAACTCTCATTTTGCCAAATGGCACACTACAAAGAAGTTTGACTCACCGATTGACTTCTCCTAGTAATAAAATGCTTGTAAAATCCTCACTTTCTTGTTTTTGGAAGCGAAGTTACCACCCATTTGAATTCACAAACCTCGCCGTGAAAGCACTTTGAAAAGCTACCACGCTTGCGAGTGACGTCATTTTCATTGTATGTACTATTTTGCATATAGCGGAGAGCCAATCAGAACGGGAGGAAATTGGATGTTGTTGTAAAAACCTATTTCGCACTCGTAATTTACTGCTGATTGCATTGACTACAGAAAGACTCAAAATGATTAGTGTGATGTTTTCCAAACGATGCATTTTAGGTTATTAGATAATGATGAACAAAACCTGAACGTATTGCGTTTTTTTTTCTCGAAGATGCTGGTCAGCGGTTGGAAAAGAGTATTGGAGAGTAGGCGCACAAAACCTGTCGCTAGGGAGGGGGTGTAACTGTAAAGGGGTCATTATGCACGAGATGATGCACGCTGTTGGTTTCTGGCACGAGCAGTCAAGACCTGACAGGAACCAGTACGTGGAGGTCATGTTAGCCTGCTTACAGGCTCTCGGGTTTTTTCGGAAATGTTAGTTTTCGGGTCGGGCTTCGGTTACATGTGGGCTGAGCGAGGCCATGTGGGCTGAGCGAGGCGGAGGCGAGTGCGTCAGCACGAGAGCCTGCCCGGAAGGCCGGTGATTCAGAGTAGCCGCCCCCTGATGCTGCATGACGTCTTCACGCATCAGTAAATTAACAGCTGTCAAAAAGTAACCAATCAGAGCGAAGTACAATGTAAATATTTGACTGTTCCACGTGAGATTGTCTCGGTCGCCTGAATGTATTGATCGGCAGAAAGTACCGCAAAAAGTGCGTAGAGTTTCAGTGAATTTAACAATGCACAATTTCTGCCGTTCTACTAAGAACCGTATTTCTACGGAAAATCTGTACGAAGTCTCTGATCGGGATGGCAGTCGCGGCAGTGTCAATATGTTGGCGTGCAACTTGTGAATTCGCCGTTGTTACGTTGTCGAGTCCGGTTCCGTTGTTATCAGTTTGCTCTATGGGTTCTCATGTATTCAATAATTACTTCTGGAACTTCATATGTATGTCGATTGGTCAGAAGGATCTCCTCCTTTCAGTTTTCCTGGTTAGTTTGGACATTAGGAATTTAATCACGAAGATTTCGTACACTTAGCGAGCAAGTCGAAACTAGATAAAGTTCGCTTGTCACAGAAGTTCGTAAACTAGCGGTTTCGTAATGTTTGTTCTCGGAATTTTCATGCTAAGGATAATAACGTTTAGAGCTTCATATGAATGTCTATTGGTCACAATACTATCCTCTTTCGGATCCCCGGGTTATTTTCGACATTTAGATATTTATTCTTGGAGATTTCGTACAGTTTAGCGACCGTGTGTCGAAAGTAGAAAAGTTCGCTTGTCACGAAAGTGAGCTGAAACTGACTAGCTGTTTCATAGCACTTCGATGTTTTGACTCGTATGTAGTCGATAATAATTAGCTTATATAGCGTCATATGTATGTCGATTTCTCACAAGGCTATCGTGGATTGTTATGCCAGCAAAGAAAGGTTTTATCTAACTTTTCGTACAGTCTTTGCACTCCGTATCCTGCCTTCGTCTTGGTTTAATTCAGGAAACAATCTGTCAATCTGACAATCAATCATAATGAAGCGGCTCGTGCAAAAACCTATCTGTCAACGATTAGCCAATCACAGTGCTGCGTTCGTGGACGAACGCGGGCTACTCTGAAACACAGACCTTCCGTGCAGGCTCTCATTCTGACCACTCGCCTCCGCCTCGCTCGGCCCACAGGTAACCCAACATTTCCACACAACCCGAAAACTAATATTTCCGAAAAAAACCGAGAGCCTGTAAGCAGGCTAAGGTCATGTGGGAGAATATTGAACAAGGTAAAGATAGGTTAAGCTAGTAAATGAAGGTATCTCGGGTGGAGGGTAGGCCCACAAAATCTGTTGTTAGGGATGGGGTGTAACAGTAAAGGAGTCATCATGCACGAGATGATGCACGCTGCTGGTTTCTGGCACGAGCAGTCCAGAGCTGACAGGAACCAGTACGTGGAGGTCATATGGGAGAATATATATGTCACACTAAATTAATATATTTATTTATAAATGAATTACTGATACTTCTCCTCCTTCTCCTCCTTCTCCTCCCTCTCCTCCCTCTCCTCCCTCTCCTCCCTCTCCTCCCTCTCCTCCTCCTTATCCTCCATCTCCTCCATCTCCTCATTCTCATTCTCCTCCTCATCCACTCGTCCATCTCGTCCTTCTCGTCCTTCTCCTTCTTTACCTCCTTCTCCTCCTTCGCATTCTTCTCCTCTTACTCCTCCTTCTCCTCCACTTCTTCTTCTGATTCTCCTTCTGATTCTCCTTCTGATTCTCCTTCTGATTCTCCTCCTTCTCCTGCCTCTCCTACTTCTCCTGCTTCTCATCCTTCTCTTGATTCTTCTCCCTCTTTTCATTCTCCTCCTTCTTCTCCTTCTTCTCCTTCTTCTCCTTCTACTTCTCTACACAAAATGATATGTGACATGATGTCTCTTTCACCTGTCGCGTGTCAACAAAAAATAACAGTAACATTTTTAAGTAATAGATACAGATGAGTGGCCGTGCTTTATCGGGTTTACAAACTCGAACTGAAAGCGAATTCTATATCTGACTTATTAAACGTCTAGATGTATAGAGTCCTGTTTTCAGTTATTTTGGCGATACGACTTAGTTTGGCCGAAAAACTCGAAGCAAAAGTTTATGTAAATCAGGACGAAATCTGTATCAGATTTACAGATCAGTTATCGCTCATTGATTTCCTTTGTGTTTTGCTTCATGAATTATTAACGAGTTTGCTAATTTATATAACAAAGTTTGGATAATCAAGTTAAGGCATTTCAGATAGATATCTAACAACGCTCTGCTCATTCTGACAGGCAAAGAACACAACTTTAACAAATATTCCCATGGCAAAATCGACAGCTTAGATTTGAACTACGACTATGACAGCCTAATGCATTACGGCAATCAGGCATTTAGTGCCAATGGCAATCCAACACTGCTAGTAATAGGGGATCCATGGAGACTGCTTGGAAGGCGAGATGACTTTAGTGAGGGAGATCTGATAGAAATGAACACTCTGTATGACTGCGAAGGTAAGTAGGCAAACTATTTCAAGCCACTAGAACAAATCACAGCATACACCTATTTCAAATGGTTGTCATGCACAAACGGCAAACAGAATAAACGACATTCCCTGTCCGCAATGGGTTGTGGTTGTAGCTGAAACTCTAGTAAATCCGTTTTATTTTTGGGATCAAAAACTTTCAGACGAATATTAATGGTTTCCTTCGAATTCATTTTCGAATTACACTGTAGTTTATGCGTTATGCTGGACAGTTACAACCACAATTCTTTGAACATATCGTCTGCAGATTCCCCGTCAGCTGTGTCAACCTTTTCTGAAATAGGTGTTTATAAACAATAACAAGGGATAGCTGGTTTGTCCGCGATAGGAGACACGAGAAGCACTGTATCGATCCCACTTTCTCCACTGAAACGAACACGGAGAACTTTCTCTGCAGATGTTTTCTTTGACTCACGTTGCCACAAGGACAAAATCCTCAGTAAAGGGGCCCTCCTTCTTACAACCATAAAGAACTGACCGTTCTGGTCTACTTTCTGTTCTAGGAACTTGATTACACTTGCTGTATTAGCGTGAGTACCTGGGGTCTTGGTGTTATAGGAGGCAGGGGTTTCTGTGTTCTCTGATGAGAGATCATCTTCAGAAAGCTGAATGTCCCCTGTAGTCTAATTCCTGTGGCAATTCTCGTACTAGTTCTTCATCCAATTCATACCCTGCAGTTTCCTGAATTTTTGGCATTTTGCATTTTGGAGTTGGGGTATCTTCATCATTTTCTTCTCTTTCCTCTTCAGATCTCTCATATTCTTCTCTTGTACACAAGTACAAAACAATTTTATTGTAGTCCCGGCCAAGTTCTTCCTTATACCTCTTCAAGGAAAAAAAACTCTCTTTTGACACCAGGCAGAAATTCTAACAGCAGCATGTAATCTTGGCTTTCGTCAAAGCAATCGCTGTGGAAAGACCTCTACTTCTCTACTGCCTTTGCCAGAATTATAGCATAAGGGGCTTTGTTTGACACAACTAGTGCCAGTCGTTTTCCTCTTTTGAGCTTCAACTTCCATTCTTTTTCATTTAGCTCCATAAGACCAACCATTATCGTGACATCAGTTTCTTTTTCAATTTTTGTTGATTTTCTAGAA
This sequence comes from Actinernus sp. WN-2022, assembly GCA_030867875.1. Taxonomy (NCBI): domain Eukaryota; kingdom Metazoa; phylum Cnidaria; class Anthozoa; order Actiniaria; family Actinernidae; genus Actinernus; species Actinernus sp. WN-2022. The sequence continues at coordinate 119,373,348 of JAOWCC010001589.1, forward strand.
ACCAAAGACTTCCATTCCTTTCCTTTGAACTTTCTGTACCCACTGAAGGATTTCACGTTAGGGACAGGTGCAGATGTGGAAGACAAACCTTGTAAAAAAGACAGGAGTATTAAAGTATGTACATGATGACAATTATACATTCTGATGATACAGTATCATATCATGCAATTTTTTTTATTGTTTCTAGCAGGAACCGAGTACGGGTGGATATATTGGGACGAGAAAATTAAGATAATATACCCCGGTACCACAAAATGGATCCAAAATGGATGCACCAAGATTCCTAGAACTTTAAATACAATTTATTTGAGTAATATAGTATTACCAGGGCTGGAGATTTAAGAAAACGTCTGGTTGCATTTTTGCAACTAGATAAAAAAATTGTTGCAAAAGAGAACATTTTAGTTGCAAAAACAGTGTGACTAATCAATGATCCAGCAATTCTACAACAAAAACTGTGCCACAACAAAAACTGTGCCTGCAATACAGTTTGAACAGAGAATAATATCAATGGTAGTTAGTTCAGTGGTGTAACCATAAAATACTGCACCCACAATACTTATTTCTAAATAAATGTACCACTGCTCTAATGGTGGCCAGTTTTGCTTGCGAACGAACGATGGAAGTGCAATTAAGGTAGGTCATGTTATGAAAAATCTCATAAGAGAAACATATATATCTGTTTTCATTATACTTGTGACTCCGTTGCAATTTTACGACTGGATGAAACGGTATAGTTGCAAAGCAAAAAATTCTAGTCACATTTGGGACTGTATCGGTCTCAATTTCCAGCCCTGATTATGCAATAAATTTATTTATTACAATGTAGTTCCCAATAGCATCCAAAAATAAATCATAAGTTGTTTGGACTAGCTGCCTGTGGTATCATCTGCCAAATCTGAAAAATTATTTGCAAATTCCCCACTGCAACCATTACTGAACAAATGAATGCTTTGAACAGTCCATTTCACAGTGTGTTTACACGTATGTACATTTTGTACATTTTGTAGGCAAGTCGATTACTTTTAGGAATATGAAAGCATAGCCACAAATTGACTTGCTTTCATGCACACTGCAAAATGGGCTATTCCATTCAAACCATGAACAACATATTGAGCAGACTTTAAGATAACTACTAATCCTAAAGCTAATTGTTAAATCTTTTTACATTACATTTTTAATATACATTACCTGATGTGGATGGCTCAAGGAATTTCTTTGGTTTAAGAGACTGAGCTACTGTTTAAAAGAAAAAGTACATATATTATAAGCATGAATTCAAACTTCAAGAAAAGGTAGCCAATGTGTAATTTGGGTGTGGTACGATGCAGGCTATGAATAAGTAACCCTCTAAATACTCTCTAACAAGAACATGTACTTCTATTCAACTATTCCATGGTATTATCATACCTGAACTCAGGCAGAAGAAGTGAGTTGTGGATGCACACTCATGCTGCCATTATCTCCATTATTTAGAGAACATACGCTTTTCTGATCTACAATAAATAAGCAAGTTTAAAATAAGTATGCAAGTTGCTGGTAAGCCCTCAGGTGAGGCAGCATACAACTGATCAATACCTGGGATACAATTTGGCGAACAGTACATTCATACATGTAGTTTTGGCTTTGAATATTTGCTTGTCAACTGATCCTGGCGTACGTAGTGATTTATAAATACATACCTACATACAGACTTTATTTTAGTTCGAATTTACAGAGTAACGAACGCAATATATCTTCGAACATTAGAAATCAATCAAAATAATTAATCGATAATAAGAACAGAATAATTTATAAACAATTAAAAAGTACAACTAGATCTCACTATAATTATAAACTACTAAGGGGCCGTCGACATATTCGATATGCCCCGCTTAACGCACAACGGACGTTTAGGGGGGGAGGGGGTAAGGGCATGGACGTTAGTGTGGGGCATTTAGAACAAACACGTTTTCATCAATAGAAGTACACTTTTTAATCAAACGTTTCTAGTCAGCTAGATCTACATTAGAGCGCAATTTCTGTTGAATTTGCCGGAAATTTCAACAAGGTCTTTTGATTAGAAGTATCATGAAATACCTCAAACCTCCAGGTAAGTGAAACTCCTCAGTTTTATAGTCGTGTCCGAATGAGTATTTTAGTCAATATCCGAAATGAGCTCGTACGGGAATTCAAGGTACTGACTGACTGTACAGTTGCAGCTATTAAAGCTTTAAGCTTGTTTTATACTTTGTTTATAAGTAAACTTCCGTGTATTTCATTACTGTTTTTCCTGACCTAAAAAAAAGAATAAAACAATGGGTGGACGTTAAGGGGGAGGGGGGGAGGGGGTCCGACCTTAACGTCCGTTGTACGTTAAGCGGGGCATTTCGACTATGTCGACGGCCCCTAAGCGTCTGAAAATTGTAAACGTTGCAGCAGACCCTGGGCTCATCATTTAAATTATTGTTCCACGCGATGCTGCTAAATACCGGAAAGAATGCAACCTGTTGGTAGTATTTATAAATTTAGGTATGGCCAAGGAGGATTGGAAGGCATTAATAATTATGCCAGTTCCAACCGCTATGCTGTAGGCAGTTTTGTTATTTTATAGCTCAACATTAGTCTATATACAACACATGAATGCTGCAAAAGGTAATAAAACACAGTATCACCGTACCTGAACCACATTTTGAGCAATAATTTGACTCAGAATATACGTAGTTTCCACATCTTGTACAAAACATGACTTCACCGAAAGCAAACACCAATACTACAAGTCAAATGCGCGGGAAGAGCGAGCATTCAGTGGTGTCCCAAGACTACTTGCGTTCGTTACTTGGGCCCAGGCTCCAGACTCCATACGGAAGGCCAGGTCGAATTTGAATTTGGTGTGAGTTATTGGAATTCGGTGTGAGCAATTTGAATTCGGTGTGAGTCATTGGAATTCGGTGTGAGCAATTTGAATTCGGTGTGAGTCATTGGAATTCGGTGTGAGCAATTTGAATTCGGTGTGAGTCATTGGAATTCGGTGTGAGCAATTCGAATTCGGTGTGAGTCATTGGAATTCGGTGTGAGCAATTCGAATTCGGTGTGAGTCATTGGAATTCGGTGTGAGCAATTCTAATTCGGTGTATAGATTGGAATTCGGTGTGCACTTATGGGCCACCGTAGGGATAGCGTATAGCTTTTTTTGCTTCAAGTCTGGGATAGGATATGGTAAACGGCATTTTTAGGTCTGGGATAGGGTCAGGGTTTTGAGGTCTCCGTGGCACACCCCTACCCAAAAATCTTCTGAGTGCACCCCTCTGGGGGAAAATGTTGTACCGATATTCAACCAATTTTGAAACAATTTTACTGGAGCTCTATAAGCAACCAGAACGGCGATAGCTATGACGAAGGACTGGGGCTGAACAGGAAGGTGGGGCTGAACAGGATCAAAAACAATCATTTAAATCAACAGAGCATAATTAAGGTTACCGGATACCTTCGCGGGTCTCTCTCGTTAATAATTTTGTATGCGCATTGTTTTAAAGAAAACTATAGAAACCTATATACCTCTGTAAAGCTTATGAAGTGCAGAATACGCTGAATGGACTTGTTTAAAAATATATTTAATTGTAAAGCAATGCTAAGCCAACAAACGCAAAATTGACAAGGTTTATAAAAGTGAATTAGCAGCCTTCGGGTTAACGCACAAAAACAATTCAACTGCACAATGTCAATCAGCACATGACATTCTAAAAAAGGGTGTGAGCATTTGTTGATATTTTACTTCATTCAAATGCAATTCATTCCTAAAGTTTTAGTGTTCAATAATGTCCGAGTCACATTACTCGGGATACTCTACGAGGAAAAATACTTTGAATATTGCTAAACGCTCACACCCTTTTCTTTGTCAGTAACTTATCTGTCTTTTGGCCGAGTTTTATAAAAATCTGGCAAGTCTGCATACCCTATTAATTCATTCAAAGCGAAGGGATACGAAGAAAAACCTAGTCGGAGATTTGGCGTGTAAAGTTTTGTGAACATTTCACACCTCATCAAAGCAAATGTCAACACGTCGAACCAACTAGCCAATGACTACGCAAGGACCCCTGGAGCTTCAAAGCAGTAGTGAAATTCGCGGGAAAGGTCAGGTCATATTTCAAAAGAAACCTTTTGCTCTCATAACAATTCAATAGTTTCGCTCTGTTCGAGAGCCGTTAAGTTTCATTCCCAAAGTTCCACAACAACTGCAAGTTGATATCCTCTCAAGCTCACGATTGAGAAGTCGAGGATTGACAACGGCCCAGGAGTGAATTCGGATCTGAATCAGACTCCGATGTGAACTCATCGCTGCTCGTGCCCTCAGTCTCTTCAAATGACTCATTTGCTGGTTCCTGGTAAGCCAAACGACAGTTTAAGCCTGCTAGCGCTGCTTATATTTGGATTTGTTCAAGAATAAGCTTCATTCCCTAATAGATTTATATATTCCAAGTAAGTTATCCTCTACTCGTTATAACCTTCCATGGTATAACCGTAACCTAAGGAACCTAAATAAGAAAGTACAAAAGCTTTATAATATACAAAAATGCTCTCATTCCGATTCTGATAAAGCTAGATTTAGGCAGATGAGAAAAACCTATAAAAATAACCTTAACAGATCTTATTGGGAGTATATTAATGACCTACTTGATTCCTCATTTGATGATCAACCCAAAAAATTCTAGAGATTTGTTAAGGGTAAACGACAAGACAATATTGGAATTCCCCCACTTAAACACAAAATTTTCTAGTTTCTGATAGCTCTGGTAAATCAAATGTTCTTAATAACTTTTTTAAATCTGTTTTTACACATGAAGATACTGCCAATATGCCTAAATTGAAATTACCTACTTCCTATCCAGATATTAGTCCAATAAGAATTTCAGCAAAAGGTGTACAAAAACTTTTGGACTCACTTAAAGTAGATAAGGCATCAGACCCAGATGATATTCCTGCTCGGATCCTAAAAGAAACCTCTTCTGTTATTGCACCTATTCTTACAGCTATTTTTCAACAATCTTTAAATGAAGGTGTGTTACCAAATGATTGGACACGTGCGAATGTGGTTCCAGTATTTAAGAAGGGCAAGAAACATGACCCTAGTAATTATAGACCTATATCATTAACTTCTATTTCCTGTAAAATCTTAGAACATATTATATGTACTAACATTTGGGCTCACCTTGAGAAGAACAATATCTTATCTGATTTCCAGCATGGTTTTAGAAAACGTAGGAGCTGCGAAACCCAATTAATTACTGTTTTGCATGATTTAGCTAGTGGAGTAAATGAAGGTAAACAGATTGATGCTTTCATCCTAGACTTCTCTAAAGCATTTGATAAGGTACCGCACGAGAGACTATTGTACAAATTGAATGAGTACGGAATTAGTGGTGATCTCCAATTATGGATTAGAGCTTTTTTAACTAGAAGAATGCAGAGAGTGCTTTTGGAAGGAACTGGTTCTTCCTATAATAATGTCACCTCTAGTGTACCTCATGAACCGTGTTAGAACCACTATTGTTCCTATTATTCATAAATGATTTGCCCACCTCAATTTTGTCAAGTATAAGATTGTTTGCTGATGATTGCTTATTATATAGAGTTATAGATGGACCCAATGATAGAAACATTCTCCAACAAGATCTAAATACCTTATCTAGGTGGGAAAAAGATTGGTTAATGTGTTTTAATGTAAACAAGTGCCATACTATGAGCTTTTCTTCCAAAAATGCTACCAACAATTATGATCCACATGTATATTATTTAAACAATCAACCCTTAGAAAAAGTTCACCATCATCCTTATCTTGGTATCATGCTATCAAGTGATCTTAAATGGAGTGAACATATAGCACATGTAACCACTAAAGCCAAACAGACCTTGGGTGTCATAAGACGTAATTTTAGACATACATCTAAACAATGCAAATCTAGATTATATACTAGTATCATTAGACCCCAATTGGAATATGCAAATACTGTTTGGTACCCTTATCTTGGGAAAGACAAGTATAAATTGAATATGATTCAAAGATCTGCAGCTAGACTATGCTGTAACGATTATTCTAGGAATCCTGGATGCGTAACCCAAATGTTAGGTGAACTAAAATGGCCTTCAATCATAAGCCAAAACAAAGTAGCTCGTCTATGTATGTTTCATCGTATATACTACAACTCAATTGATCTAGATAAGACATTATATTTAACTCCTATAAAGAGAGTTACAAGAGGCTGCCATGCAAATTCTTTAAATAGACCTCACTCAAATTGTAAAGTCCATGAGTTTAGTTTCTTTCCCTGGACTATTAAACAATGGAATAATTTGCCATTTTATATATTGTAAGCATAACAGATCATCTTAAGTTTAAGATAGCTCTAAAGGAACACCTTTTTGCCTCTGGCGAGTTGTTTTAATACCAATTATTTCTTTTATTTTTAACTTAAGCAGACTTATTACTGCATTTACATATTAGACCTTATTATTGTTATTATTTTATATTCATTTATTATCTAAGATTATTATTTTATTTATAGTTTAAGCAGACTTATACTGCATTTACATATCAGACCTATTAGATTCATATTGTAATTATTATACTTTAGCTTGATACTGACGTGATGCGGATATGCCGCTTTGTTAGTTAATAAACCAGAACCAGACCCTGAAGTTGAAGGTTGTTCTTCGCCCGGGGGGGGGGGACTCCCTTATGTGAGGGGTACATGGATGCTCGTCGTACCTTTTAGGGGTCAAAATCAGGAGTTTGGTACCACTTAGGGTATCCACCATCAAACACAGACATTTCTATGTAAAGCGGTACCTTTTAGGGTCGGGTGTCAATTGAACAAAAAAGCTGTTATCAATTTACATTTTTATTATCTTTTAGGTTTCAAAATAAGCTTGAGCCACGCCCATTTTAGTACCTCTTAGGGGTCAAACCGAAAATGTCCGACGAGCATCCCTACCCCTTTTATATCGGAGTCCCCCCCCCCCCCCCCCCCCCCCCCGGGGTTCTTCGCTGCCTTTCGCATGTTCTTCGAACCACGAGCCTTTGTCGCTGTCCGCGAGCTCAATCCTCGTTTTACCGAATTCCTGCTTATCGCCGGTTTCCTTTATACTTTTTCGGTCCAGGGTTCGCTTCACGTTTTACCCAAGAACTTTGCTTTTTTCTTTTGGATTTCCCCATACAAACGATTGATAAAAGACTCGAATTATTTATTTCGAAGAATGGAAGCTACAACAACAGTATGCAAATTACTCGGATAACAGCTCCCGCTAAAAGTCCACGGGGTGCCCGTGGCATGTAAAGGGATTATAACGCCTCGGTGATTTATTTAGTTTCCTTCTAAATACCTTTTTTCTAAATATCTCGCAAGCTTTTATATCTTTTGAAATATTTGTTTTTCTAAATTGTAGAACAATCCATAAACTTACCAAATAATCAATAATATTTTTTTACAAAAAAACATACCTTGAAGATATCCGGTAACCTTAAAGGGGCTGGGTCACCTGGTGCCCGTGCGCAGTAAGTATGCTCTTGAGGTAATTAGCATATCATAAATATTCAAAATTCTTCTGCGATCGCAATGGTTTCTTTCGCAAGCAACAGTAGCATTGTATCTGATTGGTCAGTTCAATGAGAGCTCATTTCTGATTGGTTGAGGGTAAGATTGAAACCCTTTCAATGTTAGCGGGTAGATTTTGTGTAAGAAAGTAAAATTCAGTTACGGAAGTTCACCTCGATTTATCCGAAAATACAGCAATGAAAGTCCGGCTAAATGTGTACAAAAACTCTTCACCTCGTCAAATGTAATACTAGGGATTGTTTACTTGGCATCGCTTAGGACAATCTGGCGCCATTTCTTGTGAAAATCGTCAACATTTTGCGAAACATGGTTTTGGTCCCGTGTTGACTTGAACGCTGAACGGACGGTTTTCAAATTTAGTCGTCGTTCCTTGCCTTGCTGAACGGAAAACTTCCATCGTTTGGAGTTCTAAAGACTTGTAAAGAGAGTTGGAATTCGCCTCCTTTCATGATAATTGTTGTGAAGCCTTGGTTCGTTCGTGAAGTGTTTATAAATGCTTCGCTGGAATAAAGTCAGTGAGATAGCTTGGCTCGAACTTCGCCGTTTCCTAAATAATTATTTTTGAAGAGCCGACAAAGTAGCAGGTTCAGCTAAATTTCAGGTATGTTTTATTACCTTGTTTTGATTCTGGAAACGTTTTCAGGTGAGTTCGGGTTGTTCTTTGTCTTGGCTTTGGTGTGTTTTGGCTTGTGCTCAGAAAAGTCGCAAAATAAACTCTTTCTTTTCTTTCATTTTGTCCGTTTTATAAAACATTGCTTTTTAGCAAAAGGTTTTTGGCAATGTTATTTATCTTCTGGCGTTACTTTTTGTTATACCTTGAGTCAAACACTAAACGTTTCGTGTGGCAACAATCTCAATCAACTACTCTTGAAGTGACTCGGCCGCGCACTACCAAAAGTTCCTTGGCCTTTAGCTCCGGCCAGGTTTTGAATATTTGTTTGCTTAAGTATATAGCAGCATGTTGGCTTTTCCAGTGTCGGTCATTTTTTTTTTCGTCAATTGCCTCAAGGCAGGCGTTTTCTTTCTTCCTGCCCCGACTCGTTTACCTCCCCTTCCTCCAGAGCCTTCATTCATCAGAATTTCAAAAAAAAAATGTAAAAATGAAATACTCTACATTTAGAATGAATGCTAAACAAAACGTTCCTGCAAAAAAAATGTTTTAGAGGTTCGAAATAAGAGCGATGGAAATGGATTCCTGAAAGGTTCCTTCGGAGGGAGGTTTGATTTCGTACTCCCGGAGTGGGAAATCAAATTTTGCCTTTGGCCGTGCGATAGACTGGTAACGAATGAGCGCTGACCCAGCCCCTTTAAGAGATGGAATCTCCAATATGCGCGCTTTGCGATGATAATGTCTAACAAATCTATTTTTAGTAACCGGAAGCAGTTGAGAAGTGCGCGAGCGTGCAACATCTCATGGCGGCAAAATATTTTCGCGCCAGGAGATTGTTGTCGCCCACGCGTGCACTTTGCCTCAGCTGCTTCCGGTTACTAAAATATATTTTATTAGACATTGCATTATCAACGCACACCGCGCGCTAAAAGATTCCCTTTCTTACTTATGGTCTCTTGTTGATATTTGATCCTTCTTTAAGCCATTCTTATACAGAGTGGGATAGTTCAGCATAACATTTTTATTGCAATATTTGGGGGGATTTTTTTATGACGTCACAATCGATAGTATCAGCACAAAACCATTTTACGAAGTTCAACGAGTCCGTAATTATTTTGTATAGCAGCTTCGAGAGAGCTTATCAAGTGGAGATGAATGCCGAAAACCGTTTGTGATGCCCAATACAGCAAAAATGCACTAATATATCACGTGTTAAGTAAATTATAAGTGTCACTCCTGCCAAACTTACAGTTAAAACATGAGGAATTACCCGTTGATTTAACTTTTGCTTAAGTTAGGCAACGTTTTTTTGTGAATATTAGGATACGGAAGGTAATAGTATGCATGATTTTACGGATTTATTTAAAATTTCAACATTATAGTAAATTCGAAAATATTGGCGATTGTTAAATTATAACGCGGTCACATTGGATGACGTCAATGAAACAAGTTGGACTGAAAAACACTTGAGGCATTTTTCTCTCTAATAATTTCCAGTTTACTTGACTATAGGCCTTTCGATCCACAAGTTTCTTTGTAACTTTTCGTTTCTCGAGCAAATTTTCCTTTCTCGAGCAACTTCTTATATTGTGAGTAACTCTGAAGCAAATTTAAGAAATAGTAGGCAATTTTATGAGAAAACGAAAAAGAAACTAAAGGAGTTTGGATAATTTATGGAAGTGAAGAATGGAAGGTGGCTTTCATCAGGAGGGTCTTCCGCAAAACCTAAATATCTTAAACACTCCTAAGTTTTGGTTTTTGTCCTAGATTATATTTGAAGGTGAGCGTGGTGTCAGCTATGCTGGAGATATCGGCATAGATGATATATGGGTGAAGAGCGGAAGCTGCCCAGCTATTCAAGACATGAACGCCAGGTAATGTACCGATCAATTCGAAAGATCACCATCCCCCCCCCCCCCCGGGCAACCCCCGGGCATTTGAATTTTTGGAGTTTGGTTTGTTCAAATTTCCGTCCCCCGGGCCAAAAATGTTGTTCAAATTCCCCACCCCATCGTCGTATTAGGCGATCAAATGCCCCTACCCCGGGACATAGTGGTTTACATCGCATTTTTTTTTAAATAGACAGTTGTAACACAGCCTTTATTTTGCGATGCGACTTGTTCCTTGTTGAAACAAAGTTCTAAAAAGGATAGAGACAAACTGCTGGTTCAATATAGGTTTTATTTTACTTACATGAAACCTAGCCGACCAATACGTACTCAACAAACGTTTGATTACAAAACCTTTTTGTTAAATAGCAACAACATAGCAATCATATCCCCGGCCAAAAAACACTAGGTTCCTGTTAAAAAAAAACATTAAAATTGCATACCGTTATCAATGAATGTCTGAGAAATGTTTTGAGCAGTTCGCAATCCATACAGGGATAAGTTGATCGCTACGATCACTGGAGAGTGGTTTACATTTAAATGCATGATCGCTACATTCGCCGAGATATACCTATATACTAATTCAGAGCTCTGAAAATGTAAAACTTCACGCTATTTAAAGGAATCAGTTCTATGCTCAAAACTGTGCCCTGTTAAATCAGCGGTAGATTGTGTCCAGGCGTTAATTCCCATGCCAATCCAAAGAAAGCGAGGTGCTAAAGAGGTTTGCCACGGCCTTAGGCCCGGTTAACCCCACTACTGAAGTCGCGGGGGTTGGTGGTTGGAGTTCAATCCCGGGGTTCAATTGACTGATGCGTAAATCGAACGTTGCAGAACTTTATACAATTTGTACTTTAGTAGTATCTCGAAATCTTTTTCAAAGTGCTTTGGGCGTAAGTTTATAAGTACGGTACAACTTGTTTTTTTTAACCCGTTTCCTAGCATGGCTTGCCCACTTGCGGTACACGCATGTACGAACTTACTGACTACTTAGCTATAATGCAGTAGAATCTGGGGGAGTTCGCGAGAAGTTCTCCGCGGAGTAACAAATAAAGGAGGTAAGAGAACGAATGCTCATGTCCCATGCTAATTATTTAAAATCTATTTTTAGTTTCACAACACGTGATGTAAGTTTTTATCTCGTTCTGGGTTGGTTCACCTCATTAGTTACCCATTGTTTGTATCCCCTGGATCCTCATAGCCAGAATCGTTAAAAAAACTCCATCAGGCACAACAGCGCTACTTGATGACAACCAGGTATCTTACTAAAATAACCAGGCTGTGCCCTGTTAATCTAAAATATAAAAATATAAAAACACGTTCCTGGAGCAAACTGCTCTTCACTATTGCGTTTAATAAACTTAATGTCCAAAGGAGGCATTCCATTGTCTACACTACGTTGTTTCGGTTAATACGACGATACGTTGTCAGTACGTTATTACTTTTTCACAGTTCCGAAGGTCATTCGAAAATAGCAGTACTGACGGGAGAGTGAATGGGCTGACCACAGGCTAACCATCCTCCCATTTTGTGAATTTGTCACTGATGTTTTAATCATCTATTATTTCTCTTCTCGCTGCTTCGCAGCTCGCTGATCGCCGCTCCTGTTCTCTCTAGAAAAGCTCTGGAACCAGGGTACCTTTTCACTTCATTCTGCTGTGAATGTGTTGATTTAGCGCGCGCTCATAATACAGCTCGGGTTTCCTGTGGCTCAGGTTGGCGGGATGAGCCACAGGAAGCCCGAGCTATATATAAACAATCCTGAGCCACAGGAAACCCGAGCTGTATTATGAGCGCGCGCTAAATCAACACATTCACAGCAGAATCAAGTGAAAAGGTATTTTATTTTACAATTTGCTAAGAAATGATGGATTATTAAAACATCAGTGACAAATACACAAAATGGGAGGATGGTTAGCCTGTGGGCCGACTAAAATGTCTTCGTGAACAATTTCGGATGGAGTTGATTTCAATGCTTTATATGTTCTTGAAGTTTTCCCATCGTTGCATGCATGTACTTTTTTAACAAGCGACGAAATTCGAAGTAGGACGTATATAAAAAGGGGTAGAAAAACTTATAGTTCTTGTGTGACTCGTGACTGAGAATAAAATATATTAAAATTCAAATGGACTACAACACAGTATTAAATAAAGCAACGTTCGAGCTGTGGTTGTCACGGGAGGGGCAACCTCTATAAAACATCAGCTTCCATAATAACTTAAAAGCATTCAATATCAGTCAGCCGGCCCTTGACCTTGTATCCCAGGTATTTGTTTAACATCTCGAGCCTTTTATAAATATTCAAAAGTAATTGACATTTACATTTTAATACCTTCAAACACAGCACACAGCTTTTGGAGTCCCTTCTTCTTCAGCCACTCACTCACAAAAGCGGAGTTTTGTCCTTTAAATGTATCTAATATAAAAGTGTCCTCCATGATTCGATCGAGGACGAGAACGGAACATGAATTCGAAATCGAGACAACTTGTTCAAATCCCCCACCACCCCTCCCATTCGGTGTCAAATTCCCCACCCCAAGGACAGCTACCGATGTCAAATTCCCTACTCCCCGGGCACGAAAATGATTCAAATGCCCGGGGGTTGCCCGGGGGGGGGGATGGTGATGTTTCGAATTGATCGGTACATAAGTACACTGTTCTTTTCGTTCACCGTGTCATGCGGAACGCCAGAGTGGCATCCAAAAATATATCGAAGTAGCACTGAGTTATTTTCCCATTTTAAACTGAATTAACAACCGTGTAAGGACATCAATGCTAATAAATAAGGGAAAATTGCTTTTCTCTTCAGTTTGAAGACTGGTTTTGCTCTTGCAGGTACGACGAGTTTGAGTCTGAAGACTAATAAACATGCATATTCTGTCGTTTTATTTTAAACTAAAAATGCTGAATAACCTTTATCATGCGAGTATTGCTGGTATTGTCACTGGTGATGACCACACTGTGTTTTAAAATGGTGTTACCTATATAACATTTCTTAGTACGTACATTCCTTCGAAAGCGCATTACAACAAGTTTCTACTATAGTGTGTAATGTATTTCAGCAGGTTTTCAATCTGACCGTAATACCTGTCGCCGTAACGTTTTCAGCCATTTTTACGCAGTTACCCTTTTCAAGATTTTTGTTCATATAACCTGACTATCTTCACATTTTGTTTTTGAACAGGTGATGTTGTGATCAACTACGATTCTTAATCTCGAGAGGCACAAGAAATAAACAGGGGAAATAATGACTGGAATGGTCGTTAAATATTCGGCTGTGATATTCAATCTCTTTCATTGTAATCATATAGGGAATGCAGATACAATTAAAGATTATAACCAATGTGTTGAATATTAACATATAATACTACTACGTCTCCCGTTCAATGTTGGGTCTGTCGGGGTTATTTAATGCACTAGTCAATTGAAACTCCGGCCCCTCGACCCCCGGGACATAGCGGGGAATGTATCATTTATACAGTGTTACATTTTTACCTTTCCCCCGCTCATCAGGGGACAGTTGGCTGTTGCAATACCCGCCCCTATGGCTCCGGCATGTGCTTCAGAATTTTCAATTGGGAGGAGGCATTGATAAATTGAATATCCATAAGCTTCAATCTGTTGTTTCATTATTTGAAAAAAAAAAAACAATTCTGAAGCACATCTTCTATTACTATGCATGGGATGATATCAAATGATGCAACTATCCTTTTCCAGCGACTGTGTCCCTTCCGCCATGTTTGATACACGTTGTTGATGCTCGGGCCCAGTCCCGCTCTGTCGTGGCTGGCGTTACAACCACCGCTAAAATCCCCGCAAATTTTGCAGAACGTTACTTTCCCCGTTCCACCGGAGAAATGCAGCGTTAAATGTGCGTTATTCCACGGCCATGTCGCCGTTAATGCCCTGCTATGTCCCGGGGGTCGCGGGGGGGGGGGGGGGGGGGGGGGGGGGGGAGGGCGGAGGGGGAGAGTTAATTGACTAGGGAATTAAGGTTTCAGACCAAATAACGTTATTTTTTCTTTTCCTTGTTGAGTCTTGTGCAATGACAACCGAATCCATAGCAGGCTCAACGAGATCTAGGAGCAGTAGAATGTACTCATGTCATGTCTAAAGTCTGCAGCCAGATTGTATAGCTACAAAAGCGATGCCTTCGATACTCGCAGTGGTTAATTAAGCGCTTCGCCTTTCACATCTGTGGCCCAGGTTCGAACCTCGGAGTTTGTTGGTATCTCGCCCTTGCTCCGAGGGTTTTTCTCTGGATCGATTCTCCGGTTTTCCTCGGCTCTACAAAAACCAACACGCTAAATTCCAACTCCATCTGTAGATTAGCCGGGTACGGATTTTGATCAGCCTCTATGGTTGTTTTAGGTCCCGTTCTGTAGAATTTGTTTTTAGTAGAAACACTTCTAACTTTACTTATTAGATCCAGACAGTCAGTCACGTTTAAATGGATTAACCCTTTCATCCTGTCGAGGGTTTTGAACTGATTTTTAGCCATATCTAGATTTAAAGAACCCTCCGGGCCAAAGTAAACCATAGTGGCTGTTGTCATATAAATTTCAGCTGACCTATAATACTGAGGGTTCATAGTATTCAGTCAGCCATACATGTACTCGTCATTGCTTTTTCCAACGGAGCGTGACAGATAGTTTGTTCAGTTGAGGGAATTCGAATAATGCTCATAATTTAAAGTGCAAGTATGCTGATGTTAAAAAAAGAAAACAAGGATATTGTACTGCATAACAGTTGTGTTTGATTCTCACAAAAGAAAGTGTTAATCTTGCAAATTTTGTAACATTTCTGGCTTTTGATTACTTTTCGCGGATCCTGTGACGCCATAAGATAAATCAACTCCCTCCCGAGAGGAAACTCCCGTAGGCTTCCATTGTGACATCACAAGATGAAACAGTAATTGCTGCTCCTGCCTTTCGAAGAAAACTGATTTAGACAACTGAAATATATCAGAAATAGATTTTAAGGCTTTTTGGATTATTTGTTTTCTTTTTATGGAGGGCTGGAAGACATCATAAAGTCTGGTGAAGGCTTCTAATATTAAATCAGCACTTTCTGAGTCTGTACAAGGTATTTTTATGGGAAATAGCTAAATGTCTAACTTTGAGCATGCTCCAGAATATTCCAGTGACCGGGTCCGTGAACTCTATATAAATGGATGTCTGCATGAACCACATACTTGTACAATAGCTTTTTTTTGGAATATTGGACAACATTTGCTTGTCAGTGATAATAAATTAATGGCATGATACTATTAGATCGAAATGGCTTCAGACTGAACGATGAAGGGAGAGCTATGGTTGAGTTTATCCGGCATGCTTTGCGGTAAGAGTACTAGTCAAATTTAGTTTGGAATGAAGTGTTTATGGAAAGAATACTTGGCGCTGGACAAGAGTTCAGAGACAGAAAGTGAGGTTAATGCAAACATCAAACTGTACATTTTGTGAGAAACATAAACATGTGAAAAAAATGTGTAAGAAAATATAGAATATGTTGTATGTGCCGGTTTTAGTCCTATTTAGTCTGAAATGAAAGTGGTAATTCAATCAAAAGTTAACGTACACAAAGAAATAAGGATTTAGATGAAATTATTAATCGTTAATATGCCTAATGCAGTTCAATGAGATCATTCAACTATACATCATGCTACGAGTCAATATCAGAGCCTTTCTCTTTCAACATTGTAAGACTGAAACCCTCTAAGTAAGTAACCAGTAGATAGTTCCATATCCATATGCATATGGTGCTCTCAGGAGTGAAAGGGTTAAGTTACGTAGTCAGTGCCATACTGTGGAGTTTAAGGTGCTCAATGCAAAGAAGGACAGCGCGTACACGAAAAAAAAACACTGATAAATTAAAGCAAATTGAAACTCAGTCCTGTACGACATTTTTATCCAATCTTTAATACTATAAGAATACTATCGATACATTGCAAGATACATTACCCTTACCACTAACCCTCCGCAAGAGCATTTAAAGAAACTTACATGCAGTAAGTCAAGCATTTGATGTTTACAACAGTTGGTTGATATAATAATCGATGTTTAGATTGATCGGTAATTACTCGGTAATACATTCGTTAGATTGGTAGTGTATTCGGTAGATCGGTTGTACATTCGGGTGTTCGGTGTAGCAGTCCACTTGTTAGTTGTCTTTAGTAGTTAATGCTGCTCCCCTTAATAGCGTGATTCTGGGGAATAACGTATTAAGTTCTCTTTAAAATATTCCATTTCTACAAGTACACTTTGTAAAATTGTTTTAAGTAATGATTCAGCTGAGAACTATAGCTGTATGAGATGTCTACAGTCCAATCTACACCCAGAAAATAAAGTATTTTGTATGCTATGGGTTCTTTTGACTGTAAAACTCAAAGAAACCACCATCCAGCCAATCGGAAAGGGAGAAACAAAAGATTTTTCAATCACAAATTTGAGAACTTTCCTCACATACGATGTTCTTCGATATCAAACCATAGTTAGTTTGCAATTGATCAAAAAGAAATTAAAACTTCAAAATTAATTGAATGAAAATGTATTATTTCGATGGGTTTCTATTGAATTTATGAGTATCAACCAATGAAATTACGAGAAAGAATAGAAAATTAATACCGTTCATGCTATCGTCCTTAGCCGGAGCATTACTTATTATAAATGAAATGATTCAACCTTATCACTCTTGTTAATCGTGCGTTAATTGATATGAATTTTTATACGCTTACCCTGGCTTCGACCAACCGGGTCCTGAACACTAAATGTATCCTGAATATCATATGTCAGCAAGTGTCTGTAGCTTACAGTACAAAATATGCCTGAACCAGTGATTTCCAGAGGCTATTCCATCTACTCGGTCAATAATCGATCGCGCCCTTAATTAGATCATTATCCGTTCGTGAGGTCCGGATAGAAAAATCTGATTGGTCGCGGTCTTTAAGTGTAAATGCCACAATATACAATGTCATATGTACTCATCTCCAGACAAAGTTAGTTCAAATAGCTGTACACATATATCTTTGTGTCAAACGTTCTCTCTCTATATATATACAGTCGATGCCAAAAAGGTTGTCCAGCAGAACATAATATAATACTATAATATCCATTGTTTTGGGCTATTGTCTAGGCCAAAACAATAGGCCAAAACAATGGATATTAACGTATTATATTATGTTCTGCTGGACAACCTTTTTGGCATCGACTGTATATGTCAATGAAATATCTATATATGTTCTCGCTGAGTAAGATTACAAGCAAGCCGGTTTACAGCCATACATACCTTACGTGTGTGTCATCATCTTCGATATGGTGTGGATTCGAGTACAAGCCAACGTTTTCAGTTGAATGTCGTCCAAGCCTATGTCCCCCGTATCACCAGCTCGAACTCCCTCAAATACCAACTGAAAGCAAAACACACTTTATGAATGATTTTAACGAAGATTTTTCTTTTCGACGAGTTAAAAATATATATACTCCAGTGTACCAACTTCTAGCTGCATGCTAGCTGTCTCTTTCTTTCTACCAGAAATCAAAAGAATAAAAGAAGTTCGCATCGCAATAATCACTGGTCACCCCACCGAGTAAAACGTGCTTTGCGCGCCTCTGTTCACAATCTTTACGAACTAATATCCCAACCGTTTGTCTGATAGGTCATTTGGATTAATGATTAGATAATGCTTTTTAGAAGCTTTTAATAATCATCTAAACAAGATCCATAATAACAGTTTAATAGTTATGTACGCTACTTAGCTCGAATAGCCCTCATGGTTAATCTTAGCAGCGTTTACTCTCGATCTATCTAAGTCTTAAGTACCATTAGCAACAGATTATTTTATTTTCCTATATTTTGTTAGTTTCTGTATTCTTCTTTGTAAATGTACGAGTATAAATAAAAGCTTGATTGATTGATTGATTGATAGTAATATTGCGATTTTTGAAAGCTTGCTATTTAGTTTCTATTTACCAGATCATGCTCAAACTTGGTATTCTTACTAACTCCGAGGTGCTCCTTCTTATGGCGAGGTTTATTCGTTAATTGGATAACTTTACAAACTCGGCCCCAGTCCTTTTTTAATTTGGTAGCGGCCAATGGAATTCGTATAAAGACCCTCCAGCAAATCCTTACAAAAACCAGCGCTATTAGTAAGAGTATTTCTTAATTTCACTAAAGCTGCTTCCCTGGCCAGACGGCTGCATTGTACCCTCTACTGAGTTTCGGAACGATTCAGTTCATAGGACTCACAGGAATCTGATATGAATAATACACCACTCACGCTGTATGTCGCTGAACTGGAAATTGTAACTTGTCCTTTAAGCCAGCTTGTACCCTGGTGTCCAGTCCTACTCCATACTTTAGTCTCAGAGCTGGCTGTCTTCACATAGACATTAAGTGTCCCCATTTGAGCTCCATTCATGTTATACCAGAACTCAAAACAGGACGCACTTGTTACCTGGAGGCCGGACTTTTGCCAGCGCCCCTTAGCACCGGACGACAAGCTCACAGCTTCCAGAAGCAAGTAATACCCTGTTGATCGAGACGTCTACACTTAGGATCAAAACGCTATAAAAGCTATAAAATTTCATATGAACTGTTGATTCTCTAACGAAACTTTTAATTAAGAATTTATGTACTGTTTAAAACACGAACAGCAGTGTTTTATCAAGTTTAAAAATTCTTGGGCGAAGCCCGAGAATTTTTAGACTTGATAAAACACGTGCTGTGAGTGTTTTAAACGGCTTCAAAAACGCTTTAAGAATGCAATGAAATTAAGACGCACATCTCAAGGGAATGGTTACTTAATGAACCATTGTACCTTTATATTCACAACGCCATGCAAAATATTCGAGTAATCACCGCCTGCAATTACGAACATCTCAAGGGAATGACATGAAGAAATTACCATACTATGTTGTTTGAAGCGGCGTTTCACAATGTAAGAAGAACCTGCACGTGAAGGATTTGGTGTCGTGGCTTACCTCGATAAAGTTCAAGACTTGGAAGGCGATGTGACTGATATGACGGCAGACTCTAAATTTTTGACTCCGGCACAAAATATGTAAGTTTAATGCACGTTTTTATTATTTTACGGCTTTGAGTTTGGTTTAATAATTGGAACTAAACTTTGGTTCGGTAAACAAGTAATGGTAGTTGGATAACTTCATTTTAAAAATATTATCTGTGTATCTCGGTAGTCTGCTGATATCAGTAAATTTAGTGCAAAATTTATTATCTAGGTACCTTATGTTCCGTGTACTTTTTGCTATCTTTGGGTCTTTATCAGTGAATTCTTAATTAGGATGAAACTTTATATAAAATTTCATGTTCATTAGTATTCTTTATATAAAACGTTCATCCTAATTAGCAATTAAATGAGAAAGCTGAAACATCAATAGAAATTCCATTGTCTCAATCATTAACCCCGTTTCCCTCTGGGACAGAATTCAAATCCCTCCTCGGGCCTTTTAGAATGATAGATTTTATTAGGTATAAAGGAGCATGCACGTGACTGATTTGCTTCATCTGATTGGACAAAATGCTCATTAATTATTCATGAGTTTTTGAAGTTTTATTTAACCAGTTCGCCACCATATTTACAATTATTCAGAAAAAAAAAATGTATACATAAGGTTCCTGTCCTTCACTGATTTGTCATTACAAATACAATTGAATTACTATTACATTGATTGAATAAAAGAAAGTTTGATGATTGAAGAGAAAGATGGAATATATTTACTACTGATTTACATTGGTATACATTTGCTCCTTTAGTTGGTAAAAAAGAGAAAAGGGAAAAACAAAGGTGGTGAAGAAGCCTAGAAACTATAAAGCTCAAAAGATTAGGCTTCCTCGTTACAGTCAGCAGTATGCTATTATCAGGACATGCTTATATCAATAACTAAATTAGAGTCTGCAGCGGCAGCGATTGAGGAGGAACTCTTTAAGAATTGTTTTAAAGCTTATGAAAGAAGAAGAGTTTATTAATGAGACTGGTAAAGAATTCCACACTTTAGGCCCTTGATGAAGAATAGTAAATTGTTTGATATTTGTTCTACAAAGATGGGTCGATAATCAGTGGCATGCCTAGTGTTGTAATCATGGACTTGCTGGTTGGTCAGCAAGAGATTTTGGAAGGTCACAGGAAGGAAATGATTATGATATGAATACATAAAATTAGCAGTAACAAGAGTATTGACAGTATAAATATCTAGAATCTTAAATTGCTTGAACAATGGGGCAGTGTGATCTAGATAGCTCGCTTTTGAAATTATTCGCACTATACGTTTTTGTTAGAGGAAAATGATACGTAGAGGACCAAACGATATTGCAGTAGTTAATATAGGGATATACAAGGGTGTAGTAAAGAGACAGCAACGATTTGGACGTTAGGAAAAAGCGTGATTTGTTAATGATACCGATAGATTTGGACATCTTCTTTGACACATTATTAATATGAGACTTCCATGAGAAATGTTGGTCGATATAAACACCCAGAAACTTGGTTGCTTCTACTAGCTTAATTTGTATATTTTCCATAATTATCGGATTACAAACATTAATTTTCTTCTGTTTAGGGTGAAAAATCATATAATTTGTTTTAGATACGTTTAATGACAGTTTATTTGCTTTAAACCAGTCCATAATTTTCACAAGTTCATTATTCATAATATTTATTAACTGGTTAGGGTCTTTTTGGGAACAACAAATGCTTGTGTCATCCGCAAAGAGTAGCGACTGAGTCAGGGTAGACACATTTGGAAGATCATTGAGGTAAATAATGAACAATAGTGGACCGAGTATAGACCTATGGGGAACCCCGCAAACGATAGACTGATAGTGAGAGCTGGCTTGACCAAATTGGACGAATTGTTTTCGGTTTGTCAGATAGCTCACAAGCCAGTCAAAATCCACACCGCAAATACCATAATGCTGAAGTTTATCAAATTATATTTGACGGTTAATTGTGTCGAACGCTTTCGGATTGGTCAAGAAAAATTCCCACAGTAATCACATTTCGATCTAATGACGTTGCAATATGGTTTATCAAACGGACTAGGGCTAGCGGGGTTGAATGAATTTTGCGAAATCCAAACTGATTCTCGAATAATACATTGTGATTATTTAAAAAATCTCTTAAAAAAAATTCTTTATTAAGAAATATTTCAACAGAGACAAGGACTCGACCGTGATAGCTGCTGCAGATTCCATTCTAGATCTTGTTGCTCCAATACTGACATGATTCCCATATATGGTCTTTTCAAGGCCCTTAACATAGGAATCACGCCGATAGCTTTGGGGCCGTCAGGAACCGACTAAGGACTGAACATAATTTGCCCTTCTCCTCCTGCTCCTCCTCCTCGTCATGCATCGTCACCATAACTAAATAAAATTGATTTCAACTCCGATTCATTGCTAGCTTCTCCGAGAAACATAACAGTAGAATTGAAAAACAAAAATCTATTGCAACTCTAAAACAGATGTTCAAAATTATGCTAATTAGTGTACTTGTAGCGGTACTTGAAGTTCTTGACCACCATCTTGAAAGGCAACCAAGCGGCCTTTGGTGATATTGAGGCTGGAGTTGAGACAGCTTAGATAGAGGCTTGTATCTAGTTAGCATGATAATCAAAATGTATCCATATTCATAGAAAGAGGGTTTGTATCAGTGCAGGGTCAACTCCAGCCTCCCTGCGAGGCTAAGGCTTAGTTACCTTTCAAGAACTACGAATTGGACTATTGCCTAACTCACCCGTGCCTGATGTATGATCCCCTGAGGGTCCTGTACCAGCAGTTTGTGTTGAGCCACTATATTCAAACCAGTCATACCTATAGCCGGCTGACGATTGGGTGTTTTTTAGATCGTTCTCCCATCCACACGTGTAAGGGAAGTTAGTGCCATCAAAGTTACAGCTCTCTACTACAACTGAACGAAATATTGAGTTTAGTATACATAGGTCAATATTTGTATTTAAACCTTCAATAGAAATTTAAATATTGCTTTTGGTGGCTTAAAAATGGGGCAACACATTTTTCCTAAAGGACATCATTCACTTCCGGTTTGATGTAACGTCCGTTACATCCGTTACATTAGGTTAATATATAAATTAAGGCTCCAAAGGTCGTTTTAAATGAATTGAAAGTACTCCGTTGAAAACAAATATAATCACTTACCTTTGATTCTTTATCACTAAAACAAATGTTGCCTGGTTAACTAGAAGAATAAGAGCAACTTAAGTAACGAAAAGCAAACACGTGTTGAATCTCTGAAAAAGAGAGTGAAAAATCTTTGTCGCATGCTTTCTGTGTCCCATGTTACACTCATCGTTCTATTTTTGTCGGGCAAAACGTCATACATAGGTAAATACGGTGTACAACGTTTATCAAGACTTGTCTGAGAAATGCGGTAACGGATGTGACAGTAACGGATGTTACGAAACTTTCACTCCCTAAATGGGAGCATAACAAATTGTGACCCCCCCCCCCCCCTTCCCCCAAATCTAGTAGCCCCCCTACCCCAACCGTTAAATAATTACCGGTCCCTAGGCAGAGACTTCATGTTATGTCCACACCACGATTCATTGCAAACCTAACCCCCAAACTAAAAGAAAAACCCAACCATTTTCAATCCAAAATCATTTTAGAACGACTCTAAATACATCTGAACTATAATGGAGAATTTTGTACTTTTGAAGTGGCCTAGTTTAACTCCGTCCCTAAACTCCAAGATACTTCAAGTATATTGAAGTATACCATTTGCTTGTACATTTGTCGAGAGCTTGCATTGGGAAAATTGTCCAAACAACTGGAATAACTGCAGTAGTGATCATTTCGTAAAGTTATCTTTCAAATTAGACGATATTAAAAACCGCTGGCAAATAAAAAGCTATTCTGCTTAACCAGGATGAAAATATTCGAAGACACTTTCCCAGGTAATGGTTTATGTGTATATGTATCCCAGCTCAGAAGAAGTAGTCACAGATTCCCAGGAAAGTTACAATTTCCTAGCCACAAAA
Organism: Actinernus sp. WN-2022; assembly: GCA_030867875.1. Taxonomy (NCBI): domain Eukaryota; kingdom Metazoa; phylum Cnidaria; class Anthozoa; order Actiniaria; family Actinernidae; genus Actinernus; species Actinernus sp. WN-2022. The sequence goes on from JAOWCC010001589.1 coordinate 119,396,456, forward strand.
AAAACAAATCCCAGGGTGGGTCAGGCTCAACTTCCAGAGTCAAAACATGTTCATGGCATGTTAGTCGCTCCCAGGAGTCAAGGTATTTTTTTTTACCATTCCCAGGAGTCGAGGCATATTATTTCTATTGCATTCCCAGGAGTCAAAAGTAATTGTGAGCGGAACCTGTGAAATCTTATCAAATTTCCAAATTCCAAATTTTAAGGATCCCAGGAAGATTGATGTTTTGCAACCGGAAATCGCCAGTGAGCGAGCAATGTATTTTTCGAAATGCTCCCAGGATCTATTTTATGTCAGAAAAATTCCCAGGGTAAATACCTCTGCAGAATAGCTTTTTGAAAGAATAGCTTCATTGCAAGCTCCTGATTTGTTGTCCAAATTCAAATCATGTGACAGCTCTCCAGAGGATTCAGTGCTTTGTTTTCCAATTAGAGAAATTGATACATTTTCTCTTGGGATACGGAAAAACAAGAAAATATTACTTAAGGGAAAAGTCAGGTGACCTGAATTGGGAAACAAATGTACAAGCTAAATCAGTCAATTTTTCTTTCAGTATTATATAGTCGGGGAACTGCATGAGGTCGAAACATAGAGGTTTCATTCAACTCATACAACAGTAAAGGTTTGACACCGGATTATGTTAGAATAGAACCTACTGAACAATGCTAGGTACTTCGTAGAGTTGAATTGTGGTATCAGTTTCGAGTTAAGGCCATGTTTGTTACGTAATTTACGTTTTAGCATGGAAACGAGCTAATCAAATAATCCGCTTTAACCTGGCTAATTCTTTGTAAAAATAGGCAAAAGCACCGAGAAAGGTAACTTGTCAATATTATGATTGATTATCGCTATTGATAAACATCAAAAGGTGTCACGTGACTTGTCACGTGATTTGCTGGAAGCCAGAAACTGGTAGAAATCGAAAGAAAGTGATACATGAAAGATTCTGTCACAGAACAGCCCAATGAAACTGCTTATACTTTGAATTTTGGAATAACATTTATTTCTACATATTGCTACGTATTAATTAGGTATTTTAAAATTCTCAAACGGTTATATTACGTTTTTATAGGCAAATGCACGTCAACATGAAAACGAGGCTATGTTCAATCGGCTATAAATTGCGTTGGCTATGTGTATGAAACTAAAATAATACTGAGAAAGTGAGTACCTGTTGTAATTATAATGATAAAGTGTGTCAGCGAACTTTAAGGGAGTCACGTGACCAGGGATATGGCAAAACATGTGATCAAATCAGACATGATTTCTGAATAGAAAGATGCTAAAATAAAGACAAAAATCGGAAGCGCAAGGATATTTATTTAAATTTATTGCATATTCTAGTGGAATATGACTTTCTGAATGTGGTGTGCAGTCCCCGCGTAATTCCAGGACGTATCATAAAAACAATACATGCCAAACGCCACCGAATTCCCTTCTTATAATCGGATGCTTGTCTGTGAGTTCTGGTATACTGAATGTTTTTAATCTCACTGAAAACTGTTCAATCCGAATCAGATTCATCAGAATTACCAGAGTATTGCAGTAATGTTCCGTGAGGATTTTTGCACGTCTCATCAGCCATACAAAAACAAGCCTCTGTACAAGATAGTCCAATATTGTTACAGGAACAGTTACTTCTGCATTCTGACTTCTCATATTGGCATGTAGTCAACTCCAAAATGCTTCTTGGTGCCGGCTCCGTTGTCATGAGAATTGGTTGTAAACAGTTGTCTTCTACTGCCCATCCGTGGCAATCCGGAGATGGTAACTCTTGCATGGCGACAAGGGAACTCCTCCAAACAAAGGCTTGGTAATTTGCCCTTTTCAAATGTAGATTCAGGCTGTCTGAAGTTTGGGAAGCATCTCACTTTTCTGCTTCTTCTGACAGAACACCAGGTATCTTAACTCATCAACTGTAGTCGTACTTCTCTTTGGTGACGGATACAAATTGCAGATGAAGGCAGCGCACTTTGTTGCGATTTCTTGATCCAGGACATGACGTTCTCCTAAGAGGGCAAGGCTTTCCTGGTGCACTTGGCTATGACTGAGAATGTCCCATGCCTTCTTCCCGATCCAGGCAATAGCACTGTTGGAGTCGCAACCTGTGAGGGTATTGAAGGGTGGAAGAGCTTTGCACATCTTTTCACCTAAGGTTCGGGATACGTCATGGACTGGAATGTATCGAAGTCGATATTTGACACCGGTACGAAACCACAATTATATCACACTTGACACGGTTTTCTTTGTTCTTCATAGGGGTCAAACTCTGGTATAAACCCGTTGAACAATAGAATAATTAAATCATAAATCTGAGGTTTATAACTGTTACAGGGAGGTTTATAACTCAGTTTTAAACCTCCTTTCTATTTGAGAAAACCTCGCCAATTGTGATATAAGTCAGTTTCATACCTCGAACCTTCGGTTCTAATCCCTAAACATCCCTCGGGGCCTATACGGCCCTCGGGATGTTTAGGGCTTAGAACCTCGGTTCTCGGTATGAAACTCTTACTTCCCCACAGCACAGATCTCTATAATGGGTAGCACATAACACAAAGATATCAGTATCAGGTGACTGGATGACAACTCTCATTCCAACGTGTGCAGCATGTTTGGCGTGTAACAGTAATCTTGTGACCGCTTCCTCGTGATCAGATTTTACCGCGCTTTTACCGGAAGTAGCCATATAATAAAAAATAGTATTTGACGAAGTACATTCTCAAAAAAAATCAAAGATAAAAATGAAATATAAATAAAATATATAGTACCAGGTGATATAGCATATGAAAAGGACTAGATAAAAATGCTGAAATAAGTAAATGGGTAACGATATTCTCAAAACATACGGCGTTGCAATTGATGTTGAACGCGCGCGAGGGACGAGTAATCTTGCGATCGTGTTTAATTTGCACTCGCTTCGTATTACCTTGATTGATCTTGATGATCATGTCTGTGGCACTGTCCGTAGAATCGTCAAGTTGAGTTAGTTTGGGCGCTGAAAAAGATTTCAAACATCGTTTCACATTATATGTGCATTCAAAGGGACATTGTAAGTGGATACATTAGCTAACTAGGCAGCCTGCAGCGCACCCATTCTTCCCTCGTTAAAATATATCGCGGTTTCCCAAATAGAACGCCTGCGTTGCCGAGGCAAAACAAATACGCGCAGTTTTATCTATATGAGTTGGCAATGAAGTTCAGTTACCATTGAATGACGGCGATGAAGTTCACTTTCAAACGGATAATATGAATTGTCTAGTAAATAATAACAGGAAATAGATGGGTACGATGAGAGGGAGAAGTTGTACTTTCACCTACAACAGAATGAAGTCAAAGGACAAGTCGACTTGTGATAAACAACATTGCTTGGGGTAGCCGCTGTACATTGCCACCTACTTTGAATGTTACATAATTCGGAAGATTAATCTGTAGAAGGAAACTTAAGACAGTGTTAACACTTACAAGAAATATCATTATAGATATTAAAACTAGTAATCGAGTTCAGTTTTAGAGCAATGGAGAGAATTGCTGTAAATGCAGAACAAACCGTGCAGGCGAGGCTAGAAATTAAAGGCTTCAATTTCAAATCGCTATAACTTGACTGCTGATTAAAATGCAACACTGAAATTTTACAAGATCATGTTGACGTCCTTTTCACAAAGTAATAATGATAAGGTTTGCTATACCTGTGGATAAACTAAGAAAACATAAATATGCCTATTTATGAATAGTAATATGTCCGTTCATATCAATAGCTATAGGGCAAACAAAACATGTAGCTATTGCAGTTATATGAATAAGAGGTATGTTCGATTCGTTTGTGATAAAAGCGAAGACTTTTAAGTTGTACAATCATTCATATTGTTATATTATCAGGTTGCGCAGTACATGTCATAATTACCAGGCCGCGCAATGCATCATGGATTGTATCGCGGGCTCAGGTCAGGGTCGACACAGTGGGCGTCCATCTTGGAAACACATGTTTGTACACGGGCTTCGTATGTTTAGTTTTATTAAAGATAACTAGTTCACAGTTGAATGGGACTCGACAATTGGCGACGAGGATAAGTTTTGGCATCCACGTAGCAAGTTTGAAGGACAAGATATGGAACTTCACCACAGTTTGAAGCCTTTTGAAGCAACTCCGAGCGAGTCGGCGACGAACAGATGGAAAAAGTGGGTTGCTCGCCTCGATAATTATTTAGTGGCTCAAAGTATCTCCGAGAATGAGAGGAAAAAGGCCGTCCTGCTTCACTTCGCTGGAGAGGAAGTCTTTGAGATTAACCTGTCGCTGGAACATAGCGATAAAGAGTCGTATGATGAGCTGAAGCAAAGGCTAAACAACTATTTCGCGCCAAAACGAAACGTGGAGTACGAGATATATCTCTTCCGACAAGCTAGCCAGGCTCCAGGAGAAACCTTGGACAAGTTCGCAGCAAGACTAAGGCAGCTGGCGAAAATCTGTGAGCTTACTGATTTAGACAAAGAAATAAAGTCTCAAATTATCCAGAAGTGCTCACACCCAAATGTAAGAGAAAGGGGTTTAACAGAACTGAAATTAAAGTTAGAGACTCTGATGAAGTATGGACGTGCGTTGGAGGCAGCTACTGCTCAGGCAAAAATTATGGTGTCCTCAATGGCTCCGGGTGAAGCTAAGGTAAATAAACTTACTTTCCATAAACAACACAACGGAAAAAGAAACCCTGATAGCCGGAAGGATAAGAAGCAGTCCTCAATTTGTTATGGTTGTGGGGGAAATTGGCCACATGAAAGCAAAACCAAATGTCCAGCATGGGGTAAAGAGTGCAGAGATTGCAAGAAGAAAAACCATTTTGCCAAGGTATGCAGATCACAAGAGGACAAGCATACTAACTTTGTGACTCAAGACCTTCATGATACTAAACATCCAGTGGACACTCCACAACAATATCTGGATGCTTACAACCTAGATTTGTATCAGACAGCATCTCCATCCAGCACAAAGGGTTATGTGCAACCTTATAAGTGTTCCCTGGAACTTAATGGAATTGCTACTACTCTAGAAATAGACACGGGTGCAACTTCCACCTTAATCAGCGAGCAGCAATTTCAGGCCTTGAACTGAAGGAAAACAAACCATCAAGTTGCCACTACTTGTAGTATTAGGCCCTGGACCAAACTTACTAGGAAGAGACTGGCTTGACAAGCTGCAAATAGACTGGACTAGAGTATACAAAGTCAGCACAGAAAAAGAGCCATATGAAGTGCAGTACCCAGATCTTTTTAAGCCAGGGTTGGGTACCCTTATTGGAAAGAGAGTGAAACTTAGTGTTGACGCCGAACTTCCACCAAAGTTCATGAAGCCTAGAACAGTGCCATTCGCACTTAGAGAGAAAGTGGACGCAGAGTTGTAACGACTCGAGCGAGAGGGAGTCATCAAGCCTGTAACATTTGCAGACTGGGCCTCTCCTATAGTCCCAGTTCTCAAAGCTTCGGGGGAAATCCGCATCTGTGGTGATTATAAGATAACAGTTAATAGAGCGGTGAGGACCGATATAGCTACCCAATACCAAATGTTGAGGATCTATATGCCAAGCTGTCTGGAGGCAAATACTTCACCAAATTGGACTTAAGTCATGCATATCAACAGCTGACCCTAGATGAGGAATCTCAGCTTCTTACAGCAATTAATACAAACAAAGGACTGTTTGTGTATACCAGACTTCCTTATGGAATCTCAGCAGCACCTGGGATTTTCCAAAGGACCATGGAACAAGTTGTTCATGGAGTACCAATGACAGCTGTTTACATAGATGATATTTTGGTGACAGGGAGAACAGCTGAAGAGCACAATGCAAATCTTCAGGGGGTACTTAGGCGCTTAGAAACAGCAGGTCTACGACTCAAGGGAGAAAAATGTGTCTTCAAGCAAGATTCAGTTACATACCTTGGGCATGTAATTGATGCACAGGGTATTCATCCTACTCCAGAGAAGGTGCGGGCCATTGAGAAGGCCCCACCGCCAAAGGATACTGCAGAACTGAGAAGCTACTTAGGCTTACTCAACTACTATCACAAGTTCTTGAAGAACCTAAGCACTGTGATAGCACCACTGTACCAGTTGCTTCACCAAGATGCAGAGTGACAGTGGGGGCCAACGCAGCAGAAGGCATTTGAAGAGTCGAAGATACTTCTTCAGTCACAGCAGTTGCTAGTACACTATAATCCAGTACTGCCCATCCTGTTACACTGTGATGCTTCTCCATATGGGGTCGGGGCAGTTCTATCCCACAGGCTGGAAGATGGATCAGAGCGACCCATAGCATTTGCGTCGAGGACATTAGCTCGGGCTGAAAAACAGTATGCTCAGATTGAGAGAGAAGGTTTAGCACTAATCTTTGGAGTAACTAAGTTCCATAAATACATTTATGGTCGCGAGTTTACAGTCAAAACAGACCACAAACCACTACTGGGTTTGCTGAAAGAGGATAAAGCAATATCTTCCATGGCAAGCTCCAGGATTCAGCGATGGGCTTTAACACTAGCCAATTATCAGTACCATCTAGAGTACCAGCCGGGGCCTCAGATGGGAAATGCAGATGGACTAAGTCGTTTACCACTGAACGAGACACCGAATCAGGTACCAACCCCAGAGGAGGTGGTTCTAACAATGACTACACTACAGTGCACACCAGTGACCGCAGAGCGCATAGCCTTCTGGACGGCTAGAGACCCTGTGCTGTCAGTTGTACTAAAGGCGGTGATGGGAGGGTGGCCTGATAAAGTCGATGAACACCTACTACCCTATTCTAAACGACAGGGAGAGCTTTCATGTCAGAATGGATGTGTGCTGTGGGGTTCCAGGGTGATAATACCTCCAGCGGGTAGAGATGCAATAGTAGATGAGTTGCATGAGGAACACCCAGGGATATCTAGAATGAGAGCATTAGGACGGAGTTATGTCTGGTGGCCCGGAGTTGATGCCGATATCGAAGCAAGGGTACCGGACTGTCAGACATGTCAGGAAAACAGGAAATCTCCTCCTAGGGCAAGTATTCACCCATGGGAATGGCCAGGAAAACCATGGTATCGGTTACACATTGATTTTGCGGGACCTTTCGAAGGAAAGATGATCTTGGTCATAGTTGATGCACACAGCAAGTATTTAGAAGCTTTTGAAATGTCCACATCAACTTCTTCAGCAACGATTGGTAAGCTGAGGCAGAGCTTTGCCACGCATGGTGTTCCGAATGTTATTGTCTCGGACAATGGTGCATCATTCACGAGTGAAGAATTTCGAAACTTCTGTGTCATGAATGGCATCAAGCACATCACGACCTCACCCTATCATCCAGCAAGCAATGGACTTGCCGAAAGAGCAGTTCAGACCATCAAGGAAAACCTCAAGAAAACTTCGGGGGACCTTGAAACAAGACTACACCGTTTCCTAGCCAGGTATAGGTTAACACCCCAGTCTACTACAGGTTCAGCTCCTGCAGAACTGTTATCCAACAGAAGGCCAAGGTCAAGACTGGATTTGTTGTATCCATCCTTACAAGAGAAAGTACTCTACAACCAAGGGAAGATGAGGGAGATTCGCACACCCAGACGTCAAGAGTACATGTTGTTTGTTGGAGACCCAGTATGGGCAAAGAGTTTCGCAGGGACCCCCAAATGGCTGCCTGGTGTGCTAGAAGAAAAACTAGGCCCAGTGACATTCCTGGTAAAACTCCAGGATGGCAGAATCTGGAAGAGACATCTAGATCACCTACAGGGCCGCAGGAGAGAAGAAGGTAGTGAAATGTCAGTTCCTACTGTTGATCCCATTCATAAGTTACCTGACCAAAGTACCAGGTGAGTAAGATGTTACCAACAGAAACAACTACTACAACACCAGAGGACACAGAAGTAGTTGCAATAAACATGGACCAATATAAGTCTACTGTGGGTACTACTGACGTACAGGTCATTCCAGAGCCTACAACAGAGGTTCGCAGGTCAGGTCGGATCAGGAAACCCCCAGCATGGGCAGACTCTTATACAACATAGAACTGATTCATGAACGCTGAGATGAACATTTGTAGTTATCATTGCATGAACTTGTGTTTAAGTCTTGGAAGGTCATGTTTACCTTGTATGCATATTACGGTTACCTTTAGTTTCAAATAAGGGGAAAGGGATGTTATATTATCAGGTTGCGCAGTACATGTCATAATTACCAGGCCGCGCAATGCATCATGGATTGTATCGCGGGCTCAGGTCAGGGTCGACACAGTGGGCGTCCATCTTGGAAACACATGTTTGTACACGGGCTTCGTATGTTTAGTTTTATTAAAGATAACTAGTTCACAGTTGAATGAGACTCAACACATATCATCCTCAATTGATAGGTTAGCTAATCAGGCGGCTCCGACGAACTTCCCTCCCAGGGTAGTTCGCATAATTATATCCCTTATCAACCCTCTCGATAAAATCTATTCAGTGACATTCAATGCAGATCATTGTGATTTTGTAAGCTGATTTAAGCTAAAACCTTGCCTTATGTGTTGTTATTAACGTAATATTATTGCTGCGAGCGTAGCGAGCAGCAACACTAAACTTGACGTTACAACACAGGTGACCAGACGCATACCTTTTCGCAAGTATACCATTTCCTTGAAAAAAAAATTGTGTTCATGGTCACCGACCAACCAACCGGCCGGTGATCGCCTCGCTTTGACGCCCTGGGCTCACAGGATATGTCCCGGATGTAGCATTTTCGTGTTCGCCGATTTCAACACAGTGATTTTCAAGTGGCCGGGTAAGTACCATTTTATCAAAATAGTCATGTCAAACTCCGCTTTTTTCATAGCTGGAAGTATTCATCAGGGTCACAAACGTTTTAGTGCTTGGCAATCGACTTGTACTAGATGCAGAAACGATATCGCTGAAATATCTGCCCGTTGAGGCATGTTGATCTATGGAGACTAAAACTTACAAATCGTCCTTCGGGACAGCAAACGAACCCTTCCGGGTAGCAAACAAATCGCCCAACGTGGTACAAACAGATCTTCCCTAAAACTATCAGAAGTAAGGTTTAATTACCCCATAATTCCTCTTGCTTTTAAGCTTTTACATTTTTCTAGGACATTTTTACAATGAGTGTATACATAAAATTGTTATTGTTTTGAAGCATTGGCACTGATTACCTTTGAGTTGATGTTGCACGTTAGAAAACATTGACCTTCAGTCCATGGATTTCCAGTACATTTGGGAATTAGGGAGTCCATGGACTGGGGGTCAGTGTTTTCTCCACTCCCATTGAATTCTACCATACATCAAACTAATGCCATAGTTCATGATTGTCAGTCACACATTTCAAAAAAATATCTATACTAATTTACTTGTTGTCTATATTCCGTTATCGTTGTTGTGTTATTTTCTGTCCAAAATGCACCGACATTGTCTAATAACCCAACCCATCAGTCCCTGATTGAGCAAACTAAGGCGAGTGTGAGTTGGGCAAACTACAAATCTCTCTCTATGGCTCTATATTGTTTCCACTTTATTTATTTGGTAACCTGATCTGTTTCATTTCTTAATCGAAAATTATCAACTATTTGGTTGCATAATCATATTCAAAGTTGCCCAATCTACTTAGCATAATCTATAATTTTAGTACTATATGTTAATGTCAGCGGGCCAAGATGGTGGTGTTTCGCTTAGCTCCAATATTTAGACATTTCTCTGTGTTTTATTTTAGCTTTATCTAAATATGGACATCACAAAGGAAGAGTTAGAAGCTTTATTTGATACGAAATTAGACCCAATTTTGCAATCTATGCAATTTATGAATGAGAAGTACGAAGAAGTCATTACAAAGGTAGCAAAACTAGAGCAAGAGAAGACCGAACTACAAAGCGAGATTAACTGTCTCAAGTCACACGTGTTTACTCTCACAAATACTGTCAAGCAGCAACAGACTGAACAGACAGTGAGCGATGATCAAGAACAATATTTGAGGCGAGATTGTCTTGAAATCAAAAGGTATACCGTGCTCAGGCCAGCGTGAAGACACGAGTGATGTAGTCCTCAAGGTTGCTGAACTAATCGATGTTGAAATGGACGAGATGGACATCTCAATTTAATAGTCACAGATTTCCTAGCCACACTAAGTCGCGAGATCAAGCCTGGGCTCAATCTCCGCCCGTGATTATGGTAAAGTTTGTTAGGAGAGTTGTACGTGAACAGTTCTATATACAGAGCTCGCTTAATTCAAGCTGAAAAGGAAAATGTCGCATACGTGCTGCTCACTAGTCTAGTTTTTAAAAAAATGTTCTACATTTCAGAAAGCTTGACTCAAGGGAGGAAAGACATCTTCAAAGCTGCTCTAGCTGTCAAGAAGGAGCTTAAGTACAAGTTTATCGCCAATGCTAATGGTCGAATATATACTTACGCAAAGATAAGGAAAGTCGATCTATGTTAATTAGCTCAATCAGCGATCTCCATGGCCAAGCTGAAGGCAGGAGACCAACAAGGCAGAGTACCATGAAGCTAAGTAAAGTCAGAAATAATGTACCAATTTCACAACCGACTGAGATTAGTGATATATAGTGTTAGTATTATATTAATGGAGGCATCTTACTGTCCCAATTGTAGAAAAGTTGTGAAAGACAACTGAAGAGGCCGATTCAGTGTGATATATGCCGTTTGAATTGGTTTCATCAGAAATGCACTGTTCTATCTATCAAAGAGTACAACTACTACTGTAGATCTAATGATTTCTGGATGTGCATATTTTGCAGATCAGATACCTTTCCCTTTCACAATGTAGATCACTGAGTACGATCTAGTTCAGTTGTCTTTCAACTCAAACTCTGATTGCCTTTGCTCTACTCAAATAGCAAGCTTAAAACTTGAATATTTGCCTTGCTTTGACATAATGTCTAGCATCAATACCAACAATTGTACCAACTCTAATTTAGCCAATATAGATATAGATCAGAATTTACCAAACTTAACCAGCTTTGATTATTATACAACCCATGATTTTCATTCAAATTACGAGATTCAAACAGCTGTTACTGCTGCACGTAACTCATTCTCAGCACTACACTTAAAAATATTAGAAGCCTAGCAGCAAATTATGTATCCCTCTCAGACTCTTTTAGTTGAACTTCATTAATTGCTAAATTGTATCATTATGGTATTCGTGGCGTGATTGGTTTGTTTCCTACTTAAAAATAGGCGTCAGTTCGTTTCAGTTGGGAGTACCAGATCTGAGGAGTCTATTATTTCACATGGGGTGCCTCTTGGCTCTGTGTTAGGGCCTCTTTTATTTCTTTTATGCATAAACGATTTCTGTAACTGTAGTAAACTATTTAATTTTCATATTTTTACAGATGATACCAACATTTTTTGTTCCAATAACAGCTTACTTGCCTTAGAAACTGCCATTAATGAAAATCCTAGATTAGTGTATAAGTGGTTATCGGCAAATAAGCTGTCATTGAATATTGTCAAAACGAACTTTATCATATTCCATCCTCCTCAATCAATTACCAGTGAGCTATAAAATCAAATTATGCATAAACAATAGAGAAATTAAGCAAGAAAAGAGTATTAAGTACCTAGGTGTCTTCATTGACTCAAATTTGAGTTGGAAACATCATATCTTACATACATGTATATCCAAGAAAGTAAATCAATGTGTTGGTATATATCATGTGTAAAATTCGATATTATGTCAGTTTGTCCATTTTGACTCAATTGTACTATACTCTAATTTATCCTTTTTTATCATATATCACATGTACATGGGGAAATACATACCCCTCTACTCTTAGGCCTCTAATCACACTTCAGAAAAAAGCAGTGCGTATTATCACTTTTTCCTAGTATAACGATCATTCTAGTCCACTGTTTAAACGATTAGGCATACTTAAATTTCTTGATTTAGTTTTCACTCACAATGCCTTATTTATGTATGATTTTCACCACAATAGACTCCCTGTTGCATTTAATGATTATTTTAGCCTTGTATGTAACATTCATCAATACAATACTAGATTAGCTAGCAAAAAGGCATTTTACCTCCCAAAAATAAGAACAAATTATGGCAAATTTAGTATCCGCTATACGGGTGTCAAAGTTTGGAACTCAATTGATGAAAACCCATAATCCAAAAGTCGGAAATGTTTTGCAAAGCTTCTCAGAGACTCCTTTATAATGAATTATTGATGAATGTCCCTTTCATTACCATTACTATTTTAATTAACTATCAATATTATTAAAGCTTCCTATCTTCCTATTGCCATCTTTATACATTTAATTTTATAGTTTTATAATACTAATGTACTGTAGCTCTGTAAACATTGTTTTTGTTCCCTGGCCTATCTTGTTCCAAATTTTTCAAAGCAATTTTTAACGCCAGGGACGTAGCTTCCTGTACGCATATACGCACGTGCGTACACTTTGAGACGAAAATTTCCTGTTTGGCCTTGTAATTGTTTTACGAGAGGGGTCCCTTAAAACCGGTAGCTAAGCTACGCCCTGAACGCTACTTAGCTCGAATTGCCCTCATGGTTAATCTAAGCAGCGTTTACTCCATCTAAGTCTTAAGTACCATAAGCAGCAGATTATTTTCTTTTCCTATATTTTGTTAGTTTCCGTATTCTTCTTTGCAAATGTAAATGTATGAGTATAAATAGAAACGCTTGATACATCAACTTGCAAATCATTACTAATATCAATAGACAGTAGCTCTATGCATCTCCTCGCAGCACTTCACTTTCTATTCAGTAGAAAGTTCTAGTTATCATGCAAATTCGTGATCTGTAAATTACGCCCCATGTTTGGATTCCTTACTGCATGCATGGTAATGCAGGCGCCTAGGGTATCAGAACTAAATTGGATATCGGAAATGTGTTGTATAACGTTTGAATTTGAGGAGTTAAATGCAATATGTTTGCCGTCGAAACAAAGCAATTACAGAGAAAATTGGTTAATTCATTTTCATGCTCGCAAAAAGTGGAATTGCAGTTGTAATAGTAATTTTCAAAACGAATTCGCATTATGTGTCGAAAATAAAGCATTATATAATCGACTACTCCTTTCCAAAAATGATGAGGGCAATTTTTTCCAGCTCTGCTATATAACTTGTTTTTTTCGGCATTCTCCTAAAAATAACGATTTTCTTTTCAAAGCAGGGTGCTTTAATCATATTTTCTGTAACTCACGAACTACTGGACAGTTTCATGCCAAATTTCAGAAATATTGGCTTTGAATAATATATGATTCGGTATCGTAAATCTATTGAAATTGGCGTTGTACAAACTTTATATTTGGGCTTTTCAAACTGCGAATCGTCCCTGTTAGCTGAGAATGGGTGTTTTAAGCAGTTTGTAACATAATATTTTAGCTGGGTGTGCCGATCACTGAAAATCAAAATTAATAAATGTGAACGTCGATATTTTTGTTCTTATACTCAGGTAATCACGTACCTCCTTGACCTGGTAGAGGACTGCCTCCGATGGCTACAAGAAGAGTCAAACATGTCGCAATTAGCAACATCATCTTCAAGCTAGCTCCTACTGAATCAAACGCTCTCAGCTCCTAGCCTTGTTTCGATGACTGGAAACGTGGCAGTCAGGACTTGAAGTAGTCATACAATGCCTTTATGTCAAACGTCTACACAGTAAGGGTTTAGATCATATTATTAGTATATACACAAAAGAACCCGAGTGTTAAAACTTTTGTTATATAATGTCAATAGAGGGTTCAAAGAAATCAAAACCTTTGCTCATAATTTACACTAACTTTGGGCTTCATTACAGGAATAATTAAGAATAAATACAAAACGTCTTCGGGCTGTTTAATTTTACTGCCTTAAGTTTCGAATATATATGGCTATGAAATGTTAAAATAGGTGTTCTTCGAGTTTGATACAATCTCTATGTATGCACAATTTAATAACTGTTGGTTTAGAAATGATTAAAAGACAGCTAAGTTTAAACATCATTGTTATAAATTACTAAATCTACAGCTTAAGTACGGGGGCTGATTCTCTTCGTTTTCATGGTAATTGAAATGCATGGAAAAGTCAGATAATGTTTCGTGTAATATACTAGAGTCTCCAATAAATTATTACCTGTATTACTGATGTATAAAATGACTACATAATTAGCCAAGGCTTGAACTTGTAAATCACGCAGCCGGTAATAACTAATTAAGTGTTAGAAACTTAAGGTTAATAGGATACCGATAACACAGTAACATTGATTTGAAGCATCTGCTGGGTGACCAAATTTTCTCATAGCTATTCAAAATTGTACTACAAAAGCTAACCATCTTACTGGCCATGTTGGTCGGGGTAAGTGCTACCCCGGGGTTATTTCGCTAACCCGAGGCAGGATCCTGCCCGAGGTAAAACTGTATAGATTACAATTACAGAGTTATTAGGCCAGGAATGATAAATATAATGTTATCCGGCTGTACTGAACCAGGCCTTAGAATATCTGGCTAGTAATGTACATTTGTTGTTTGGAAGGTTAATATAGCAATAACATGACTTTTGGAGGGCATATTGTTTATTTGTGACCCGCGTAGTGTCATTACGACACTACAAGGGACACAAATAAACAATATGTCCCGACAAAAAAGTCATGTTGTTATCATTATCATCAATATACAAGGCCAAATAACTGATAAAATACTTTACTGAATTATCATTCGGCATTAAATCAGCTTACTAAAAGCTGGGGTGTACAAACGTATTATAATAGTTAACATTGTTCTTAAAAACATAAAGATCTCTGAACTGGTGAACACTTTTGAAATGGTTTCCTCGCGAAATCTGATTGGTCAACATCAATCGCATGATCCATTCTCAGCCAATCAGAAGCAGGGCGATAAATGTGTTTGCAGCCCGCTCGGTTCGTCATCGGCCCGCTAGTTTGAGAGCTTTCGCGAGGCCGGATTTCTATTTGGCTGCGTATTTTGATGAGTAATGAGAAATAAACATGATTGTACAGTGCAAATGTAAAGCATTGATGAAGACTGCCCCACACATACACACAACAAAATGGAAGTCTTGTAATAGAGTTGTAGTCATACTATAATATAGATGTACCAGGGATTGAAATTACAAAAATGTCCAGTAGATTTTCAAAATCAGTGGTATAGTGTAGCCTGACGCTGGTCCAATTAGTTTCGGTGTCCTTTCACTCAAGGTTTTGGCGATAATCGCTGAATGACAGTCCTTAAAGGAACAGTGCCATGCTCAGTGCCCATGCGCGAATGTTTGAATTTTGGTTGGGTTGTCCAGAAATCAAAAGATGGGGAGAGATTTGATACGCGAAAGAAATCTTCTTCCATCGGCTTCGCCTAAGTTTCATTTGACCTTATACCTATTTAGAACAGTAATTTAGTTTTGTATCCTAGGATTTATGATGTTATTTCGTTCGTGTCTATAATTTTTGCGAGTATTTTTGACTCTGAATTCAGTGCTCTTGGACGGTTCGTCGAGCGGAGGAATTAATGGCTACAGAAGAAAGCTTCCGTCTCCTGGTAGTTTCGTCCAAAGCATTGAGAGGGGGACAATGGACGGCCTAGGAAACTTGGAGACAGTAAGAATGTAGGGGAGACATTTACTCTGCTTGTAAGTCGCTGAATGTTCGCGTGTATTTATTGCAGTGTCAACACGGCCTTCGCTCGATCGGTACAGTTCGTCAGCTTGCTATTTAGCAAAATCGAACTCTTTTTCCCCCCAATTTTGTAGTGGAAGTGTATAATTGTACAACAACTATCCTAAAAATCACAAAGTCCCAAAGCAATGAAGTCAGAACATTAGTTTCCCCGTAGTTTCGCGAAACTGCAGTTTAGAATGGAATATTATAATTCCCACAGAAGTTGTTGTTTGTTTATGTCAGTCGGCATTGTCGAGTGGATTCCTAAACTATTATCCCGAATCCCATACATGCAGATCTTCGAAGCACTTATGTCTTGGTCCAGTGGGGAGTTTATACGATTCTAAAACCTGAACTTCTCAACTGATGCAAATCACAAAACTATAAACTCTAGATTTCGTGCTAGCGAAAATTCCAAAGGTCGTTCCAGATCAGTTGAGTTTTGACGTGACGTGACATAACAGCGTGATTTTCCATTGTCTTTGACATTATTAACAATCACGTGTTACGCGTGCGCATTACCGTGGCACTGTTCCTTTAAAGTGCTCCTACGATCAAATTTTGACATATCATTTTTTTTCTCATATTCGTAAAGTAGAGTGGCTATATTATTACCAGTTCAAACCGTTTTTCGATACGACGACGGGATGTCTTATTTTTTGAACTCCGAATCTTGAATTTTACAGCCGCCATTACGCGAACCCGTTCCTGTGGGCGAGGATTGCCTGGTCATTTTTTTAGCGTACGTGACGTCATACACTTAAAGTGCCTATGAAGCTTATTTTTTTATTTTAGATATCAATTCTACATCAAGTGAATAGTAGAATGGTACAATATATCTTGCTTTCAATGCTGTGCCGCTGAGTTAAGGCCGTTTTAATATCCAAAATGCTAATTACATGACGTCAGGGGAGGCATCAATTATTATACAATTTTGTTTGTTACAATTATTTTTATTATTTTTATTATCAGTGTTATACCCATGGTTGAAATAAAATGATGTTAGAAATTTGTTTTCTTATATCAGTAGAAACGCCCATTCACAACCACTAAGAAGTGATTGCAGATGTCTCCCCTGACGTCATGTAATTAGCATTTTGGATATTAAAACCTCCTTAACTCAGCGGCACAGCATTCAAAGCAAAATATATTTTACCATTCTACTATTCACTTGATTTAGAATTGATATCTAAAATAAAATAATAAGCTTCATAGGCACTTTAAGGTTATCGTATACCTTCAGGGTACTGTTCCGGATAAAATTAAGTAGCGTCTCGAATATTCGTCGTATTTAGATAAATTATACCTCATTTAAAGCTTATAAAATTGGCTACAACGATATACCTAAGGTTTGTAATTTTGATAAAAGTGCGATTTTTAAATAAACTTCTTTTCCGAACAACGAGTTGGTTTCCAAGAGCTCTAACTCCACGGCAATTTAATGAATTTAAGATCTGTTTGCTTTTTTGGACTCCCACAGACCTTGTTTACGAAACGGTGTCGGCGATTGTGGAAATTCGAAGCCGTTCTGAAGATATTTTGGTCTTCGTGAAACTGCTAACGCGCAATCCAAGTAGATGCGGGAATCGCTCTCAGCGCCTCTCTTTAAAAAAAAAAAAAAATCGCCGACACTGCTTTTTAGCTGGTATAAATTGCGAACAATCTGTGAAAATTTGAAGTAATTCGCACAAATTCGCGTCGAGTTGTTTAGAACGAAGATAGAAAGTCAAGAAAACGCTCTGAAAAGTTTTAGCCGGCCGGCGAGACTGATTCTTTCAACCAATGACTGGGAATTGTCACAATCAAAACTTCCCACAACACGTGTGGCTACTTTTCCCATACAAACCTTCACGCGAACTAACATATGTAGTAAGAAAGTGTACCATTTTCCCGCTTTGAAAAGCAAACAAAACGTTTTGAATAGAAATAATCGTTCAAGTTTGTGCATTGTATTGCAATTTAACGAACCACAAAGCTGGCATTTCGCTACATTCAAGCCTTCTAGTTGAATACCAAGAATACGAATACGGTTTGTAATTCTCTTCAAGCCTCATGTAAGGATGGTTTGTGTACGTTTTGAGGACAGAAGCTTCTCCGTAATAGTTTGTATCACATGGAATAGCCGGTAAGACCGTACTAGTATAGATTGACCGAAAAATAAGCGGCTACGTTTGCTGAGAACATAGTTTATCATAAATAACTCATTGCTGTTTCCTATAAACAGATAAACCTATCGATGTAGTATGCCTTTTAATTTACTGCTAATTTTATTTTCAAGACAATAAACCACAGAAGAAACCACCAATATTATTTCATGAAGTTCCTTGTTTCAGTTGTTTGTGTGTGAAACAGAAACGGGGGGCGCGAAGTTTGGTTCTGTGATAGCCACTGTAAAAGCACACCGCGGCAAAACGTTACGCGCATGCGTATTTGCTATTTCTTGTCGGCGCGCGGCCGCCCCCAGTTTCCCTCGAAAACCGAAATGAAACAACAGGCACATACCCGTGATTTTAAAATTTCTGCTTAAAAGCATCCATTTGTGAACTGTTTTGTCAAAAAATAAGAAAACTACTTAAAAGCTAAGCCTAAGACTTTAACAGGTTGAAGTTTTCTTAATTTGTAATTCACTGTGAGTTTACTAAGTTATAAAATTATTTACTAAAAAAGTTGAAACCCTCGGTAATTTGTATTTGATAGCAGAGTCTTCGTTCTTTTGGCCAGCGGAGCATACCGTTTTGCCGCGGTGTGCTGTAAAAGTAGACTTGCTACAAGTCGACCTCTTTTCAGTTGTCTTTTCCTCTGAGAACGAGCGCGAAGCGCGAGCGGAAGCGAGCGAGGAAGTCGCGAGAGGAAAATCTCGTTTTAAGAGAAGCGAATGTGGGAAATGAAAATCTCGTTTTAAGGGACTTTGAGAAAGTCTACTGTAAAAGCTGCAGATCAGTCAGTTTCAATATGTTTTTTAGTCTCTAGTAAATTCTTATCATTCACGATTTCCGATGTTGGACAAGAGAGCGATTTAATTTTATAGCAATTACATTGTATTTTAGAATGTAGCCAATTCGCCGGAAAATCTATTGCCGGGACACAGATAATTCTCGATCTCTCTTATTTACGAACTAGCAATCCGGGTTTCACTATAAACAATGAACAAACTTAGGACTTATAAACTGCTGATCATTACCTTAGTGATTTCTCCGCTGAATTCTCCCTGTAGCCCAGATCCAGTAACAGCACAACCTGAAAGCCGAACCAGGGAAAATACCCTGGGAAAAATTACCCCAAAAATATAATAAACCTCTGCTAGCTAGCACTACTTACTAGTAGGCCACTTCCCAAGCGATTTTAGCGACTATTCATTCGTCCAGCTTCCAACTCGGTCGCCAGCGGCTCTATTTCCCCCAAAATCATCAACATCCGGCAATAAATTTAAACAGAAAGACACATTTTTTTTTTTTAGACAATTTATTTCGATTCATATTGAATTATTGTTACAATCATGACAAACCGAAGCCAGAGGCTTATGTGGTAAGGGTCAGGTGAAAAAAAAAATTATGATATAGTTACAAGAAGGACGGCGAAAGAATCGAAAAATAAAAGAAAATACAGACGAAACATATAAAATTAGCTATACATAATATCACAATATATATATATATATATATACATTATATACATGAAGTCCAGGGGAAATAAGAGCACTGATTAATACAATTCATACATGTATAGAAAAGGATTAAAGGGTAAGAAAATGTTCTTTTAACTTATGCTTATGGTTAAATAGTTTCAAAGACTCACGTAACGATAAAGGTATAGAGTTCCATATTTGAGGGCCTTGGTAACGAAGGGAGTAAGTATATTTATGATAGTGGATATGTAAATCAGATTTGTGTCTGGTAGAGTACTTATGGTATTCAAAATTAAATTTGAACAAAGTAGATATAGGGATAGGAAGGCATTTATTGATGTGAAGGAAAATGAAAGAAGAGACTTGATATTTGAATATGTTGAATATATTGAGAGTTTTTAGTTGTTTGAATAAGGGGTAAGTATGAGCACGAATGGGAGAATGTGTGATTATACGCAAGGCCTTCTTTTGGAGTAAATGAAGTGGATGTAGATAAGAAGGATAGGTTGAACCCCATAGTATAGTACAGTACTGAAGATATGGTAATACTAAAGAATTGTAGAGGATAAGAAGAGTTTTACTACAAAGGAATTGACGAGCTTTAATGATGATACCAGTTGATTTAGAAATTTTGGACCTGATGGCATTTATATGTGGTTTCCAGGAGAGATGTTGGTGTATAATAATCCCCAGGAATTTGGTTTGTTCAGTTCTTTCAATCTTATTATGATTGATTGATATGCTAATGTCATTAAAATTAACCTTTTTCTTGGTAGGATGAAAAAAAATGAATTAGTTTTATCGGGGGTAGAGAGTTAATTTGTTGGCGGTCAGCCAGGATGAAACTGAGGATAGTTCGTTATTTATAATGTCAACGAGTTCAACAATGTTTTTATGACTGAAGAATATATTGGTGTCATCAGCAAATAAGACAAATGAAAGGTAATCAGAGCAATTAAAAATATCATTAATATAAATAAGAAAGAGAAGAGGCCCAAGTATTGAGCTCTGTGGTACACCACAATTTATTGGTTTAAGTGAAGATTTGACATCACCTATTTGGACATATTGCGATCTTTGATCGAGGTAGCTTTTCATCCAATTTAATGAAATTCCTCTTATACCATAAAATTCAAGTTTGTCAAGTAGTATGGCATGATTGACGGTGTCAAATGCTTTCTTTAAGTCTATAAAGATTCCCACGGTATATTCATTTTTTTCAAAAGACTGATAGATCTTGTCGGTGAGTTCTAAGATAGCCATGTAGGTAGAATGTTTATTTCTAAATCCATATTGATGATTATTTAGAATGTTGAGTTTGATAAAGTAATTGAAAACTCTACGATATACTATTTTTTCTAGTATTTTTGAAAAAAAAGGTAAAATGGAAATGGGTCTATAGTTGGTAAAGCACTTTATGTCTTCGTTCTTATAAACTGGTATGACTTTACCTACTTTTAGTTTGTCGGGTACAATACCACATGACAAAGACTGATTCCATATATTAAAAAGTGGTGATGCGAGTAAGTCGATGGTAGCTTTGATTGGTAGGATGTTAAAGCCATAAAATCCTTCGCTATTACTGTTTTTTAGAGACATGACAATTGAAATAACTTCAGATGGGGAGGTAGGAAAATAGAACATGCTGTCCTGGTACGAGCCCTTTAGATATGATCTAGGATTAATGTCGGAGGTTGGAATTTTTTTTGCAAGTGCCGGACCTATATTTGTAAAGAAGTCATTAAATTTGTTAGCAATTAGTAGCGGGTCAGTGATAGTACTATCAGAGTCAATCATAGAAGTAGGTTTTTTCCTGGTTTGCTTTTTAGAGATAACTGATTTAATTGTTGACCATGTAAGTCTTAAGGAGGAATGGGCCGATGAGAGTTTGTCATGGTAATATTTTTTCCTAGCGACTTTAACAAGATAATTGTACTTATTGCGAAATTTGGTAGAATTAGCCTTATTATGAGCTGTGGGTTTATTGAGAACTTGTTTATAAAGATATTTTTTACGTCTACAAGAATTACGGAGACCTGAAGTGAACCAAGGTTTATTATTAGGCCTATTCTTAATTAAAATTGTTTTAATGGGAAAACATTGGTTATAAATAGGAGTAAGATAATCATTAAATATATTATAGGAGTCATTAGGAGAAGATAAATTGATAAAGGTCCAATCAGTGTCAACAAGTTTAGAGTGAAATTTCTGGATGTTGGAAGTGGTTATTTGGCGTTTGGAAATTCTTTGTGGTTGAGATTCAGGTACAAATTTGAGGTTGGTTACCTGAAATACAGGTAAGTGATCAGATATGTCAGTCCAAAGGATTCCACTGATTTTATCGTGATCAAGATTATTGGTAAATATATTATCAATTAAAGTAGCAGAATAAGATGTAATCCTGGTAGGTTTCGATATCAGTGGGTATAGACTGTTAGATATCATTAGATCAATAAAGTCATTAGATGGCATATGATTGTCAGCATTAAGAATATTAATATTAAAGTCTCCCATTAAGTAACACAATTTATTTTCAAAACTTATTTTAGCAAGGGTAGGTTTTAAGTTCTCAATAAAATCAGTTATTGAAACATCTGGTGGTATATATAGACAGCCTATTATGATATTCTTATTATTCAATTGATGTATTTCAGCAAAAATTGATTCACAAATTCTATTATCTTTACATTCTAAGTCAGAGCGGATTTTGAATTCAAAAGAAGATCTGATAAAGAGGCCTACACCTCCACATTACTATGTTCTGAAGAATCCGATGCAGATTTTAGGTCGTTATTCACTAAACCACAGCAAAATTCGCAGTGTGAGTTTGTAGACAATATAAGAAGAAATGTATGGGTTCGAAGCAACTTGAGAACGATGCGTTAAGTGTATGACGTCACATACGCTGAATTACTGTCCTTACTGTCGGCTACTACATCATTGTCCTATTGATCTTACCCTAGTGCTGAATTACTGCCCTTACTGTCCTACTACATCATTGTCCTATTGATCTCACCCTAGTGCTGAATTACTGCCCTTACTGTCCTACTACATCATTGTCCTATTGATCTCACCCTAGTGCTGAATTACTGTCCTTACTGTCGGCTACTACATCATTGTCCTATTGATCTTACCCTAGTGCTGAATTACTGCCCTTACTGTCCTACTACATCATTGTCCTATTGATCTTACCCTAGTGCTGAATTACTGCCCTTACTGTCCTACTACATCATTGTCCTATTGATCTCACCCTAGTGCTGAATTACTGTCCTTACTGTCGGCTACTACATCATTGTCCTATTGATCTTACCCTAGTGCTGAATTACTGCCCTTACTGTCCTACTACATCATTGTCCTATTGATCTTACCCTAGTGCTGAATTACTGTCCTTACTGTCCTTACTACTACATCATTGTCCTATTGATCTTACCCTAGTGCTGAATTACTGCCCTTACTGTCCTACTACATCATTGTCCTATTGATCTCACCCTAGTGCTGAATTACTGTCCTTACTGTCCTTACTACTACATCATTGTCCTATTGATCTTACCCTAGTGCTGAATTACTGCCCTTACTGTCCTACTACATCATTGTCCTATTGATCTCACCCTAGTGCTGAATTACTGCCCTTACTGTCCTACTACATCATTGTCCTATTGATCTTACCCTAGTGCTGAATTACTGTCCTTACTGTCCTTACTACTACATCATTGTCCTATTGATCTCACCCTAGTGCTGAATTACTGCCCTTACTGTCCTACTACATCATTGTCCTATTGATCTTACCCTAGTGCTGAATTACTGCCCTTACTGTCCTACTACATCATTGTCCTATTGATCTCACCCTAGTGCTGAATTACTGCCCTTACTGTCCTACTACATCATTGTCCTATTGATCTCACCCTAGTGCTGAATTACTGTCCTTACTGTCGGCTACTACATCATTGTCCTATTGATCTTACCCTAGTGCTGAATTACTGCCCTTACTGTCCTAGCTACTACATCATTGTCCTATTGATCTCACCCTAGTGCTGAATTACTGTCCTTACTGTCGGCTACTACATCATTGTCCTATTGATCTTACCCTAGTGCTGAATTACTGCCCTTACTGTCCTACTACATCATTGTCCTATTGATCTCACCCTAGTGTTGAATTACTGCCCTTATACTGTCCTACTACATCATTGCTGAATTACTGCCCTTACTGTCCTACTACATCATTGTCCTATTGATCTCACCCTAGTGCTGAATTACTGCCCTTACTGTCCTACTACATCATTGTCCTATTGATCTCACCCTAGTGCTGAATTACTGCCCTTATACTGTCCTACTACATCATTGCTGAATTACTGCCCTTACTGTCCTACTACATCATTGTCCTATTGATCTTACCCTAGTGCTGAATTACTGCCCTTACTGTCCTACTACATCATTGTCCTATTGATCTCACCCTAGTGCTGAATTACTGTCCTTACTGTCGGCTACTACATCATTGTCCTATTGATCTTACCCTAGTGCTGAATTACTGCCCTTACTGTCCTACTACATCATTGTCCTATTGATCTCACCCTAGTGCTGAATTACTGTCCTTACTGTCGGCTACTACATCATTGTCCTATTGATCTTACCCTAGTGCTGAATTACTGCCCTTACTGTCCTACTACATCATTGTCCTATTGATCTCACCCTAGTGCTGAATTACTGTCCTTACTGTCGGCTACTACATCATTGTCCTATTGATCTTACCCTAGTGCTGAATTACTGCCCTTACTGTCCTACTACATCATTGTCCTATTGATCTCACCCTAGTGCTGAATTACTGTCCTTACTGTCGGCTACTACATCATTGTCCTATTGATCTTACCCTAGTGCTGAATTACTGCCCTTACTGTCCTAGCTACTACATCATTGTCCTATTGATCTCACCCTAGTGCTGAATTACTGTCCTTACTGTCGGCTACTACATCATTGTCCTATTGATCTTACCCTAGTGCTGAATTACTGCCCTTACTGTCCTACTACATCATTGTCCTATTGATCTCACCCTAGTGCTGAATTACTGCCCTTATACTGTCCTACTACATCATTGCTGAATTACTGCCCTTACTGTCCTACTACATCATTGTCCTATTGATCTCACCCTAGTGCTGAATTACTGCCCTTACTGTCCTACTACATCATTGTCCTATTGATCTCACCCTAGTGCTGAATTACTGCCCTTATACTGTCCTACTACATCATTGCTGAATTACTGCCCTTACTGTCCTACTACATCATTGTCCTATTGATCTTACCCTAGTGCTGAATTACTGCCCTTACTGTCCTACTACATCATTGTCCTATTGATCTCACCCTAGTGCTGAATTACTGTCCTTACTGTCGGCTACTACATCATTGTCCTATTGATCTTACCCTAGTGCTGAATTACTGCCCTTACTGTCCTACTACATCATTGTCCTATTGATCTCACCCTAGTGCTGAATTACTGTCCTTACTGTCGGCTACTACATCATTGTCCTATTGATCTTACCCTAGTGCTGAATTACTGCCCTTACTGTCCTACTACATCATTGTCCTATTGATCTCACCCTAGTGCTGAATTACTGCCCTTACTGTCCTACTACATCATTGTCCTATTGATCTCACCCTAGTGTTGAATTACTGTCCTTACTGTCGGCTACTACATCATTGTCCTATTGATCTTACCCTAGTGCTGAATTACTGCCCTTACTGTCCTACTACATCATTGTCCTATTGATCTCACCCTAGTGCTGAATTACTGTCCTTACTGTCCTTACTACTACATCATTGTCCTATTGATCTCACCCTAGTGCTGAATTACTGCCCTTACTGTCCTACTACATCATTGTCCTATTGATCTTACCCTAGTGCTGAATTACTGTCCTTACTGTCCTTACTACTACATCATTGTCCTATTGATCTCACCCTAGTGCTGAGTTACTGCCCTTACTGTCCTACTACATCATTGTCCTATTGATCTCACCCTAGTGCTGAATTACTGTCCTTACTGTCCTACTACATCATTGTCCTATTGATCTCACCCTAGTGCTGAATTACTGCCCTTACTGTCCTACTACATCATTGTCCTATTGATCTTACCCTAGTGCTGAATTACTGTCCTTACTGTCCTTACTAATACATTATTGTCCTATTGATCTCACCCTAGTGCTGAATTACTGCCCTTACTGTCCTACTACATCATTGTCCTATTGATCTCACCTTAGTGCTGAATTACTGCCCTTACTGTCCTACTACATCATTGTCCTATTGATCTCACCCTAGTGCTGAATTACTGCCCTTACTGTCCTACTACATCATTGTCCTATTGATCTTACCCTAGTGCTGAATTACTGTCCTTACTGTCCTTACTACTACATCATTGTCCTATTGATCTCACCCTAGTGCTGAATTACTGCCCTTACTGTCCTACTACATCATTGTCCTATTGATCTCACCCTAGTGCTGAATTACTGTCCTTACTGTCCTTACTACTACATCATTGTCCTATTGATCTCAACCTAGTGCTGAATTACTGCCCTTACTGTCCTACTACATCATTGTCCTATTGATCTCACCCTAGTGCTGAATTACTGCCCTTACTGTCCTACTACATCATTGTCCTATTGATCTCACCCTAGTGCTGAATTACTGCCCTTACTGGCCACCCTAGTGCTGAATCACTGCCCTTACTGTAATTTGATTGACAGATACAAAAGTAATTTGCGTACTTCGGAACGTGCTTCCCAAGTTCCAAACGAACTTGCCAAAACACGCGGCCAAAGTGTTGTGAAATTAACTGTAAATTTATTTCATATACCAATGTTTACGTTTATTGATAAACGTTTTTTGCACACATGATTCCATAATTCCATCGGTTGTTGGCCTTATATATGCCTTCAAAAAATCGAGCAGGATGCCCTTAGCTTGGAAAACAAAGAAAAAATGAAAAGAAAAACAAGGCCAAACAATGCATACGACTACAAAGCCAAATAGGAGTCCTCGTGAAACCCGACAAGGGTTCGTATTTTCACTTCCAGACAGAGTGCCGAGTGGCCCACATCTGAACATGAGAATTGATAGGAGCCAACCGAGAAACTAACACCACGATCTTAGCTCGCTATTGCCGTGCTGTTTCAGCCGCCTGCAAATCGCTGTCTCCTCTACTAACTATGCTGGCATTCAAGGCGTCTTCTTGGTGTTCACCTTGGCTTTGTCCCTCAAGGTCTTTCTGTCTTTTCCATTTTTCAAGTCTCACAAGAAAACTAGAACAACTAGCTATATTAACATTTTCTCGATGCGGCGCGTAGCTTTGATCGGAAATCAACATTGGCGGGAAATCTTGACAGATAGTTGAACTGTGATGAGAAACGATTGGCCAAGAGCTCGCTAATTGTTGGAGAGGCGGATCTCAGATTCACGCACGACAGACGGCTAGATTTTCAACCAAAATAGAGTTTAAAAAAAATTCCCACTCAAGAGAAATTTAGTCGATTTGTTTGACATTTTCACAAAATGTCAATTGATATCTCTGCTGCCAAACACTGTCGGGGAATTGGAAAATTCTAAAAATAGAGCTCTTGACGGCGTTTTCCGCAAATCTACTCTGATTATTTTTCGCCTTTTCACGGAGAGCATGATAACTTTTGAAGTAAATTGAATTTTGAAATTCCCGGACACATTTTTGTAATACGATTCTTCTGAAATGCGACAAAGCAAACATATTTTAAAACTTTAAAATATTTTCGGAGTCGGAGCTTCTGAAAGCCATCTCACTAGATCGGAGAACCGGGATCGCGGAAAATTCGAGATTTTCAAAGAACTCAAAACTTTTTATGTATTCTTGTAGTTAATTTTATAAGCTTTAAAATGATACATGGATGATTTATGTACGATGTTTCATCGAGGCGCTACATAATTTAGACTGGAAACGCACCCTGAAGGTATCCGGTAATCTTAAGTATGCATTGCGGTAGCACAGGTCTGTAAAAGGTATGGAAAATCACATATTTTGGTGCCAAATATGGTCATGGTTTTGAGACCCGGGTGGGACACTCCCGCTCAAAATTTCATCTACAAATAAACGATGGAACAGTCATAAAATTATTTATAATACATTTCCTCTAAACATTTAATAACCCATTTCCTTTATTTTCCTTATATAATGATATTTACCACTGCATTTTATGACTAACAAGAAGCTGCACGCAGCTTGAACTCCGGCGTATCTTTTGTAACGCAGACGATCTCAGAGACCTGCGTGGTTTTTATATTACAATGAACAATCAGATGCGAAAGTACGCACACACAGTTGATCTCATCTAACACTCCACACGAGTCAGAACACGAGTGAACACAAGTAGAACACGCGCGACTTAAAGTAAGCCAGGGTACCCTAGGATAACACATGTAGCCCAAAAATACTAGGAGTGTGGTACCCTCATTGTATTTCCGGGCTACCTGTGTTATTCTAGGGTACCCTAGGATAAGCATCTCATCAAACGAGGATACAATCATCATGCCCAGGTGGTGTGGGCACTACCACCGCAAAGCATTATTTTTTCCAAAAAGTCAAGTTTTCAAGATGGCGGCGAATCAACTGTGAAAGTGTCATTTTGGCGGTAAGTCAAACGCTGGTCATGAGTTTTTCTTCTACGTTTCGTCACATATTTTAACATGAATAGAAATTAGAAGTATCGGTTTATCGATTTATCTTGATCATCGAGTCATTTTGGTGGTGTTTATAGTACTTTTAGCCCTATATTTTACGGTGGGAATTATTACTTCTCAATGTGAATGAGATTCTTAAAAGCACGCATTAGAGACTTTGACAAAACCCATGGACGAATCTTCCTCTAAAGTTGGGAAATCATTCCCCAAATGTGTATGATTAAAACTGTATAAAAGCGCCTCTAAGCGCCACCTATCTTCGATCTGAATTTTTGACTTGAATTTGGGAAAATTTTGGCGATTAGGCTAAACTGCATAATACAACACCGCTGCAATGCCACTTAAAAAGATACTTCAAAACTTAGCTAAATTCTTCATTATAATTCAGGTGTATTTAGACTCGTTCTATGAATGATTTTGGGTTGGAAAAATATTTTAATTTTTAATTTTGGGGGTTCAGTTTAGGTTTGTATGAAAATTTGAGAAAAGGAATTATACTGAACAAAGTGGCATTGTACTGTTATTCAACTGTCACTATATGTCAGCTATTACATCAATTTTTATTCATTTAATTATTTTAACAGATGACGGAATAATTACCAGCCCAGCAAGAGAGGTCACGGTGGTGCTACATGAGATACCCCTGGAAAGCCAGCTCAAAAATCTTGAGGTCGGCTAGTGCAACAAATGAGAGGAAAGCAAGAGCTATTCACAACTTTTTTAAGCAAATAAGTTATTTTCAAAATACCTTTCTTATGCACTTACCGTAAATCCTCTATTTAGCCCCCCTCTCTTTTAAGCCCCTCTCTTCTAATAAGCTCCCCTTTTTGAAGACAAAATTAATTAAGCCCCCCCCCCCCCCCAAATACTATTTAAACAATATTTTATTCTTGAACTTTCGCTCCTTGACGGTTAATGTCATGTTTTAGTTTTCCCGCCTTGTGTCCCAGTTCCTTGTGGAGAATAAAAGGGAATTTTACACTGGTCTCTACTGAACATTGGCTCTTCCATTGACATAAGCCCCCCTCTCTAATAAGCCCTCCCAGGCCGATCAGGGGGATAAGTTGGGGAATAAAAAGGGATTGAATGTAAGTTTTGCCCCTGGGTAGGGGAAAATGCTTGACTTTGTTTGAAGTTCCAAGATAAGCAAGGGGGAATTAGTAAGATTATAATCTCACATAAGAGGGATTTTCTGTTTAAAGTGCATATGAGCCTTCGTGCAATTTTCATAGCTATGAACCTCAGGAAAGTTTTGAGTCAAT
Source organism: Actinernus sp. WN-2022 (assembly GCA_030867875.1). Lineage (NCBI taxonomy): Eukaryota > Metazoa > Cnidaria > Anthozoa > Actiniaria > Actinernidae > Actinernus > Actinernus sp. WN-2022. The sequence continues at coordinate 119,425,675 of JAOWCC010001589.1, forward strand.
CAATCAATCTTTATTTAGACACGGTGTGGCTCATCAGGTATAACATTTGCAGTAAAAGATATAATAATTATATTAATTATAGTGATATAAACTACTACTAACATTATGAAACTAATAATATTGGTATACTAAAATATTACTTATAAAAAACTACTAATATTGGTATGCTAAAAATACTACTATATAAAAGAATTATAATTCTACTCTACAACTCTATAATCCCTATTATACTAATTCCTGTTTTACATGAGCGCCGTGTGATCTAAATTAATTACAATGGCGTATTTGTGAAGTCGTAGCAGTTAATTTTAATCTTGAAAGATATTAGAGATTTTTTCCTCCCGTATATCACTTGGCAGGCTGTTCCATAGGGTTGCTCCACGATAGCTGAAGCTGCGCTTGCAATAATTTGTGCGTGGATATGGAACAGCAAGTTTGAAGGAAGAATCTCTAAGAACATAATTAGTAATCTCATTTCGTGCTATGAATTTAGAACAAAGATATTCGGGAGCTAGATTATTTAGACATTTGAAGACCATTATCGATAAATGAACAAGCCTCCGAGTCTTCAGATTCTTCCAGCCCAACGTTTTGAATAATCGTTCAGCATTGGAGTCATATGAAGTGTTTAAAAGAACACCGGTAGCACGGTTCTGGAGTTTTTGTAGTTTGTCACTTAGACCCTTGTTAAAATTTTCCCACACTTGACTACAATAGTCAAAGTGTGGTTGGACCAATGCATTGTACACGCTTAGTAATACTTTAAATGGAACAAAGGGTCTGATACGTTTTATGGCTCCAATGCCGGAGGTAATTTTCTTAGACGTAATTTCAATGTGTTTTTCCCACGACAGGTTTTCATCAATATGCACGCCTAGTGATTTGGCCGTTTTGACTTGCTTGATTGCAATATTATTTATAGAGGATATGACGTTTGTGATAGAGTATGTAGTTTTTGTCTAGAACTAATAAGCATGAACTCTGTCTTACTAATATTTAATGTTAGCTTGTTAGCTCTAAGCCACTCATGAACGCATGCTAGATCAGATACAATGTTGTTGCTTAAAACATCAATGTCATTACTTGAGAAGGTTAGACTGGTATCGTCAGAATGCATTCTTGGTGTAGAGTTTAAAACGCAGTGAGGGAGATCATTGATAAATAATAGAAACAACAATGGACCAAGGATTGTTCCTTGAGGAATGCCATGACTGAGATAGCGTGTTCCTGACAAAGACCCGTTGACAAAACATTTTTGAGAGCGTTGATTTAAGTAGGATGAAAACCAATCGTGGGCTTTTCCTTTGATACCGTAATACTCAAGTTTAGACAGTAAAATACTATGATTGACGGTATCAAAGGCCTTTTTGATGTCTAGAAAAACAACAGCATTTATGTTTCCCCGGTCGATATTTAGCGCCCAATCATCAGTTGCTTCCAGCAAAGCCGTCAAAGTGGAATGTAAACGTCTGAAACCGGATTGTTTGCTTGATAAGAGTTTGTTGTCATTGATATAAGTAAACAATTGGTTATATACAAGCCTTTCGAAAATTTTAGCGACGATTGGAATGACTGATATGGGACGATAGTTTTCAGGGTCAATGTGTTTCCCTTTCTTATAAATCGGGGATACTTTGGAACACTGTAGTTCGGTTGGAAAAACACCAGTGGCTATTGATCGGTTAAATAACCAAGAGAGGGATTCTGAAACAATATCCGCACACTCTTTTAACAATTTTGCTGGGATATTGTCCAGGCCCGTTGACTTAGACTTGTCTAATTTTGAAATCAGTTGGAAGACATGGAGGCTATCAACTTCGTTTATAAAAAATGCAGAATTTGGAGAGATCTCTGGTAAACAATCTTCGAAGGAATTTCTGGCAGGTTGTAGCTCTTCGCTTATCTTTTGGGCGACATTAGTAAAATGTTCATTGAAAGCGTCTGCTATTTCCGCAGGGTTACTAAGTGTATCACCGCCATGTTCGAGTAAGTTTATATTAGAAAGTTTGTTCGCTTTGCGCGAGCTTAACTCGTTAATGGTCTGCCATGTCCTTCGGGAATCACCAGCACAATTGTGAAATGTTTCCTTATAGTAGGAAGCCTTTGCTTTCTTAATTTCGTTGTTTACCATGTTTCTAGATAATTTGAACTCAGCCCAATCACGCAGGTTATTAGACTGTATGGCTTTAATTTTCAGTCGGTCCCTACGGCGCATTAAGTCTTTCAATTCAGATGTAATCCATGGAGACTCGTTTTGTTCTTAGTGGCGCGTGCTTATCTGCTACATTAAGAAAAAGCTCTTTCCATTTGCGCCACATTTCATTGACATCAGTTATACACAATAGTGACTGCCAAGGTTGAAGGGAAATGTCCCTGCGGAATTGGGTTGAGTTGAAATGATTGAATTTTCTATAATAAATGCTATGCGGGCCTTTGGACGAAGAATTAATTGCTATTTTGCGATATGCATAGACGAGGCTGTGATCGCTGATACTTAAATGTGATACTCCAGAGAGAGTCAGTCTATCTGGGCGGTTTGTTAATATTACATCGATCAAAGATTTTGTTGTTGCAGTAATACGAGTTGGTTCAGCGATCATTTGAGTTAAATTATAAATATCGATAATATTTTGGAGTGCGTGTGTGTTGTTATCCCTGATATCTGTAGCGAAATTGCAATTCAGATCTCCCAGAATATAAAATTCCTTGTCCTCCAAATCTAATTGTTGGACAAGCAATTCGAAATGATTAAATATATCTATTTTTGAACTGGGAGGTCTATACCAGGTCGATACCAGGAAAGGTTTAGATCTGGGTTTGCAGATTTCAATACACAAATTTTCCAAATCTGTCAGGTGCAAGTCTGATCTCAATATGTAATTAATGTTTGAGCGAATATAGAAAGCAACTCCCCCACCTTTTCGATCCCTATCTCTACGTACTATATTGTAACCGTTTATATGAATATCGCTATTTTGGATTAAAGTATCGAGCCTAATTTCATTAAGGGCGAGGATATCAATTATTTGGTCAGACAGCATAATTCTCAATTCATCTATATGCTTTGTCAAACTTGTAATATTTAGTGATGCCATTTTAAATCCGCGCTCATTAGGTAAAATGGAGCTGCGGGCATTTAGGTTATGAATCGATGAATTATCTGACTCACCATTAGCTGCTACGACTCCACCTTTGAGTAATTCAGATCAATTGCCATTTCTGATATGCTTTATTACATTACTCGAGAATAGTTTAACTCCATCAGCATTCAAGTGTAGACCACTGGCGTTTAGATGAGTGCTAGTAAGTTTGGTGTTGTCTAAGAGAGTCCACTCGTTTTCTCTTGCATGACTCTTGAACAGTTGGTTTACTTCAGTTCCCTTCGCGTTTAATTTAGCGTCGTCAGATCGAAAGAGAATTTGCGAAAAGGAGACCTTTGTGTTCGGCGAATCGTTCTCGATCATCTTTCCGAGTTGCGTCAGCTTGTCTGCGATGTCCCTCGGAGAGAGATTTTCGGATCTGAGGTCGTTAGTACCAATGTGTACCATAATTTCGTCAGGCTTTTTTGCTACCGTGGGACGAATGTAATGAAACATATCGTCTATCGTTGCTCCTGAAAATGATTTAGTGATGGTTCTGGCTTGGTTGGAAAGGCGCCAGCCCTGTACATTTCGCACGATGGAATCTCCGGCTAGTACGATTGTTGGCCTATTCTGTGTTGGTTTATCGGTACTCGGGCGCTTTGCTGCGGTATTGCCGGTCGGGTTGACTTTGCCAGTTTGGTGTTGTTTTCTTTTCTTCTTTGCTTTTTGTTTGACTTCCTTCCATTCACCTTCAGACTCATCATCCGATGATGAAACTTCAACGGGCTGAGATTCCATCGAGGGTTCATTCCTTCCGTCTTTAGTCCGTCTTTTCACCGAGGATTCATTCTTTCAGTCTTTAGTCCGTCTTTCCACCGAGGGTTCATTCTTTCCGTCTTTAGTCCGGGGAACCTGATTGTTCGCAGCTATTAGCCTGAGAGCCAGCCAAAGGCTTTCATTCTCCTTTTCAAGATCGTTGATTGTTCTTTGCTGCGTTTGAGTGAGAGTTCTAAGTTTTTCAACTTCGCGGCGCTCGAGTTGGGGAGTGTGATGGCTTTCCAGGAGACCCTTGAAATCGTCTACCGTCTTCCATAGCCTCTCGATTTCTGTTTTGCAGTCGCATACACACGTAGGTAGAATGACTGGCGCATCTTCGCTACTTATCGATTCCTCCCCGGATATTCTGCCGCCATCTTGTTCTTCTTGCTTGCCGCCATCTTGTTCTTCTTGCATTTCCTGTGTCTCTTGTTCGTCGTCGGATTGGGCTTGTCGATCAGTGGTTGTGAAATTGATCAGATCATTTTTAACGCTCGTAGAGTTTTTTCCTTGTATTTGTAAGGTCTTGGATTTGTAGTAGAAATTACAGGTAGCATTTTCCGACTTTAGAACTGTACAAGTACCGTTTGAGGTGATAGCGAATTCCTTTGTGTCGATTTTCAATCTTTCCGAAAGAAATTGTAAAAGATCATCTTTGTCTCCATGCCATTTTAGTTGATTATTTGACTTTACGTAAGACAAACTGGGGTAAGCTGTAGCCATAGTACACCAGAAGTGTAAAAGCTTAAAAGAGAGAGAGAGAGAGTGTTTCACAAGCGGCTACCTTCACAAGCGGCTAGACTGACTGTGTACCCTGAGTGTACCCTGAGTACCCCTGCGAAGAAATTTTTGGTTTACAGAGAATACTCTATCTTCTACGCTTGTTTGAAAACGTGGAAACGTGACCTTTCCTGACCCATGACCGCGTAAGTAAAAGCCTGGGTCGATACCTTGGTAGACGTCATTTAATTAATTCAACTTTGCAACAATTTGAATAAAAACTTATAATTTTCACTAATATGACTTTTTCCTTTACTAACAGCTCATAAACTGTGTATATTATCTAAAAATCGATGTTGTTGTGATAGAAAGGTGCCATGGAGAATAATGCATTAATGAGATGACGTCGACCGAGGTATCGACCCAGGCTTTTACTTACGCGGTCATGGGTCAGGAAAGGTCACGTTTCCACGTTTTCAAACAAGCGTAGAAGATAGAGTATTCTCTGTAAACCAAAAATTTCTTTGCAGGAGTACTCAAAACTTTTCTGAGATTCATAGCTATGAAAATTGCATAAAAGGGGTAGGGATGCTCGTCGGACATTTTCGATTTGACCCCTAAGAGGTACTAAAATGGGCGTGGCTCAACCTTATTTTGATCCCTAAAAGATAATAAAAATGTAAATTGATAACAGCTTTTTTGTTCAATTGACACCCGACCCCTAAAAGGTACCGCTTTACATAGAAATGTCTGTGTTTGATGGTGGATACCCTAAGTGGTACCAAACTCCTGATTTTGACCCCTAAAAGGTACGACGAGCATCCATGTACCCCTCACATAAGGGAGTTCCCCCCCCCGGGGTAAAGGGCTATTGGATCACCTTCAAAAGCTCCAAAATAGAGCTGCCAGAGTGATTACCTTTTCTAATTATGATGAACCGTCATCTGGGCTACTGGATGAGCTTAAATGGGACAATGTTGAGAACAGAAGATGCAAACAACTTGCAACTTTAATGTTTAAAACATTAAATGGGACTTCACCAGACCATTTGCATAAACTATTTGCAAACACTGTCTCCCATAAACAATGGTATGTAATCAACTAAAGTCGATTGAGGTATGCTAACCGCCGTGGAAAGCGAGTAGCAGCTGACGTTTCGAGCGCTAGCCCTTCGTCAGAGCAAAAGAGGGAATTGTAGGTGGGGAAACGGTTTATAGTGTCGAGTGCATGCTTACCGCTGAGGAAACATGTACTCGGATCAATTGGGATGAAAGGAAATTGCGCCAATGCATGATTACCGCTAAGGAAACATGTGCTCGGATCAATTGTGATCAAAGAAAAGTGCGCCAACAATAGAAATGCTAATAGTTGTAACAGCAAGTGTTGATGAGTAAACTAAGGAAACATGCTGATCTAAGTGTGAGTGAATACGTGAATTCTGAAATTAAATGAACGAAAAGCGTTCATTAATACCGTGAGGTGACAAAGTTCCTAATTTGAAAATAAAGTTCTGTTCTTTGCGTTTACGAGTGTCGGTAGTACCTTGATGCAGAGAAATGCCGCATACAGTGATGTGATCAATGCAATGACCAGGAAGGTTAAAGTGACGAGCTACAGGTTTGGCGAGATCCTTGCTGTTAGTTCTAACATCTAGCAAGTGTTCGCGGAATCGATCTCCTAATCTTCGCCCTGTTTCTCCGATGTAGAGTTTGTTACAAAGTGTGCAGGTGATGCAATAAATGACATTACTGGAAGTACAATCAAAATGATCACTGACTTTAAGAGAGCTTTTAGGTCCTGAAATAGATGTCGTAGGTTTAGTGTAAGCACAGGTATTGCATCGTGTCCTAGAACATTTAAAAGTGCCTGGTTGAAGATCAGGTTGTAGTGATCCTTTGACTAGGGAATCACGGAGATTCTTGTCACGTTTGAAAGAAATGAGAGGAGGCTGCGGGAAAATAGAGGCGGTCTCTGGATCACTCTGTAAAATCTTAAAGTTCCTCTGGATAATTTTCTTGATAGATAGATTAGACGGATGGTAAGTCAATGGAAAAGGAATCCTATCTTCAGTCTTACGTTTGGACGGTAGCAGAGCCGTGCTTCTGTCGATGTCGCGGGCGCGGTTCAATGCAGTTGTCACAACAGCGTTAGGATAACCGCGCTCGACAAAGAACTGGTGCATCTCCTCGGACTTTGAATAGAAGTCGGATTCATTGCTGCACAAACGGCGAAGCCTAAGGAATTGAGAATATGGGATAGAGGTTTTAACATGTGTAGGATGAGAAGATGAAAACAATAAATAACTGTGCGAATCAGTTGGCTTGTAATGAACAGTAGTGGTTAAACTATTGCCGCTAACAGAAACATTGACATCCAAAAAAGTGATAGAAACATCTGAAATCTCCCACGTGAAGTCGAGAGCCGGATGAAAGTTGTTAACAAAATCAATAAACCGTTCTAGATCCCATTTACTAGAAGAAGTTGCACCGATGCAGTCATCGATGTAACGACCGAAAAAATCAGGCGTAGGACCGTCGTACTGATCAAAAATTTGTTCCTCTACATAACCAACAAAAAGGTTAGCATAACTGGGGCCCATTTTAGTGCCCATAGCTACGCCGTTAGTCTGCTTGTAAAATTCACCAGAAAATGAAAAGCAATTGAGAGTAAGAGCTCGGCTAAACGAATTAGAGTTTCGGTGCTAGGTTCCAGGTTAGTTCGGCGGTCAAAGAAGTGTTTAAGTGCTTTAAGTCCCTCATCATTGCATGGGTATGACAGTGTACAGAGACTTAACATCCATTGTGAATAGGAACTTATTGTCAGTATGAAATGTAAACTGGTCAAAAATCTGGAGTGCATGGTTAGTGTCCTTAATGTAGGATGGTAAAGATCGTACGAAAGGAGCCATCTGCTTATCCAGGTAACTAGAAATTAATTCTCCCATAATTCTCCCATAGTTTAAGAAATTCAGCACATAATATTTTCATAAAACATCCACAGACTGAAGCTGGTAAACACAGCTTTCAGTATCAGGGGGCCGTTCTCTGGAATAGCTTACCAGCTGCAGGCAAAAACCAGCCAGACCTATACAATTTTAAGAGGTACTTAGGTCAACTGTAAATAAATTTAATGATTATATTAATTAGCGATTAGAACATTTTAATATCTTAGTTTTAGCTTTTATATTTTTACTCATTATCGTAATTTTTACCTTTATATGTGGCTCCCTTGGAGAGCATGTAACATGAAGAGACTCCGTGTTTAAATAAAAACTATGTATGTACATGTATATTTGTCTCTCTCTTCTGAAACTGGGCAGAGGGGGGGGGGGGGGGTGGAGGCAACTGCCCCTCTCCCTCCCGACACCACTGCTTAAATGTATTATTGAACAGGACTATAGCTAATGTGAATCTTGTTCTTAGCCAGCACAAGGAGCTCCACTGTCCCCCTCTCCCTCCCTTGCACTGCTACACAGGCCACAGGCAGCCCAAGCTCAAGTTACGTAAATATAAGGGTTAGTATGGGAGCGTAGCGAACTCCGTTTACTAGCCAGAAATACTGTAAAATATTTGAATAAAATGACTTACCTTGTCACTGTGATGTCTTCTGTCGTGTTTCTCTCCTTGTTGGGTGGTTTTAAGCTGATTTCAGCCGGGGTTTCCTCAGTTTCGGAGCTCCGAAAAGGAAACCCCGGCTGAAATCAGCTTAAAACCACCCAACAAGGAGAGAAACACGACAGAAGACATCACAGTGGCAAGGTAAGTCATTTTATTCAAATATTTTACAGTATTTCTGGCTAGTAAACGGAGTTCGCTACGCTCCCATACAAACCCTTATATTTACGTAACTTGAGCTTGGGCTGCCTGTGAACTCACCTGTTAAAAGCTGGCAAAAGTATTCAACTCTCATTCATAATGACGTTTCGTGGAGCTGGAGACTGTCGCTTTTTTCCCTTTGAATTGCTCTGTGGCGCTTTTCACACAATTTTTTATAAACTGTAGGAGGTAATTCATCCCAGTGAGGGAACAACTTTCTTTTTAATACCCGAACAAAACGCTCTTCGCCGATCGAACCGATGCAAACAGCTCTCTCAGAGGTGTTCGCTCGACGGCAGCTTGTGCGAAATGAGCCGATTTTGTGAAATGGACCAACGTGCTTTGCGATCGTAGCGCCCACACCACCTGCATCATGCCGTTAGAAAACAAATTAACTCGTCGATAGATATTACCCGTAAACAAGCTCTTCAGCAAGCCAACCATACGAAATCTACAGCTAGAATACCATTCGTAATTACCTACAACCCAGCCCTACCCAAAGCTCTCATCCAAGCAATGCAAGAAAATCTTCTCCTCCGCCTTTTATTGCATATCCTAGACCTAATAACCTCCGTGACCTTCTAGTAAAAGCCAATCTTTCAAAAACGACACAAGAAGTGACCAGGAATTTTCCGCTGCGAACACAAAAAATGCAAAACATGCCCCTTCATTCAACATGCCGCACTTCCTATACTTTCTCTTCTACAGGCGAACAACGACCAATCAACACTCACCTTACATGCGCTTCAAAAAATATTATCTACATGATCGAGTGCAAATAATGCTTGAACGAAAATAAAACTTGCCAATATATAGGAGAAACTAAACGCAATCTTAGTGACAGATTTGGAGAACATCACAGATCAGTTGAACACTCTACCAACGGAAGGAATATCACACAACCAACCACCGTTTCAGAACGATTTCTCAAAAACCAAACACTCATTTGATGACTTACAAATCATACCGTTAGAAACTATTCACAACAGCAAAGACAGTGTCCGTAAAGCTAGAGAAACACACCTTATTGCTAAGGCTAACACTTTAGAACGGCCTCACGGAATGAACAGACGCGATGAAATATAATGCTATCCCTATATATATACACATTTTTCTCCTTCTAATCACTATAGCTACAAGTCGCATTGCCTTTGTTTACGACATTACGATATATTGTATCTCATTACATCAGATGGTTCCATTTCATATTTCGTTTAGCCAATCAGTGTTGTATATATCTACTGTATATAATGTATAAGTCCACTTGTATTCTTTACTTAGCTCATATAACCCCTGAAGAAGGTTCGTTCTGCCGAACAGAAATACAGGGTACAAAAAATAGAGGTCCGATCAGCCTTGCCGTCTTCATATACCGTAGATAGTCATTTCGGGTTACCTGTGTTTTTAGTGAGGTACCCTCTCTTTGTATTTTCGGGCTACCTGTGTTCACATCATTATTGGTATGCACACAGTCAGATCACTGTTAGTACACACGCACAACCAGTCAAATTTGGATTAAATGGACAATCAGATACGAAAGTATGCATCACGTAGCAGCGCCAGAGTAACAAGAAGCTGCACACAGGGGAACTAAACCCTGAAATCAACTCAATATGATGCAAAGATATATTCGAATGAAATAAATTGTGCTATTTAATTTTTCTGTGCTATGCGTCTATCAGCTCCGATGGCTCAAATCTTGCATTTTGTGACGTCAGTTCCCGACATCGAAAAGCTGGACTAACGGCTCCTAATTGCGAACGAAACCATTGTGTTATCTTTGTGCTGGAGGGTGATATTATGAAATTTGCACTGTATTGAGCCGCCACACAATCTACATTTAACTGCGGACTGAATCGATTCTCTCTTCAAAGACGCGCAACACAGAAAAATAAAATAGCAGAACTTATGTCTTTGAATACATCTTTTTTTTAGACGCTGTGGACACAAGTAGAACACGACTGCATGCAAGTAGAACTCGAAGAAACATGAGCAACTTCACGTAAGCCAGGATATCCTACGAAAACACAGGTAGTCCAAAAATACTAGGATTCCAAATACTATTAGGATCTCTAAACAAAAACAAAAGCGACTGCAAAGGTATTTACGTCACAATTGTGTTTCAGGTCCCTTAGAATCTGTCGCACAAAAGGCTGTTATTTTGGGTCAGGAAAAATTGTTTTGCCATTTTGAAATTTTCTTTTACATCCATTTTGGTGTATAGTTATGTAATTTTAAATAATTTTAACTTAAAACTGTAAAAAATAAATTTCGTTTCATAGACACTTTAAGTAACGTCGCCTTAATTGAAAAAATTAATCGACCACGAAGGGACTCGAACCCTCAATCTTCTGATTCGAAGTCAGACGCCTTATCCATTAGGCCACGCGGCCGTCTTACAATCAAAGCCTTGTTTGAAAGTACTTATGCTAAACATTCACCTTAGATGTTTGTGATAAGTAAAACAGGTACCACAAAAAATGTTTATGTTTTGGAGCCTAACGGTTGACTTGGACTCCAAAGGTATGTGCAACAGGTAGATTATAGCTAGACTCGCATAGTCACAGCTGAATCGCACGAGTGCGTTTGCCAAATCAGACGCTGATTGGCTGACAGGAGTGGTGATTCAGAGTGGAATCAACAGAAGAACTAAATATTCAAGTAATTCATCGGACTATGCGATTCAAGGAAAATCACATGCCCGACTCGGTAATTCCACGTTAAATTACACTCGAAAAACCGATATTAGATAAATAGATATCGGTTTTCTCGTGCAATTTAACGTGGGGCGGTACCTTCATGAGTTGCTATCAAAAAAACAATAGACTTAACACAATACAAAACAATAGAACGAAATACACAATACAATAGAACACAATACACAATACAATTTGGCAGCAATTCATGTGTGCCTACATGAAGGGAGAGCCTAACGTGGAATTACCTCGTCAGGCATGTGATTTTCCTAAAGAATGTATCTGGTTCATTATGATATGGGCCGCGTCAGGCAAAAAGGGCCCGGACGACATAATATGTAAATGTATTTTGAAATTGTACCATGTTTTTTATACTTGTGGTGCGATTACAATATGCATCGCGAGCGCTACATTGTGCTACTAACAAGTAGTGTTGATTTCATGAAATTGACCAGTGAAATAGAAGACGAAATTTACGATATTTTTACACGATGGAGTGATTACAATTTTAGCAGGCGCAAATGATTCCTTATCATCAGACGATTGTTTCAAGGTGTAACTTGTACTATTGCTAAATTCATATTATGAGTAAGGGAGAGTAGAATGACTGCAGAAAAGATTTTTTTTGGCCAAAAAGTGATCATCTTGTTCATCTTATTTATTGTTTACTCTTTAATGCCAGCACATATAAATGAATGTCATACATCAAAATCACCCCCTCTGACAGGATTCCTATTTTTTGTGGTCATATTTGTAATCGGGCCCTTGCATAAAATTCACGTAAATTTCACCCCAGATTTTTGTTGTCAATTTCTTGAAACTGACATTTATTGTTAGGAATGAAATGTAGCGCTTTTCGTCAAGAATACAATACAATCTTCAACCTATTATTAGGAACACCGTTGTAGGAATTATTTAACTTGAATATCGTCCGGGCCCTTTTTGCCTGACGCGGCCCATATTATATGGTAAACTGATAATTATTTAATTTCTATGATTTCAGCAGCCAACTCGAAAGCCTTTTGCTATAATTTGCTCTCACTATCTACTCTAAGAACATACTTCTTTTAATCCCTGGTTATTTATCCAGTGTGAAATCATTAAATATACTTTGACTCACACGCTATGCCACGCTGATGAGTCCTAACACTAGTGTCCATGTGGCATGTGCTGCCCTTATGCGTGTGAGACATTAGCCGTATCAGTGCATGCATTTTGCTAGTCACTTGAAATTAGTTGTGTTTATGTTGAAGCCCGATATTCAGTTCGGTAAAAACAATAACGCCATTGTTACATAGCCATACAACGCACGCTTTCATTGGTTGAACTGGGGTCACGTGGCCGTCATCAAAATCCAATGGATCCCGCCACGTGATCACATCGTGACAGAAGATGGTGTGATGTGTCGCGCCGGCCATTGGCCAGCTAAAGGCGGGAAATATTTGTTTACCAAAACGTCCAGATCTTCATCAAAAGCTGACCATTTTTCGTCGAAAGATTGCATTCAAAATGGAACCAGCTCCAAAGATACAATTTACATATTTATCAAGCTCGAGAGAGAGAAAGCCAAAAAAGGATGCAAGAAAAACACAAAACGATACTAAAAATGCCGTAGCGATGCTGGCAGCAGCTTTTCGAAGAGAAGACGACAAACCTCGCTTGTGTCAGGTAGTATTAAAACTTATATCTATATATATAACAAAACACTTAATGTCTGACTGTCCCCTCGGGAATCAGTGAATTTTGTTTCCCCTCGATCATCGGGGAAACAAAACTCACTGTTTCCCGAGGGGCCAGTCGTTAAGTGTTTTTAAACATTAAAATGTATAAGGACAGCTCTGGGGCTGCTAATTAACTCATTAACGGTAACCATAATTTTTATGCTGAACCAACATGCAATAGATGGTTTGCAGTCAATCCCCAGAGATTCAAATGACAAAGGGCACGGCGGCCATGTTGGTGTACAGAACAAAAGAAGCTAACGAGGAATCTATTATTAACTGTACACCAACATGGCGGCTATGACGTAAAGTGCAAAGGGTCCATAGGCCTGCTTATGCATGATTATGTCACGTATTGTGATCACCACCAAGCCTCATTTTGGAACAACATTTCCTCTCAACACAGAAGTGAGGCTTGGTGGCGATCACAAAAGCGTGACATCATCACTCATAAGGCCTATACACCCTTTTAATAAGTCTGACTGTAAGTACTAGCAGTAATCATATATTACAAGAGACCATCACATAGGTGATGGTCTCTTGTATATTAGTAAAGTGCGGTCGACATAATGTTTTTGGCTACCTGTGGTAAAACAAACATAACTCTTTGGAGACTGAAATATTGCTTCAGTGTTCTGGACTACACTGTTGATATTAACAGACTGACTCTATTGTGGTTGTAAAGTTTTGTATAACAAGGGATGCAGCTCATCAAATTGCTGAGATAAAGGAAACCATTTTGGGCTGTAACACTGACTGTGTATGCTCGAGAATGGGGTTTTGGAAATGGCCCAGAAGTAGTACAAACTTTTCTCAGGCTTTGATAAATCCTACCTACGTACTTTTTAGACAACATTGCATTTGATTGAAGAAATATATTACTTACCGAGTGAACTACAGCGCAACAAACGAAACGACTCCAAACGACCGCGTGTGCATTTATGATTAATGTAAAGCGCCATGAGACTGTGGTGATATGGCGCTATATAAATATGGTCTATTATTATTATTATTTATTTTCACGCGCCAGAACGAGGTTATTTTATTCAAAATAGCGGAAAAAAGATTCACGGCCACAACAAAATTCTCGATTTCTCTTGCCTGGGGACACAGGGAGCCCAACGGACATCAGATTAGGATGGCGTTCTCCTTCGTCGAACGCATTAATCAATGAGGTCATCCGCGTACTTCTCGTGTATCAGAACTAGAATGAATGTTCTTGAGGGAACGGAACAGCAACAAAACAGAAACAACCACGAAGGGACTCTATCCCTCAATCTTCTGATCCGAAGTCAGACGCCTTATCCATTAGGCCACGCGGCCGTCTTATGTATTTGGTTAAGAAGTCTTAAGATTTAACACCTACTATCAGACAGAGCGAATTCTCAGGCACGTATGTAAACAAATAAATCTCCCTAGAGGAGGAATGCAAAAATATTTTCGACACTCTTCACTTGATATTGATAATAACCCTATTTTCTTGTTCCTTAACTCTCAAATTCAGTGAAATAAAAGACTTTCTGTTTACCTGTTGCAGAAATGGCGCTCCTTCCTCGTGCTGTACTTCATTGCAGACACCACGAGATTCCTAAAAACTTGAATAAAATCAAACCCAAGAGCAGTACAACTCCACCAGAACACTTTATCGGCCAACCTTTATCTCATGACGCCCTGTGGCGATTTTCCATTGCCGAGAAAGTAAATTCTCAACGTAAATCCGCGCATGCATACTATCGGACACCCTGTGGCTGAAACATGACGAACTGGCGCGCGGGCGCAGCCGTGGCGGGAATTCCTTTTTGCACGCCGGAGTGTAAACAAACAAATGTATAGTGAAAAAGGCAAAGGAAAGGTAAGTTTATCGCAAAGAAACGGTTTATTATAAGAATGTGAAAACTCGAGGCACACTTTATAGCACAGTGAAGAAGCTACAAAACAATTAAATGCAACGAGACTACAACACCACTTATTCCCGCCACGCTTGCCCGAAATGAAATACGTTTTATAGGCCTAAATAGTCGCTGAATAACTAAATAGCTGAATAACTCGTTCCGGCTGTGGCCAAAGTTTTCGAAAAATTATATATGACCAGCTTTACAAGTTTCTTAACGATAACCATTTGTTATCAGACTGTCAATCTGGCTTTCGATCCCTTCACAGTACTATGACAGCATTACTTCAAGCTACTAATAATTGGTCTATGAATATCGATCGAGGTCTCTTAAATGGTACCATCTTTATTGATCTCAAGAGAGCTTTCGATGCCATAGACCACGACGACATTCTCCTATGAAAACTGAGAAACTATGGTGTGGTTCAGCTACTCTAGACTGGTTCTTACTTATTCGATCGCACCCAAAAATGCCTCGTAAATGTTCATATATCGAATACAAATCGCTTATCTTATGGTATTCCCCATTGAACAAGTTTAGGGCCTCTACTATTTCTAATATACATTATTGATTTGCCAACCTGTTTAACCACGGCCTCCCCCAAAATGTATCAAAGGCAGACGACACTAGTATAACTGTCGCAGCAGCAACTAACAAAGAACTTCAGAACCTTCTAAATAATATATTAGACAAAATCAGTGTTTGGCTTGGAGCAAATAAACGCAGCTCAGGAGTATACTCCTGCTCAGCTTAAATGTCACTAAAACTGAATTCATGATAATTGGTTCCCAGCAAAGACTTGCCGACACAGGTTCAAATCCAATTCGTATACAAATTGGGGAAGAAAGTATTAAACGAGTACCCAACACCAAGACACTAGGTGTTATTGTAGATGAAAATCTCTCTTGGATAGACCATATCAATACACTTACTAAGAAAATATCTGCAGGTTTGGGTGCCCTTAACATATTTCGGTATTAAATAAATGAAAACACAAGTATACAAAAATATCAGACCATACTTCGATTATTGAAGTTCCGTCTGTGATGGATTAAGCCAATATTTTTTTGTGATAAGCTGCAAAGATTACAGAACCGTGTAGCGAGAATCATCACTCAATCAGATTACGATATAAAAATATGGTTTATTTTACGTCGAAGCCGTTACCGGATCTCCCAAGCCAGAGGTTTATATTTAAGTATTCCGACGAACTCCAGGGAATTGGAATTTAGGTTGGTTAAGTTCTCAATCCCTACTTAACAAACTTGGCTGGAATACATTGATATGTATGGTGGCACGTTGTGACAAAATATGCGTGCGACGAACACTGATTTGAATGTGTTCGTGTTCTAACTCGAAAATAATTGGTTGCGTATCTTACTGTGCGTGTGTACCAACTCGAAACTTTTTAAGTAACTGGTTGCATGAGTACTAACAGTGATCTGACTGTGTGTACTAATAACGATTTGACTGTGCGTGTGTACTTTCGCAAACAGATATGTTGTGTGTGTACTAACAGTGATCTGATTGTGACCGTGTGTGTGTACTAATAGTAATGCGACTGTGTGCTCCTGGTGTGTACTAATCACGATGTGACTGTGTGTGTACTTTCGCAATGTGACCGTGTGTGTGTACTAATAGCGATGACACTGTGTGTGCGTACGAATAGCGATGTGACTGTGTGCATTTGTACTGATAGCAATGTGGCTGTGTGTGTACTTTCGCAATGTGACCGTGTGTGTGTACAATAGCGATGTGACTGTGTGTGTGTACGAATTGCAATGCGACTGTGTGCGTACCAATAACGATGCGACTATGCCTGCATACTTTTGCAAACAGATATGATTTGTGTGTGTACTCCGACAAACTCGTCTGGGAACGAGGAATTGGAAAGTGTAACTGGTCAGCGGTATTTTCAACTTCGTCGTAACTTTCGCGCCTTGCGCCCACAATGAACACGAGGTGAGTTAATTTGTCAATGATTTTTACATTGTTTTCTCACGATTTGAGTACTATCTTATCACTATCAGAATTTTATAGGAGTGTACAGGATTTTTACTTAAAAAGTCGTTTTTTTTTGTATGAAATAGTGCTAAATAACACTAAATACTTAGTTTTTTATTGTTTAATTAGCGCTATAATTTAGTGCTATTTATTACGATATGTTTCTCGACACGCGGCAGCACTTCACTTCCAATATGGAACCACTAAGTATTATGGTATAGCGAAAGTCATAATTTATAGGCAATACTATCTTTGATAGAAGTAACTGATAAAGAAGAAAGCACAACCTGAAATGAACTTAACTTCGAACTGTACATCAATCCCGTTACAAATAACGATACAACAAATACAAACATAGACAACAACAAGTCTTTATTCATACTCTGTATTTACATGGAGTGTAATTAATAAATGTGATTGCCATAGTTAGAGTATTGGGATACCAGAAGTAGCTTAGAAGAAAACTAATCGAGTCTGGTATCCCGAAATATATTTTTATAGACAGTATAATATGGGTCGAACTAGATAACGAAAAAAAAAAAAAGGAAACATGAAGAAATATATATATAACATACGACACAATTGTATATTATCACACTTGACATCAATAACACTAAGCACTAAATGACGATGAAACTACACACGGGTATCTTGGGGAGGGAGATGGGGAGATGCAAATACAAGATTTAGAAGAGAAGATGGATATAAGGGGAAAAATAATAATAATGATATTAGTAATTCTCTATGAGCTGTTTTTGGAGTCTAGATTTGAAGAGTTTCCTTGACTGAATTGTCCTATTTTCTTCGGAAAGTGAGTTCCAGATTACAGCACCTTTATATCTTAAACTGAATTTACCGTAGTTTGTTCGAACAGTTGGTATAAAATATGTTCATTTTGAAGCTAATCTAGTATTATGCTCATGGATTCTATTGACTAGAGTGAAGAATTCCGAGAAAGAAGTTGGGATATTATTATTATGATAATCAAACATAAACGTAACTGAAAGCAAGAATATCAGATCTGCTAGCTTTAAAATGTTTAATTTCTTGAAAAGGGGGCTTGTATGTGCATCAAACTTTGAAAATGTAATAATACGAATGGATTTCTTTTGAATAATAGATAGCTTTTGTAGTGATGTTGGGTAAGTGTTTCCCCATGCAAGTAGACCATATGTAAGGAAGGGATATACTATCGCATAATAAAGTTTGATCAGGACACTCAAATTCACATAGTGTCTTATCTTGGAGAGGATTCCTATACCTCTAGAGACTTTTTTTAGTATTTCCTGAGTTTGATATTTCCAGGATAGATTAGAATCTATTAGCACACCTTTAGAAGTATCTAACACTCGGTTTTTGTTTTAGGCATTTTGATTAATAGACGACTCAATGGGAAAAGCTTTCTTTTGTACGGGATGGAATACCACAAAATTTGATTTATCTATATTCAGAGATAATCTATTTGTATTAAGCCACTCGCTCACTTTATTAAGAGTGTCATTGGCTGTATTTTTTAGAGAATTAAGATCTTTATTGGAAAAAAATATGTTTGAATCATCTGCAAACAAGTGGAAATCACCAGATTTAGAACAATTTATGAAATCATTGATATATATAAGAAATAATATTGGACCGAGAACTGATCCTTGAGGGACCCCACAACTAATTGCTTTGTACCCTGAAATAGAATTACCAACTGATACAAATTGTTTTCTATTTGATAAATATGATGAGAACCAAGCATTTGGAAGTCCTCTAATTCCATAACATTCAAGTTTTTTAAGAAGAATTTGGTGATCGATAGTATCAAAAGCTTTACTAAAATCTAGAAAAATTCCACAAGAATAAAAGTTGTTTTCGATTGCATTGTTTATTTTATCAAGTATTAGTAAAATGGCATGAATTGTTGAGTGTTTAGGACGAAAACCAAACTGAGAATCACATAACAAATGGTATTTATCAAGAAAAGCAAGTAGACGTTTGTATACCAGTTTTTCCATAATTATATTAAATATAGGAAGTAATGATATAGGCCGATAGTTCGATCTTAGCGTTTTAGAGCCTGCTTTATAAACTGGAATTACACGTGCAACTTTAAATTTTGCAGGGACCATACCTGATGATAAAGAGGCATTGTAAATTATTTCTAATGGTTTTGATATTACTGACTTTAAAGTTTTAACAATTGAGACAGGTATACTGAAAGGACCAGTAGCTTTAGATTTAGAGAGATTTTGAATTTCACTTTGAATTTCATCAGAAGTACAGGGAGACAGAAAAAAACTGTTAGATATGGAACTTTTAATATAATCAAGTGGTGATCTATTTGTTTGTGGAATAACATTAGCAAGATTGATTCCTACATTAGCAAAATAATCATTAAAAGAATTAGCTATAGCTAAAGGGTCGGTTAATTCATTTTGATTCTGGAGTATAATTTTAGATGGAAAGTGCAATGTTTTTGACCTGGTTGAGACAATTTGTTTTATACATTTCCAGATATTTTTGATATCCTTGGAATGTTTACTGAAATAATTATTATAATATGTTTTCTTGCTAAGAGCAATTAAGGATTTTAGGTGATTTCTATATATTTTAAATTTTGTAAAGTAATAGGTTTGTTTAGAAGCTATGTACTTTTTGTAATAATAATTGTTCTTTTTTATTGATACTAATAAGGCAGGAGTTATCCAAGGTTTTGAACAGAGTTTAGAGGCTCTGCGAGATTGTTGCTTTAATGGTATATGCTTATCTACAATTACTGATACTTTTGAGTAAAATGACTCATAAAGATCATCAATACTGCTGTCAACAGGAAGTTGGTCAACCCAGTTTACTTTTTTAAATTCCTCAATAAAAGCTGATTCATTATAATTTGAATAGTCACGTTTGTAAATTCTATTTTGGCTGGAAAAGAAACTTATTTTATCAAATATAGCAAAGTTAGGAAGATGATCAGAGAGGTCATATATTATATTACCACTTACAGTATAGTGCTCAAGAAAATTGAAAAAAATGTTATCGATTAATGTGGCTGAATGATGAGTTATTCTTGTTGGGTGAGTGATCAAGGGCTGGAATGAATAAGAATTCAATGTATTAATATATTCTTCAGTAAGATGATGAGATTCATAATTTAGAAGATTGATATTAAGATCACCATTATTGTACAGTATTTATTCTCTTTACTTACTTTATCAAGTACCATGTAAAAATCTTTTAGAAAAGGTTCCAGGTTACTACTTGGATGTCTATAAAAGACAGCACAAAGAAAATTCATCCCATTAGAATTTTCAATTTCAATCCAAATAGACTCATAATAATCAGTGCATTGACTCAAATCATTTCTTTCTGAATACTTCAAATAACTGCTTATGTAAAATCCAACACCCCCAGCAATGGTGTTGCTGGGTTGTGATATGAAGGTGCAGTTAGGTATTGAAATATTGGACAATACATCCCTTCCTTTTTGAAACTTAATTTCTGATAAGCCAATAATTGAGAAATTGAAATCTAGAATGTGTATGTTTGTTTTTAATTAGGAAAGTTATCTCGGATTATGCTAACACTGACTGTATTTTCGTACTAACAGTGATCTTACTATGCGTGCGTACTAACGCCTAGTAACAGTGATATTACTGTAGTGCGTACTAACGCCTAGTAACAGTGATATTACTGTAGTGCGTACTAAAGCCTAGTAACAGTGATATTACTGTAGTGCGTACTAACGCCTAGTAACAGTGATATTACTGTAGTGCGTACTAAAGCCTAGTAACAGTGATCTTACTATGCGTGCATACTAAAGCCTAGTAACAGTGATATTACTGTGCGTGCGTACTAACGCCTAGTAACAGTGATATTACTGTAGTGCGTACTAACGCCTAGTAACAGTGATATTACTGTAGTGCGTACTAAAGCCTAGTAACAGTGATATTACTGTAGTGCGTACTAACGCCTACTAACAGTGATATTACTGTGCGTGCATACTAACGACTAGTAACAGTGATATTACTGTGCGTGCGTACTAACGCCTAGTAACAGTGATATTACTGTAGTGCGTACTAAAGCCTAGTAACAGTGATATTACTGTAGTGCGTACTAACGCCTAGTAACAGTGATATTACTGTAGTGCGTCCTAAAGCCTAGTAACAGTGATATTACTGTGCGTGCGTACTAACGCCTAGTAACAGTGATATTACTGTAGTGCGTACTAAAGCCTAGTAACAGTGATATTACTGTAGTGCGTACTAACGCCTAGTAACAGTGATATTACTGTAGTGCGTACTAACGCCTAGTAACAGTGATATTACTGTAGTGCGTACTAACGCCTAGTAACCGTGATATTACTGTAGTGCGTACTAAAGCCTAGTAACAGTGATATTACTGTAGTGCGTACTAACGCCTAGTAACAGTAATATTACTGTAGTGCGTACTAAAGCCTAGTAACAGTGATCTTACTATGCGTGCATACTAAAGCCTAGTAACAGTGATATTACTATGCGTGCATACTAAAGCCTAGTAACAGTGATATTACTGTGCGTGCGTTCTAACGCCTAGTAACAGTGATATTACTGTGCGTGCGTACTAACGCCTAGTAACAGTGATATTACTGTAGTGCGTACTAAAGCCTAGTAACAGTGATCTTACTATGCGTGCATACTAAAGCCTAGTAACAGTGATATTACTGTGCGTGCGTACTAACGCCTAGTAACAGTGATATTACTGTGCGTGCGTACTAACGCCTAGTAACAGTGATATTACTGTAGTGCGTACTAAAGCCTAGTAACAGTGATATTACTGTAGTGCGTACTAAAGCCTAGTAACAGTGATCTTACTATGCGTGCATACTAAAGCCTAGTAACAGTGATATTACTGTGCGTGCGTACTAACGCCTAGTAACAGTGATATTACTGTAGTGCGTACTAAAGCCTAGTAACAGTGATATTACTGTAGTGCGTACTAACGCCTAGTAACAGTAATATTACTGTGCGTGCGTACTAACGCCTAGTAACAGTGATATTACTGTAGTGCGTACTAAAGCCTAGTAACAGTGATATTACTGTGCGTGCGTACTAACGCCTAGTAACAGTGATATTACTGTAGTGCGTACTAAAGCCTAGTAACAGTGATATTACTGTGCGTGCGTACTAATGCCTAGTAACAGTGATATTACTGTAGTGCGTACTAAAGCCTAGTAACAGTGATATTACTGTAGTGCGTACTAAAGCCTAGTAACAGTGATATTACTGTGCGTGCGTACTAACGCCTAGTAACAGTGATATTACTGTAGTGCGTACTAAAGCCTAGTAACAGTGATATTACTGTAGTGCGTACTAACGTGATGTGCTTGTATGCGTACTAACGTGCATGGGTTGTAACAAAATAGTTTGTTAGAGTACACACACAAATCATATCTGTTTGCAAAAGTCTGATGCACGCATAGTCACATCGTTATTGGTACGCATACAGTCGCATTGCTATTCGTACGCACACACAGTGACATCGCTATTCGTACGCACACACAGTCACATCGCTATTGTACACACACACGGTCACATTGCGAAAGTACACACACAGTCACATTGCTATCAGTACAAATGCACACAGTCACATCGCTATTGGTACGCACACACAGTCACATCGCTATTCGTACGCACCCCGGGGAGTGGGGGGGGGGGGGGGGGTACTTACATGAAAAATGGGTATGTATGTGAAATACGTGTATGAATGCATGAATGCCAGATCTATCACGATACAAGGATCTTAATATTTTAATTAGTTACTTTTATATTTTTTAGCTACTTTAAAAGTTTATTAGCAACAATCTGATGTACCTATGTAGTACAAAGAGCTAATAAAAAATATGTTATGTTATGTTATGTTATGTGAGGCCAAGAGGCTCAAACCCTGACCCTGTTTGACCCAATCCGAGCTCCAAAACCCTGATTGCCCCCTTTTGGGGGAAAAAAACCTGATTGCCCCTTCTTTAAATTGTTTTAAAAACACGGTCGGATATATATCCCGGCCGGTATACCGCGTACCGGGATTGCATGCAAAATACGGAACATTACAAGTCGGGACGTGGCATTGGGTAAACAAATCAGCAGATGAAGTACATAGATAAACTTGTACTGAAGTACGAATTAGCGGCGTCACGATGTATGGGAACCTCAGTGCTTGCATGTGGGCAGGCGTTCAAAATGCGGCAACAGAATGTCTTTTTTTGACATAGTAGCTTAAAAAATGAACTGCCTAAAAAATACTGAACCCCGACCCTGACTGCACCCAAATTATACTCAAATCCTTACCCTGATCTGCCCAAATCAGGTCAAAACCCTGACCCTACCTGCCCAAACTGAGCTCAAAACCCTGACCCACCCGGGCGGCACATACATAATACGTCACAAACAGGAGTACCCCCCCCCCCCCCCGGGGTACGCACACACAGTGTCAACGCTATTAGTACACACACACGGTCACATTGCGAAAGTACACACGCACAGTCACATCGTGATTAGTACACACCAGGAGCACACAGTCGCATTACTATTAGTACACACACACGGTCACAGTCAGATCACTGTTAGTACGCACGCAACATATCTGTTTGCGAATCTACACACGCACAGTCAAATCGTTATTTATAGTACACACAGTCAGATCACTGTTAGTACACACGCACAGTAAGATCACCGTTAATACCCATGAAACCAGTTACTTTCAAGTTAGTACACACACACGGTCACATCACACAATCAGATTACTGTTAGTACGCACACAACATATCTGTTTGCGAAATTACACACGCACAGTCAAATCGTTGTTAGTACACACAGTCAGATCACTGTTAGTACTCACGCAACCAGTTACTTAAAAAGTTTCGAGTTGGTACACACACACAGGCAGATCACTGTTAGTACACACGCACAGGCAGATCACTGTTAGTACGCACGCAACCAGTTAGTTTCGAGTTGGTACACACGCACAGTAAGATACGCAACCAATTATTTTCGAGTTAGAACACGAACACATTCAAATCAGTGTTCGTCGCACGCATATTTTGTCACAACGGGCCACCATATATATCAATGTATTCCAGCCAAGTTTGTTAAGAAGGGATTGAGAACTTAACCAACCTAAATTCCAATTCCCTGGAGTTCGTCGGAATACTTAAATATAAACCTCTGCCTTGGGAGATCCGGTAACGGCTCAGTTCGACGTAAAATAAACCATATTTTTATATCGTAATAATAATAATAATAATAATAATAATAATGTATTTATATAGCGCAATCTCCATAAATGCCCGAGTGCGCTTTACATCAAGTAAAAATCTATAACTATACGTTTATCACATAAAAATAATAAAACTCTATGCAACACAACACAATGTTAAAATATAAAATAAATACTAATCTAAGATAAAAAAGGTAATACTAAAAAGAGTCAATAATAAGCTAGTTTAAAAAGATGGGTCTTAAGTTTACACTTAAAAATAGAAGTGGAAGAGCTACTCTTGATTTCATGGGGAAGCGCATTCCAGAGACTAGGTGCACACACCGAAAATGCCCTGAGGCCGTACGATTTCAGCCTGAAGATCGGCTGCTGTAGCAGCAATTTATCCGCAGATCTGAGAGCACGCCGAGGAACATAAGGAGTTACGAGCTCGCTAAGATATGATGGCGCCATACCATTAATTATCTTATATGTGTACAGCAAGATCTTAAAAATAATGCGTTGCTCTACCGGGAGCCAATGTAGTTGCATTAATATTGGCGTAATATGTTCAGCTTTTCGTG
This sequence comes from Actinernus sp. WN-2022, assembly GCA_030867875.1. Taxonomy (NCBI): domain Eukaryota; kingdom Metazoa; phylum Cnidaria; class Anthozoa; order Actiniaria; family Actinernidae; genus Actinernus; species Actinernus sp. WN-2022. The sequence goes on from JAOWCC010001589.1 coordinate 119,450,221, forward strand.
TTAGTGAGACAAGCCTAGCAGCAGAATTTAGTACGTATTGCAGCCTCTGAATTAAACAGCTTGGAAGACCGTACAAAAGCGCATTACAGCTGTCTATCCTTGAGGTGACAAAAGCATGAACAAGAGTCTTCGTAGAGTCATAGCTAAGAAATCTCCTAACTTGAGAAATATTCCTAATGTGGTAATAAGCTGACTTGCATATTTCATTTACGTGTCTGTCAAGATTCATAGTGCTGTCGAAAACAACACCAATGTTCCGTGCAGCGTGAGTGGGCGGAACCAGGACATCGCCAACGGCAACAGACTCTAATGATGGCCGAGCGCGATACTTCGAGTGTAGAACCAATAGCTCTGTCTTATCGTTGTTTAACTTAAGGTTGTTAAACAGCATCCAGCAATTTATGTCGCGTAAACAGGCTTCGATTCTAGCACGAGACTGCTCCATATCCCCCAACACAGATGACTTGAAGGTGAGATATATTTGTGTGTCATCGGCATACATGTGATAAGAAATACCATGACGACGCATTATATCACCGAGAGGGGCGGTGTAGATGAGATACAAGATCGGTCCAAGGACCGACCCTTGTGGGACACCACAGGTCAAAGGACGACTTGAAGACCTTGCATTCTCGATGCAAACAAACTGCTTTCGACCAGATAGATATGACGTAAACCATGCATGTACTGTGCCTTCTGTCCCGGCGCACTCAGACAGCCTAGACAACAGAATATGGTGGTCGACCGTGTCAAAGGCTGCCGAGAGATCTAATAACAGCAGAATAACACATCTATCCTCGTCGATGGCACGAAGAACATCATTTTGGACCCTGATGAGCGCAGATTCAGTGCTGTGTCCAGACTTATAGGCGGACTGAAAAAGTTCTTCGATATTGTTGTCACGCAAATGACGGTTAAGTTGAGATGCAACCACTTTTTCACAAGACTTGGAAAGAAACACCAGGTTCGATATTGGTCTATGATTTTTGAAGACTTCGTGATCAAGGGACGGCTTTTTAAGTGACGGTTTGAGCATAGCTTCCTTCAAGTCATCGGAGAATACGCCATGTTCTAGTGAAAAATTCACAGCCCTGGTGAAGAACGGCAACAGCGAATCAAAACAGCCCTTTAGAACTGATGCAGGGATTGGATCAAGGGCGCAAGATTTCGAACATGAAGTACTGATGAGATTTGACAGTTCCTCAGTCGTGACAGGCTCAAATATCTCAAATTTGACGCCAGAGTAGGTACTCAACACATAAGGGGGATCATTAACAACGTCCCTTCTGGCCTGTAACTCATCTCGTATAGTTACAATCTTCTCTGTGAAAAAGTCAGCAAAAGCATTTGCTAATGTTTCGTCATCATCACAATAAGGCAATTTCCTCTCAGCCTTCCGGTGAAGCAGCTTGTCGAAGTTAGAAAATAGGCTTTTGGGATCAGATTGATTGTCCTCAATGATAGCTGAATAATAGCCCATTTTCGCGTCAAAAATACACTTATTGACCAGATTACACTGTTCAACGTAGAGTTCACGGTGCACAGTGAGCCATGATGCCCTCCATTGACGTTCAAACTTTCTCCGTTTCTTTTTCTCAACCTTGATCGCTTCGGTGTACCAGGGCGCAGCCGGACGGAGTGTAATCATGCGCTTCTTTAAAGGGGCATGCTTATCCAACAAACTAGATAGAACAGTGTTGTACTGGCAAACAAGGTCGTCCAAGCCACCACACAGATCAGGATTAGCCAGGGGAGAGTTGTTGATGTCGTCCCGTAGTTGGCACATATCAATCGCCTTGAGTTTACGATAACAAATTTCCTTTCGCTCAAATGCCGTCTTAGGGAGAGACAGCGTGCAGCAAACGGCAGAGTGATCGGATAGAGCAGGATCAAACACCGTAAAGTTACTAGCCACACACTCCTCGGCCCTGGTAATTATAAGGTCAAGGATGTGGCCACTCCTGTGTGTAGGCTGATTGAGTGATGATTCTCGCTACACGGTTCTGTGATCTTTGCAGCTTATCACAAAAAAATATTGGCTTAATCCATCACAGACGGAACTCAATCCATCACAGACGGAACAATCGAAGTATGGTCTGATATTTTTGTATACTTGTGTTTTCATTTATTTAATACCGAAATATTTTAAGGGCACCCAAACCTGAAGATATTTTCTTAGTAAGATTATTTATATGCATGGTTTATCCAAGAGAGATTTTCATCTACAATAACATCTAGTGTCTTAGTGTTGGGTACTCGTTTAATACTTTCTTCCCCAATTTGTATACGAATTGGATTTTGAACCTGTGTCGCAAGTCTTTGCTGGGAACCAATTATCATGAATTCAGTTTTAGTGACATTTATGCTGAGCAGGAGTATACTCCTGAGCTGAGTTTATTTGCTCCAAGCCAAACACTGATTTTGTCTAATATATTATTTAGAAGGTTCTGAAGTTCTTTGTTAGTTGCTGCTGCGACAGTTATACTAGTGTCGTCTGCCTTTGATACATTTTGGGGGAGGCGGTGGTTAAACAGGTTGGCAAATCAATAATGTATATTAGAAATAGTAGAGGCCCTAAACTTGTTCACTGGGGAATACAATAAGATAAGCGATTTGTATTCGATATGTGACCATTTACGAGGCATTTTTGGGTGCGATCGAATACGTAAGAACCAGTCTAGAGTAGCTGAACAACACCATAGTTTCTCAGTTTTCATAGGAGAATGTCGTCGTGGTCTATGGCATCGAAAGCTCTTTTGAGATCAATAAAGATGGTACCATTTAAGAGACCTCGATCGATATTCATAGACCAATTGTTAGTAGCTTGAAGTAATGCTGTCATAGTACTGTGAAGGGATCGAAAGCCAGATTGACAGTCTGATAACAAATGGTTATCGTTAAGAAACTTGTAAAGCTGGTCATATATAATTTTTCGAAAACTTTGGCCACAGCCGGAATGAGTTATTCAGCTATTTAGTTATTCAGCGACTATTTAGGCCTGTAAAACGTACTTCATTTCGGGCAAGCGTGGCGGGAATAAGCGTTGTTGTAGTCTCGTTGCATTTAATCGTTTTGTAGCTTCTTCACTGTGCTATAAAGTGTGCCTCGAGTTTTCACATTCTTATAATAAACCGTTTCTTTGCGATAAACTTACATTTCCTTTGCCTTTTTCACTATTAATTTGTTCGTTTACACTCCGGCGTGCAAAAAGGAATTCCCGCCACGGCTGCGCCCGCGCGCCAGTTCGTCATGTTTCAGCCACAGAGTGTCCCGATAGTATGCATGCGCGGATTTACGTTGAGAATTTACTTTCTCGGCAATGGAAAATCGCCACAGGACGTCATGAGATAAAGGTTGGCCGATAAAGTGTTCTGGTGGAGTTGTACTGCTCTTGGGTTTGATTTTATTCAAGTTTTTAGGAATCTCGTGGTGTCTGCAATGAAGTACAGCACGAGGAATGAGCGCCATTTCTGTAACAGCTAAAAAGAAAGTCTTTTATTTCACTGAATTTTGAGAGACAAGAAACAAGATGATACGGTTAGTATCAATATAAAGTGAAGGGTCTCCATGCAAAACATTTTTGCGTGCCTCCTCCAGAGAGATAGGTGTTTTACCTAAGCCTTCTTAGCCAAATTCACAAGCAACACGGCCGCGTGGCCTAATGGATAAGGTGTCTGACTTCGGATCAGAAGGTTGAGGGTTCGAGTCCCGTCGTGGTCGTCGCTTCTTTTTTGTTGCCCTCAGGAACGAAACACTGCTGTATTAGCAATTTTTGGCCTTCTGCGTGATGGTGTCACGTTTTTGTTATCACCACCAAGCCTCACTTCTGTGTTGAGAGGAAATATTGTGCCAAAGTGAGGCTTGGTGGTGATAACAAAGGCGTGACGTCATCACGCATAAGCAGGCCTATTGGTTGGTTCAGCATATTATGGTTACCGTTAATGACTGGCCCCGAGGGAAACAGTGAGTTTTGTTTCCCCTCGATCCTCGAAGTACAGCACGAGGAAGGAGCGCCATTTCTGCAAGAGGTAAACAGAAAGTCTTTTATTTCACTGAATTTTGAGAGTTAAGGAACAAGAAAATAGGGTTAGTATCAATATCAAGTGAAGAGTGTCGAAAACATTTTTGCGTGCCTCCTCTAGAGATATTTATTTGTTTACATACGTGCCTGAGAATTCGTTCTGTCGGATAGTAGGTGTTAAATCTTAAGACTTCTTAACCAAATACATAAGACGGCCGCGTGGCCGTGGATAAGGCGTCTGACTTCGGATCAGAAGATTGAGGGATCGAGTCCCTTCGTGGTCGTTTCTGTTTTGTTGCTGTTCCGTTCCCTCAAGAACGGAACAGCGCTGTATTATTACTTATACACCCTTTTAATAAGTGGTTGGAATTCAATTATAGTGACGTCAATCGTGTAAAAGCAAACACATAAGAATATTGAACTCATGATTTCTTGGATAAAAGATGGAAATAAAATTCAGACTTTGCAAGATGCAGCAGAGGCGCTGGTAACTACATTTTAAAACATTCATTCTAGTCCTGATACACGAGAAGTACGCGGATGACCTCATTGATTATTACGTTCGACGAAGGAGAACGCCATCCTAATCTGATGTCCGTTGGGCTCCCTGTGTCCCCAGGCAAGAGAAATCGAGAATTCAGTTGTGGCTATGTATCTTTTTTCGCCATATTGAATAAATTAACCTCGTTCTGGCGCGTGAAAATAATAATAATAATAGACAATATTTATATAGCGCCATATCACCACAGTCTCATGGTGCTTTACATTAATCCTAAATGCACACGCGGTCGTTTGGAGTCGTTTCGTTTGTTGTGCTGTAGTTCACTCGGTAAGTAATATATTTCTTCAATCAAATGCAATGTTGTCTAAAAAGTACGAAGGTAGGATTTATCAAAGCCTGAGAAAAGTTTGTACTACTTCTGGGCCATTTCCAAAACCCCATTCTCGAGCATACACAGTCAGTGTTACAGCCCAAAATGGTTTCCTTTATCTCAGCAATTTGATGAGCTGCATCCCTTGTTATACAAAACTTTACACCCACAATAGAGTCAGTCTGTTAATATCAACAGTGTAGTCCAGAACACTGAAGCAATATTTCAGTCTCCAATGAGTTATGTTTGTTTTACCACAGGTATAGCCAAAACCATTATGTCGAACGCACTTTAATTATATATGATTACTGCTAGTACTTACAGTCAGACTTATTAAAAGGGTGTATAGGCCTTATGAGTGATGATGTCACGCTTTTGTGATCGCCACCAAGCCTCACTTCTGTGTTGAGAGGAAATGTTGTTCCAAAGTGAGGCTTGGTGGTGATCACAATACGTGACATAATCATGCATAAGCAGGCCTATAGACCCTTTGCACTTTACGTCATAGCTGCCATGTTGGTGTACAGTTAATAATAGATTCCTCGTTAGCTTCTTTTGTTCTGTACACCAACATGGCCGCCATGCCCTTTGTCATTTGAATCTCTGGGGATTGACTGCAAACCATCTATTGCATGTTGGTTCAGCATAAAAATTATGGTTACCGTTAATGAGTTAATTAGCAACCCCAGAGCTGTCCTGATACATTTTAATGTTTAAAAACACTTAATGACTGGCCCCTCGGGAAACAGTGAGTTTTGTTTCCCCGATGATCGAGGGGAAACAAAACTCACTGATTCCCGAGGGGACAGTCAGACATTAAGTGTTTTGTTATATATATAGATATAAGTTTTAATACTACCTGACACAAGCGAGGTTTATCGTCTTCTCTTCGAAAAGCTGCTACCAGCATCGCTACGGCATTTTAGTATCGTTTTGTGTCTTTCTTGCATCCTTTTTTGGCTTTCTTCTCTCGAGCTTGATAAATATGTAAATTGTATCTTTGGAGCTGGTTCTATTTTGAATTAAATCTTTCGACGAAAAATAGTCAGCTTTTGATGAAGATCTGGACGTTTTGGTAAACAAATATTTCCCGCCTTTAGCTAACCAGTGGCCGGCGCGACACATCACACCATCTTCTGTCACGATGTGATCACGTGTGGGGATCCATTGGATTTTGATGACTGCCACGTGACCCCAGTTCAACCAATGAAAGCGTGCGTTGTATGGCTATGTAACAATGGCGTCATTGTTTTTACCGAAGTGAATATCGGGCTTCAACATAAACACTAGACTTTCTCAAAGTCCCTTAAAACGAGATTTTCATTTCCCACATTCGCTTTTCTTAAAACGAGATTTTCACTTCTCTGGTTGATTTTAAAAGAGGTCGACTTGTAGCAAGTCTACATAAACACAAGTAATTTCAAGTGACTAGCAAAATGCATGCACGCCACGATACGGCTAATGTCTCACACGCATAAGGGGCAGCCACATGCCACATGGACACTAGTGTTAGGACTCATCAGCGTGGCATAGCGTGTGAGTCAAAGTATATTCAATGTATTTCACACTGGATAAATAACCAGGGATTAAAAGAAGTATGTTCTTAGAGTAGATAGTGAGAGCAAATTATAGCAAAAGGCTTTCGAGTTGGCTGCTGAAATCATAGAAATTAAATAATTATCAGTTAACCATATAATATTATAATGAACCAGATACATTCTTTATGAAAATCACATGCTTGACGAGGTAATTCCACGTTAGGCTCTCCCTTCATGTAGGCACACATGAATTGCTTCCAACTTGTTTTGTGTATTGTGTTCTATTGTATTGTGTATTTCGTTCTATTGTTTTGTATTGTGTTAATTCTATAATTGTATTTTGATAGCAACTCATGAAGGTACCGCCCCACGGTTAAATTGCACGAGAAACCCGATATCGTATCGCCCGAGTCGCGAAGCGACGATGGCAATATCGGTTTTTCGAGTGTAATTTAACGTGGAATTACCGAGTCGGGCATGTGATTTTCCTTGAATCACTAGTCTGATGAATTACTTGAAGATTTAGTTATTTTGTTGATTCCACTCTGAATCACCACTCCTCTCAGCCAATCAGCGTCTGATTTCGCAAACGCACTCGTGCGATTCAGCTGTGACTATGCGAGTCTAGCTATAATCTACCTGTTGCACATACCTTTGGAGTCCTAGTCAACCGTTAGGCTCCAAAACATAAACATTTTTTGTGGTACCTGGTTTACTTATCACAAACATCTAAGGTGAATGTTTAGCATAAGTACTTTCAAACAAGGCTTTGATTGTAAGACGGCCGCGTGGCCTAATGGATAAGGCGTCTGACTTCGAATCAGAAGATTGAGGGTTCGAGTCCCTTCGTGGTCGATTTTTTTTTTTCAATTAAGACGACGTTACTTAAAGTCTAGTATGAAACGAAATTAATTTTTTACAGTTTTAAGAGAAAATTATTTAAAATTAAATAACTATACACAAAAATTGGTGTAAAAGAAAATTTCAAATGGAAAAACAATTTTTCCTGACCCAAAATAACAGCCTTTTGTGCGACAGATTCTAAGGGACCTGAAACACAACTGTGACGTAAATACCTTTACAGTCGCTTTTGTTTAGAGTTTGAAAACAAAAGCGCGTGCAAATTAAAGGTATTTACGTCCAGGCGTAATTTACATGCTTCTGACCGAGCGAAATTTGTCGCATGAATTTTGCCATGTGCGACTGAGCTTTTGCAGTTTTGGAGGGTAGGATATTCAGTTCTAACAACAGAAGCCGATTAAACTTTGTTTCATAAAATTAAGTCAAAATAATTTTCGTTTCATAGACACTTTAAACACAAAAGCAATCTATAAGCCTCGATCAAACGGTTTCAGTACCGATCGGTTCGTTCAACGTTTGTTGAAGGAAGTTGAAAGCATGCGTGCCAAACGGTTTCAACATCGTTCAACATTCCCCGAAACTGAAACGGTTTTAACATCTGTTTAACCTTCTAATTAACTTCTATTGTTTTCAGGCTATGTCAAACGGTTTTAACATCGGGTTTCAACAAACCAGTTGTACCAATGTTGGAACCGTTTGACCAAAACTTTTGAGAGAGAGAAAAGAAACCCAGCGTGTCTTCCATAAGATTATGTGCATGCAGTAAAAGGTTGTATGTCGTACGTGCATGGCTCTAGCCATTTTACTTCATGGAATCAGAGGGGATGGAGAGTAAATTTATTGAGTGTATTTTGGGCAAAATATATATTATCTCAAGTCCCCATGTGGAATCGAATCAATTTTTTGTAAGCTGTTTCTGACATCGACTTATTTTTCTTTTTACTTCAGAATGCTAAATTATATTTTGCTATTTAATTAACATGTGGAAGATACTGAGGTGAATGATAAGAGGACTTGAAGTCTGATCGAGATCTTGCATATAATGACTTTTTCACAAGTTAGGTTATTTTTAGAACGGTTCCCGCTATTATCTAGACGTAACATGTGGAATCGAATTTTTAGTTAGCAGAAATTTATACATCATTTTGTTATTTAATTCAATTTTATCCGTTTTCTTTTCCTGTTGTCTATTTTTTATGCCTAGTCTAGTTTTATATATTCTTGCATTTTTATACTTAAATTTAGCTAGTTATAGATTAGTAGTTTTTTTAGATTTTACTATTGCATATGTAGGACGTAGAGCTATTTATCACTGTTTGTATTTTAACTACTAGGAGGGCCACAAGTTTGTTAGCGTTGCTAGTATGTGCAGTCGGTGATCACATCAACATTAGCATATTGGAAATATCTCGTAGACGTAACACCCAAATCAAGAAATATTCTACCGTTGGACTATCCACTTCATGTACAATCCATACCAAAGATAACTGGCTAGGGCTTATATGCATTTTAATGGAAAACTTGTGGATACAAAGTTTATTGGTTTTTAGCAAGAGTGGATTGCATTATATGTAATTTTAGAAAATATCCACTCCAACCGCAAACCAGGCAGCCCAAGCTAATTGTTATTATCAGAAATGTATGGAGATTTTTAGAAAATCAAACTTGGCCAACAAAGTCATGACATTTTACGTGAGTCTTGAGGTTATTCCTCTCTAGTACTCTAGCGGCTCTGGGCGCGGTTGTTCGAAGCAAGCCAAGGGTAAGCACTACGCCGAGGTTAAATCGCTAACCCGAGAGTAAACTATACAGATTAAGATTACAGATTTAGCACAAAAATACATATTTATTTCGCTTCGAAAAACCGGGTCGTGTTGTGTTTATTTTGAGTTTCAGGCAATCGCAACCAATTTCCGTTCCAGGTCGTTAGGGAAAACCCGACACCTCCGAATTTCCTTCCAAAACTAATATCTTTAACCCTCATTTTCCATATAAATTTATTGTAATTCTTCATCTGAACGTTGACCAATACCATTCGATTCAAGGTTAGGTTTTTCGGTAAGACGGCAAACAAATTCGAATTACAGCCGAATTTCATGGGCCTAAATTCGACAGAATATCTGACAACATCTCGATCAGACTCCAAGTCCCCATACCTTATATAGCTTTATCACGATAAGCACACATCACCGCTAGTAAACCTAGACTCAAAACATAAACATTTCTTGTGCTACTTTTTTACTTATCACAAATTTGTGATAAGTACTTTTAGGCCAAGCCGTGGATTGTAAGACGGCCGCGTGGCCTAATGGAGAAGGCGTCTGACTTCGAATCAGAAGATTGAGGGTTCGAGTCCCTTCGTGGTCGATTTATTTTTGAATCAAAACGATGTTACTTTAATACAAAAGTAATCTTAAAGACCCTGTGTCCGAGCCCATGGTGCTTTGCGCCAATGTTATGATTAGTTTGTTTATCAACGGCCGCACAAATTAAAGGCCAGCTTTTAGGCGAACTAAAATGCTCTCGATTGTTTATCAGTTTCATAAAAGAAGTAGACATACACTTTGGATATTAACGAATTTCACAATTTCTACCGGAATAAAAACCCAATCGAGCCCACGAATTTTCTCCGGATGCTTCGAATATGATTTTAACAGTACTCGGCAGGAAGCAACTCTACAAGCAAACACATACTCTTGCTACCTTGTTTTCATGTCTCCAGTATTGCTTAGCTGTATATATTTGAAGATCTCTACTTTCCTTGCGAATGATATATTTTGAGTGCAAAATGTCGCACTCGAGTCAAACTCACAGCGAAGTAACAGCTGAACTCGGCAGATTGGAGTTTGACTTTCTGGACCTACTGGAGGATGAAAAAAAAGGTTAAGGACATTGCTTTATCTGCTAATAAAAATGCAAAACGAATACAGATAAGTCTGTAACACCGCAGATCTTGATGCCAGAAGTGGTTGCTTTGTGCCGCTTTCAGATTTCCAACGAAGCCAGCCGTTCCCTTAGTGCAGCAAATCCCCGGGAAACTCACGGCATAGTAGTCCTTTTGAACCACAAGCGGTCTCTTGTAGACCTAGAGAAAGTAAAATGTGGGCTGCTGAAAGATTATTTATCGAGTCGCTTCGCCTCGCTGTCTCGGTCCTTTCTCCGGCATTCCTCTACTCGCCACTCTAGATCGGGATTCGAAGAAATATTCGACCTAAAGTTTCATTTAAAAAAGTATATATACAAAAGTTAAGATAAAAGAAAGTCAGTTAAGCATATATACCTATGAATAATTACACGATGGCCCAAACTAGGGATGGATTTCGAAAGATTCGAGAGTCACATAACAACAACTTACAACGATCTTTCTGTTTTTCGTAGCCTGCGAAAATGATTTGCGCGCGCAAAGCACCATGGGCTCAGACACAGGGTCTTTAAGAGAGAAATTAAAGTGAGGAAATCCAACGTGTATGTCTCAATTTAGACTTTCTCAAAGTCCTTCTTAGCCCCCCGCACGAAGGACTTTTCCCACTTGCAGCGCGCCAAATTTACCGGTTGATTTTTCAACCGGAGGCGTGGCTTATGACGTACTAAGATTTGCCCAATCACAAAGCGTCAATTCTTCAGACATTGTATTGTGACGTACTCAGAAAGAGTTTGTCAAAGGCGCGAAATGTAAGCTCCGCCCCTGAAACGTGTTTTCGCGCCAATACATAATCCCCCGATTCAATTTCCTGCAAGTGAAACAAGTCGAACTCGCCTCTCCCTTCGATTCTCGCGCTCGATTTTTGACCCAGTAATCGCTAACCCAGTGAGTCAGCGAGTTCGACTTGGAGCAAGTCTAGTCTCAATTATGTGGCACTGACCATTTTACTTCAGAGTGGTGGGGGTTAAGAGATTATTGTGAGTACATTTTTCTGGCGCATGTATGTCAAGCACCTCATTGTACAGGCCTTTCCAGTGGGATCACGCATCATCAACACTCTAGAATATGTACGCACTCTCCCACGGGACATTCTTGAGATCACAAATGAATGATTCGTTATCAAAGTTTTTCATGCTTCGATATGAAATTAACTTTGGGGTGGTTTCGGGAGCCTCTGTTTACGCACAGTGTATATTAAATCATGATCGCTTATTCCCAACTGAAGAGAACCACTTTTAGCGTAGTGACTTGGATGGCTAGAAAGAATCAGGTCTAGTAGCGTAGCTGTAGACCGAGTAACTCTGGTGGGATCTTCAATTGAATTTGTTAGCTGGAACTGGTCACATACTTCTTTAAATCGATCTTTACATCGATCTGTTACAAATCACCAAATTCAAGGGTTCAATTCAAGTGGGGGCGAATCGACTTCAAGTGGGGGCGAATCGACTTCAAGTGGGGGCGAATCGACTACGAGTTGGGGGCGAATCGACTGGGGGCGAAACGACTTGGGGGCGAAACGACCGGATACCATTACTGATGGCGCTGTTCAATTTGGTTTCAGCAAGAAACAATATATCAAATGAACATTCGTCCAGGATGAATTTAACTTCATCAGCCTTGTTTATAAGAGCGTTCACATTTATATGGGCTATAGTTAGGTTAAACTTGTAGTGAGATCGAATGTTTTCCTTATGTCGCCGAGTTGGGCTCATTAGCGATTTCATGATCTTGAGGGCCGCCATCTTGGTTGTTATTACTTTCTCCGCTGTCTTGAAATAATTCAAGGAAATCCGCAACCTCAACTCCAGCAAATGGCAGAGTAGATCTTATTACACAGTAAGGACAGTCCCACTGATAGTTAGAGACTGCTGAGATTTCACGATATGCCACAGGAGTGATTTCTCCACTTAATATGAGAATAAAGACAACACGTGGAACAGTAAAGTGCTCGGCGAGTTCTTGCTACTGGCTTGACACACACAGAACAGGGCTTCTTAGTATCCCCCGGGTTCACCTCAACATCTCCTGCCCTAAGGAGCTCAATGTTAAATGAAGCAGAGGAGTTAGGATAATAGGACACTCTTCCTTTGAGGTATTTCCGCGGCTTTCGAAAATTTGAATCAGCATTCCAGGTCGTCTCCAATAATGTAAGCTGTAAAAACTTGCCATGTAAAATTACCAGCGAACAGTTTCTGCCGGCCTTCGAACAGTCCAAACTGAAGTCTCCGATCTTGGAAGAAGGACTCAGTGTAAAATTGATGAATTGGTTGACCAGGAAGGACGTGAAAAGTAAGAAAGTCGCAGAGCACCAAACGCTCGACCGATCCGCCATTATGCTAATTATTGATTCCAGACATGCGCAATACCATGACACAGCGCCTTTACCGTGTACCTTTTCAATAGATAGATTACTTATAGCCTGTGAATACAGCCGTCTCGCATCGGGAGCTACAATCAAAACGCGTCCCCCGAGAGAGATGTCTGCGATTCGAGGCCAAACATTCCATACTGATGACGTTCGCGGTCAGGATCTGGTCGCGTCATTTGATTGGTTAGTGTGTCTAATTATCATTTATAAAATAACCCAGAGGAAACTCGCGCGCTGATTGGCTGAAAGCCGTGTTTATATGAAAGTCTATAGATATGTATGAATATTGTATGGTTGCTTAGACCAAAATAGCTGTCTCCTTAATTATTATTTGCTTACTGCCAAATATTATTGATATAACGCTAATCAAAATGATGAATCTTATAGTTAGAGGCGTATCTTATGAATGTTAAAATACTTTTCCGACACAAACAGAAGCTCCGGATAGAAAAGAACTACAGTCGAACCTCTACACAACGGCCACCATGGGGACAAAATCGTGTAGCCGTTATGTAGAGGTGTCCGATAGTACAATGAAAGCTATTTTCTTAGTTATGTAATAATATATGTTCTATGTATCTGTGATATTGTAAAGCCCCCTTTGTTATTTTATCTCTGTAAATTTAATTACTCTAATAAGAGAAATAATAAAAATAATAAAAAGGTTACAAAAAAGACGTCAGACGTCAGACGTCAGTGTAAAAAGCCCGATTTACAAGACATCAGGAGCCATTACCAGGAGCGTTCCTCTGTTTTATATGGGTTGGGTCCCCAGCACAGGAGTAGATGAGGCTATTTTTAGATTCGAAATTCCCGCGAAAAGAGGTTGCCGCCATGTTGGTGCCCTTAAACAATAGATTCCTCGTTAGCTTCTTTTGTTGGGGCACCAACATTTGAATCTCTGGGGATTGAGTGAAAACCAGCAATTCGAATTCCCGCGTTGAAAGTGAGAAGAATGATAATGAGAAGTGACGTTAGCTATCTGATTGGCTAAGAATAGCCTACCTTTGTTCTTTTTCGCGCGAAACGCAATGCTAAAAATAGCCTCATCTACCTCTGTGCTGGGGAACAGACACAGTGGGGAAGATGGACGCTCCTGCATGGTAATGGGCTCCTGAAGACATTCATTTTGGGACCGGCACTCCTAAATGTGGGCCCGTGGGCCGATAATTTTGGGACTGGCACTCTTGATTTACATGACAAAAGTCAGGAGTGCCGGTCCCAAACTTATCGGCTCGCGGGCCAAAATGTACGAGTGCCGTGCCCAAAATGATTGTCCTGTAAATCGGGCTAAAGTTGGACACATCCAACAAGCGTTCATATATTCAGCTATAAGATTTCCTTGTGGCAAATCCTGTTTGTCTCGTAGCTGTTCCTGTTTTAAAAGTACCCGAAGGCACTGCATAATTAGTGACAAGAAATAAAAGCCGCCAAAACCCACACTGCTTTTCAGCTTAAATAGTTAATTAACCTTTGCGTGATTTGAACTGTCTTTTGCTATGAGATATGCATGATTGATGCAGTAGGGATTTCTATACACTGCCTCTACCACCTGTTCCAAGACCGCGCTGAATAACTCGAAGAGCTAATTGGAATTTCACTAAATCACTGTATGCCTGCGAGGTGGGTACTGTTACAAACTTCTACCAGTGTTCTTAGCTTGCCTAAAATCAAATAGAACCTAAGTATTAAGTTAAGCTAGTAAAATTTGCCACCTAAAGCGCTGTCGATAATGGTAGTTCATTTCCTAATTGATATTCTCTTTAGAAAATAAAATGACTGAATATTACACGCCTGTCGAATAGTGAGATGTTCAACTTGTAGGAGCGAAAAGAGAAAACATATTCTAAATAATTTCTTATCTAGAGGTATAGTTTTAGACGGCGTGTTGACTAAGTTTTGCCGTGCATACATGTATTTAATTGCGTGCTTTTTTAAAATATTTTAAATATTGATTCTTATATTTGCGGTAAACCGAGTGATTGCCAGATTTAGTTACAAGCTGACATAGTAACGACTTGCCATGACCTGTAGGGAGAGAAACAAACGTGTCATTCCTAAACATGAATGCCTCCGTCGATATCTCAATTCAGTCTATATAGTAACCTTGTCTTCATCAGTCGTGTCACATTCAGTCTCATACCCAGACCATGTTTCTTACTGCGCATGCTCGACGAAATACGCTTTGGAATAATCCAATTTCGAGACCTGCAGCCATGCCGGGCACGAATAACCGTAAAAACGGCGTGGTTGAGTGTAACATAAAACGTAAAAGTAACGCCATTTCCTTACTTCTACTCTAAATTTGACGAAATGTTGGCATGTTGGTAACAAAGTTAAACTATATTTTTCGGGACAATTGTTTCTGTATTCTGACGTTGTTGTGACGTCATAATGGATGCCTTTTTGGGGGGAAATTAACCTTTAAAACACGTTTCGAAAATATTACGTCATCAGAAAGCTTTTATGTAATATATTCATTTGGCGAAAATTTGAACTTTCTACGATAAATATATTCAAAGTTATGGATAATTTACTGTTTTTGTGACGTCATTATTAGTGACGTCATACTTCAAGCTTAAATAAGATTGCCGACTATAAAAATAATATTAAAGAGAATACTATGACTTGTGAGTGTTAGCCAAATGCATTTCATTGATAAAATTCCAAAAAAATTGAACTGGCTATTTTCTAAGGATACACAAACATATTTATTACGTCATAATGACGTATACAAAAAATTGGGCTTTAATTATGATATATATAGTTAAGGTTAGAAAACCACAGCAAAAACCGTGTACAATCAATCCTGCCAGACGTTGGATCAAAAAGCAGATCTTGATCAGCAAGAAGAAGAAAATATAATAATAAAGTGTCCGAAGACTACTGCAATGCTGATCAAAAACAACGCTTGTCGAGGTTTATACGATATTTCGGCTGGCCAGTACCAGCCTTCTTCAGGTTTATTAATTATGAGCTGTTATACTCTAAAAAAATCTAAAAAGAACACGTTGTTATTACTAAAGAGCTCTAATATTGTGCAAAATATGATGCACCAGTATTTCAAATTGTAAAAGTTAAAACAAGCGACATTTTCATATTTGGTTTTATGCTATTTATTTCCCGCCAATTTTTATCGCGAAAATTACCAAAATTCAAACTTTAATAACTTCAACCGATCGACAACGGGTTTTCGATAATTTCATTCTCATGAACAAGAGATTTTAAAAAGATATAATAAAACGTTTTTAGAGGTAATTAAAATTTATAAGAAACCTATTAGAAAAGGATATATGACGTCATTGTGACGTCATAATGATGGTTATATTAGCTTAACTTATCAGACTATGTTTTGTTTACACTCCTTTATACACCTACCAAAATTCATTCAACTATGTCGAAAACTTTTAAATATATATAAAACCCGCCGTTTTTACGATCATTTGTGCCCGGCGTGAGCTGGGGCCAAAAATCTTGAAACACTTTGCTTCCATAGCGCCCCCATTCCCCCTATGCAATGTTGGTTACTCAAGACAAGACAAACCACAAAGGAAACCACATGGAAGCGAAAAGGTACGTTTATTTATACATTGTACGGCAATTTTAAAGGATTTATAAAAACCCATACATATCTTCTATTTCATGCACAAACACATAGATTGGGCTGCCTGTGCATACCTTGTGTATATTTGTGTCTTCACGGAGGTGCCTAACAAACTGCTTTAGAAGTCCCAAAATTACCCCAAAACCACTCACACAACTTCATTAAGTATCAATCTTTTATCATTGAAGATTTATTTCGTAGGAATCGGCTTAGTGACACGCAAATGGTTACGAGTTCGAGCCCGAGTAGGAACGCTCAAAAAATATTTTTCCTCTCTTTACCTTCTTCTTGTTTACCTGTGAACCCTATCTCTAGGTGACTGAGAACCCGTCGTTTACCCGTGAACTCGTCCGATGGTTAGGGTTTGGTTTGTGGTTCGTGTTAGGATTTGTCGTAGAATTAACGATTATCATTATTTCAAGCGTGTTTGCCATTTAAGGATAATTCTTAATTCAACGGGGAGAATGTGTTGCCGTGGCAGTGACTAGTAGGAACTTTTTTTCTACTCTTTAATTCCTTTAAATTTACGAGATAAACACTTGGTCATGTGGTGACGCCATCTGCCAGCTGGTTAGTCAGATCACGTCCGGTTTTGTAGTGACATGGACTCTTACAGTCATCTCTGTGCATCGATAGAGAATACTCAAAGACTTCACTGTTATAAAGATCTTACTGGGTTTTTATGGTTTATAACCATCGTAATAACATTTATTTCATTTATTTTCTCTACACTCGTCAAGTCGCCATACCACAAGCACAGCTACTGGCCATGGTGTACGGTGATGTTCCCTGGCAAGCTTTAATTTCCTTCTCCCACCTACAAAAGCTCTCTTATAGTTAGTGCGATTTGTTATAGACTTCGTCGTACCTGTTGTAATCAGTCATGGCCTACGGTTCCATTGGTCTGAAGCTCAAATAGCACATCGCCGCGACTCGCACATGGATGCCGTGTTTGCGAGGGGACTTTTAGCAAAATAAGAAAATGGACCAAGTGAAGGGATGAGGCCTGAATATCATATGAAACGTTGTATTTATAAATATATATATGCAAATATTTACGATACAAATATTTACGCAACACTTTGTACATGCTAGTCTATATTTACAATCTTACGTGTATTTGTGATTGTTAAACCGTTTTTGGCGTAAAAGATCTTCACGATTTAAAGTAATGCTATAGTAAAGCGTTTTATAAAGTTCACTAAAATCAAATAACACTGTGAATCCGTATTCGGCAACTTGTGGTAGAATATGGACTTTGCGATCACTATTTAGAGTGATAAATACATACCTACCTGTATTTTGTACAGTAGCAAATAAACTTCCTATTACCAATGAAATTAAGTACTTTAGAGACTTTTCGCACTTCAATAATGAAGCCTTTTTAAATGCCTTAGCTGATATTAACTTTAGCAGCCTTGTCACTGAAGATGTTAACGAAAGTATGAATAGGGTAATACAAACACTTCAAGAAATATCCGATATACATGCACCAGTACGGAAGGCGTCTAAACAAAAGAGAAAGCAATTAAAAAAAAACGTGATTTCAAATGCAATTTTGATCTCTATTAAGAGAAAACAAAAACTCTTTCAGACGCACTTCCTAAGTAAAGACCAAGAAAAGGTTAAGAAATACAAAGCTTATAATAACAAGTTGAACAAAATCAAAGAGATATCTAAAAAGAACCATTTCAGGACACAGTTTGATTTGCATAAGGAGAACTTAAAAACTACATGGAAACTTATTGGAATGCTCATAAACAGAAAGACCAATTCACAACCGATAATCAAAAAACTTATCTATAATAACAAATGTTGTATAGACAAGGCTAGTATCTCTCACCAGCTAAACACTTATTATATAAACGTAGGACGCAACCTGGCGGATAAACTTCCTCGAACGGATACGAATCCTACTTGTTACATTACACGATCATTTCAAATGAGCTTTACGTTTCGAGGTATCTGTACGCAGGAGATTTATGACGCCATTGCAAATATCAATTTGAAAAAATCATGTATTGGTGTTCCGCAGCGATGTATAAAGCTTGCGGGAAACCATATTTCTGAAGCATTAACATTAATATTTAACGAATCTTTGTTACAAGGCATTGTTCCTGATGTTTTAAAAGTCTCCAAAGTAACCCCTGTTGATAAAGGGGGCAAATTAACGGACCCAACAAACTTTCGCCCTATTTCTACCTTGTCGGCTTTAACGCAAATCTCTGAAAAGCTTGTATATAAGCAACTCATTAATTACATTGAAAAACATGATATTCTTTTCAGTCCAATGTCAATTTGGATTTAGGAAAGGTCACTCAACAGCACAAGCTGTTAGTGAAATTGCGGATAGTCTACGAAAAGCAATAGACAATAATTTATACACTTGTGGGTTATTTTTAGACTTTTCGAAAGCTTTCGACACTGTAAACCACCAAATACTACTGAAGAAATTAGAATCGTACGGAATTATAGGGATTCCCTTGAAATGGTTTGCAAGTTATCTTGCAAACAGACAAAAATATGTAGCTATAGGGCACACAGAGTCACCAAAGCAAGTGATGATTTGTGGAATTCCACAAGGTAGTACATTAGGACCCTTACTATTTTTAATTTACATCAATGATCTACCCAACTGCTCGGAGATCCTGACTTTTAGAATATTTGCAGATGACACAAATCTCTTTGCCTCAGCTCGTGACCTTAAAAGCCTCGTTAGTTAATTCTGAATTGGAAAAAATCAAGGAATGGTGCGATGTAAACAAACTTTCTATTAATTTTACAAAAACAAATTACATGGTAATAAAATCTTCCAGAAAAAGAGATGGAAATATAGAAATCAAGTTAAAGAACACAGATGGATCGTGCCACGTATTAGAGAAAAAAGATCATATAAAATATCTCGGTGTTATGATCGACGATTCGCTATCTTGGAAATATCACATTTCCTACATTTGCTCTCGTATTTCACGGAATATTGGCATCGTTTCAAAACTAAGGCACTATCTCTCTATTCATCAACTTAAACAAATTTACTATTACCTTATCTACCCCATCTATCATATGCTGTAATAGCTTGGGGAAGTGCTTACAAAACGCATTTACAAAAATTACAATCTAAGCAAAATAAGGTCCTAAGATTAATGTTTTTTACAGTAACGTCTGGACCCAATACTGAAAGCGCTCTCCCTCTCCTAAACCTATTAGACATTCTAACTGTAAATAATGTTTACCGCCTCCACGTCCTCAAATTTACGCATTTGTGGCATAAAGGACTTTTGCCAAGCCTATTTGATTATCTTTTTCAATATGCCAGTGACCGGCATACATACAACACAAGGTATGCATCCAAACAAAATTTATGTAAACCACGTGTTCGTACAAATGTTTTCCTACCAGGCAATTGATCTTTGGCACGAGATACCTCACCATCTGAAAGACCTCAGTACGTTTTCCTTTACCAAAGAAATAAAACATTATTTACTGTCAGAACAACGCCCAAAGAAACTTAAATAGATACGTTCTTCATTTTTAAAAGTCATTAGTTACCTTTACACTAAACATTATTTATTAGTCCCAGTTCCTCTCCTTGCTGCTTCTTTTATATAAAAAAAAACAACTCAAACTTTAGATAGCTACTAGGGGCTAACTCGAAAACCTCACGGTTCCCTTAGCCTCTAGGCTCAAACAAACATTCTATTTTTCTTTGTCTTCTCCTTTTATAACTTATAATGTATATTATATAATTCTTGTAATTTATAGTGTGAGCCAATAAAAGATTGTTGTTGTTGTACCGGCATACATACACTTTATTTAATCTCGAATTTAAGAGTAGCAGCTAATGTCTTCGAGAAAAGAAAAAACTGTATTAATATTCTGTTATAAGATATCTACACTATATGCAATATACTATATACACTATGTACATTATACTTATTTGAAAATCACATAATTTTGAGATTTTACTCTTAAATTCATTAAGTGTGCTGCAGGTTATAAAGTCATCAGGCCGGGAGTTCCAGAGTTTTATAGCCAAGTATCTAACTGCGTGTAAATGAGAGTACCCTGCGAGCAGAGCCATCTTCAACTCCACAAAAATCGAGAAGAAAAGAAGACTCTGCAGCATTTGTGTTGTTTTCGTATCGAGCATGCGCCAACGGTTTTGTCCCGTACCAGACTCACTCGGTCACTCAGTCGTGTCACCTTTGTTTGCTATTGTTGCAGCACACCGCGGCAAAACGGTATGCTCCGCTGGCCAAAAGAACGAAGGCTCTGCTGTCAAATACGAATTACCGAGGGTTTCAACTTTTTTAGTAAATAATTTTATAACTTAGTAAACTCACAGTGAATTACAAATTAAGAACACTTCAACCTGTTAAAGTCTTAGGCTTGGCTTTTAAGTAGTTTTCTTATTTTTTGACAAAACAGTTCACAAATGGATGCTTTTAAGCAGAAATTTTAAAATCACTGGTATGTGCCTGTTGTTTCATTTCAGTTTTCGCGGGAAACTGGGGGCGGCCGCGCGCCGACAAGAAATAGCAAATACGCAGGCGCGTAACGTTTTGCCGCGGTGTGTTGTTGCAGTAAGCATCAGTTTTATTTATTTAGCCGCGCGCTGATAAACCGGTTTTAACAGGCTTGACGAGCAGAGAATCTTGGGCGAAAACAACACGAAGCCTTCTTTTCATCTCGCTTTTTGTGGAGTTGGCTCTACTCGCAGGTTATATTTAGGGTAACCGAGGCGCCAACTGGACCAAAGAATGCTGAGTAACTGGATCATTATATGCTTCCAAAGATACTTTATCCTTACAGTAATAACAGAGCTTGAAATGCGAGGAAAATACCGCTAGCAACTATTGCTAGTTGTCACTAATGTTTACTAGCAATATGGTGTGATCCACTAGCAACAACATAGTTCAGCAAGATACTACTAGCAACAGTTGCGAGTTGTCATGAGATTTTACTAGCAACATGGTCTGATCCACTAGCAACAACAAATAGTTCAGTAACATTCTACTGGCAACAGTTGCGAGTTGTCATGAGATTTTACTAGCAACATGGTCTGATCCACTAGCAACAACAAATAGTTCAGTAACATTCTACTAGCAACAGTTGCGAGTTGTCATGAGATTTTACTCAAATCTTGCATCTTGTGAGTGCACTAGTAACCAAACCACGAAATATATATTATATTTAGTCAAAGTACTGAAAGTATACTTGTTTGTTGTGCTTCAGATGGCAGCTTTGCTAGCTATACTTATAATCATACAAGCTGCGTCATGTCTACACATGACGGTTGACATCAATCTCCGTTGAAAGAATAGGAAACTGAGAGCTTCATATTCAGGGCTTGGAATTATATAGGCTCGCTCTGTGATGAAATTGACGCAGTATAAAACCAAGGCAAGCCTGTCCGGCCAATCTACCAGCATATCACCGTTATTTTACCGCCGGTAACCCCTCTGTACAACCAATCTACCAGCATATCACCGTTATTTTACCGCCGGTAACCCCTCTGTACGACCAATCTACCAGCACATCACCGTCATTTTACCGCCGGTATAACGTAACCTTTCTGTACGACCAATCTACCAGCACATCACCGTTATTTTACCGCCCCTCTGCATGCATGTACGACCAATCTATCAGCACATCACCATTATTTTACCGCCGGTAACCCCTCTGCACGACCAATCTACCAGCACATCACCGTCATTTTACCGCCGGTATAACGTAACCTTTCTGTACGACCAATCTACCAGCACATCACCGTTATTTTACCGCCCCTCTGCATGCATGTACGACCAATCTATCAGCACATCACCATTATTTTACCGCCGGTAACCCCTCTGCACGACCAATCTACCAGCACATCACCGTTATTTTACCGCCGGTAACCCCTCTGTACGACCAATCTACCAGCACATCACCGTTATTTTACCGCCGGTAACCCCTCTGTACGACCAATCTACCAGCACATCACCGTCATTTTACCGCCGGTATAACGTAACCTTTCTGTACGACCAATCTACCAGCACATCACCGTTATTTTACCGCCCCTCTGCATGCATGTACGACCAATCTATCAGCACATCACCATTATTTTACCGCCGGTAACCCCTCTGCACGACCAATCTACCAGCACATCACCGTTATTTTACCGCCGGTAACCCTTCTCTTGCAGCGATCATTCTTTTTCGTGCTCTCTGGAAGGCGTCTGGAAAGAGGAAAAATTCAATCATTTAATCCCATCAGTTTTCTAAAGTACTTTCACTAAAACATAATTTCACTTCGGTGAAGTACGAAAACTTCACCCTAACCAAATTATGGTTTAGTCAATTTCGTAACCAACTGAATTTTGACATTGCCGAGTACGAAATTGACTAAACCATAATTTGGTTAGGGTGGAAATTGGTATTGTCGAGAACGAAATCTAGTTTAGAGTGGTTTTCGATTAAGTGTCGAAAGTAAGTGATTGTATTCAATTGGTTTTGCGTTTGCTTAGTTTTTCTATTGGCTATGAAAATGTTTTGTAATTATCATCCAATCAAGTTATAAACTAAAAGCAAACATTGTTTTGGTCCGTCACGCAATCGATTTTCGTTTTTGCGAGTTATCCACGATCGGTTTACTTTTGCTCGCGTGATTGGTTCAAGTAAAACTAATCACTAATTACTTCAGTTCGTGATTGTGCGTTTTTACTGGCTCCCGCGATTGGCTCTGTAATTACTTGGGTTTGGGTTTTACGTCACACTAGTTGTCACGTGTTGTTATACGGTACAGATAAAACAAGGTGTCGGCCTTGCCGTGCTCCTTCCATTCTACAGGCGAATCCGCTCAATGACGACACAATTCTTAGTTGTTGCAAATGCGATGGACTCCCGACATAACGGACACAATCGGAACCGCAGTAAACGGTAACGGTAAAAATGTTAGTTGTTGTCAGTCAATCTTCTGTAACTTGGTAGCTGCTCTTGGTACATTTACAAGTCATCAACATTAACAGACAGACAGACAAGAACAGGGTCCCCCTACCCCACCCCGGGCAAACGTCTAATGGATACGTACCCATCACCTGGCCGAGAGTATCCAGTGCACTCAGTCCACTAGAACAGAAAAGAAGTATGGATTGTTGTCAGTACTAATTAAGAACTGCTGTTCATTACTGTGTGTAGCAATACAAGGAATCTCTAATCCAGACCAACGCTAGTTTGTACAGACACTGGCATTATTACGCACTGGATTATACAGATCAACTTAACAGGGTCCACAAAGGAATGTTATAATGAATTCCATGACTTTTCCATAACTTTTCCATGACTTTTCCTTAACTTTCCCATGACTAAATTAAAAAATCAAGGACTCCAATTAGAAAAACTAGAAAACGTCACTGGGCCTGTCCACCTACTTTCATATTGCTCGAAAACGTTTACAAAGGAAGGAATACTACCAAAGGAGCACATCCTTATTTCAACGTTATATTGTATTTAGCATGTAGCCAGGACTCCGCCAGTTATAAAACAACCAAGTCAAAATCATCAAGTAGCAGATGGATAATGATGAAGAGTGCTGAAAGAGAACCTATAGTAATCTATCTAGAATTCCGCAAGAAAAGTCAAGCATCAAAACATTCCAATGGTCAATGATAAAATTCCATGACTTTTCCATGACTTTTGACATTTTTGCAAATTTCCATGACTTTTCCAGAACTGGAAAATATTTTTTTTAAATTCCATGACTTTCCATGACTGTATGAACCCTGAACTAGTAGTTGATAAGGTATACTTCTAGCTCATGATGTGGTAAGTTTCTTTGTAAGCAGAGCATGCTATGTAAGCTTTCCTCACCCAAGTCTGTCCAGAAGAGTTCGAGTTCGCTTCTTCGTTTTCTTTGACTCCATAAATGCCCTGATAAGGAATGACATGAGTTTCAACATTTTATTTATTTATTGCAGTTCCAATTTCTCGTTATCGATTAAAAGAAAGTTAGGAATCACACAATAATACTATTAAGATCACAACGAATCACTCAGCTATCGTTAATCTAGTAAGTGGTTAAGCGCTGGCTTGTAAAGGATTAGAAAACCGGGCAGACCAACACACATGGTCTTAGAGCGGATTCCAATTGAGTGTCGGAAGTGTTTTGGTTTGCGTTTACTAAGCTCTCCTATTGGCTGAGAAAGTAAACCAACCAATGAGAATCCAAAGTAAAACCAAACGCAAATTGGTTTTGGTTTTGCTTTGGTTTGTCATTGGTTCACAGGGAAGCCATTTATGAGTTACTTGTGATTACTCGCTACTATGATTGGCTGTGGGTAATTTGCGTTTGGTTTTACTACACTCAACTGAAAACCGCTCTATTGAGAATTGAGAAGTGCTGCCAATACAAAACAATTTCTGGAGTGGATATCTAGGATTCTCTGAGGGAGTTTCGATGGGTTCGAAAGGGGGGTTCCATGGTTCGAAAGGACGGTTCCATGGGTTCGATCATGGTAACTTCTTTGTTATTGGACAACTTTATTTACCCACGGTAGGTCCATCAGGATATAAATGTATAAAAAGATTAAAATGTATAATATATATTAATATATTATAATATATACTAAAATAAATGCTAAAATGAACAAATCTAAGCTAACAAATCTAAGCTAATAATCTATATTAATTTATAGTAATATTCTAATGTAGTAGACAGTATCTTATATAAGAAAAAGCTAAATTCCTGCTTTCCAAGGACGCCGTGCTATAACTAGGTTAAACACTCTGAAAAGTGTGGCAATGTATCTTAAATTTAATGGTAAGCTATTCCACAACACCGCTCCGCTGTAACTGTTTTTTATAGTAATCTGTACACAGAAGCGGTACTGCTAGCTTATTTTCAGCATTTCTCAGGTTATAGGACGTTATGTCCATTCGACTGATGAATTTGGAGCTCAAATATTCGGGTGTTTCGTTATTAAGAGCTTTATACATTAAAATGGATTTATCAACTATACGCCAATAATCTATTTTTTTTTTCATTTCAACGAATGGAACAGTTCGTCTGCGTTAGCATCATAATTTGAGAAAGTAATTATGCGCGCAGCGCGGTTTTGGAGTTTTAGAGAAAGGCCTTTGTTACAGCCACCCAAAACTACACTACAATAATTAAAGTGAGGTTGTACCAAGGCATTGTACACGGTTATGAATGTCTCGCGAGGAACAAAATACCTAATGCGTTTGATTGCACTTATCGCAGAGGCAATTTTTTTAGATATCATGTGAATGTGGCTATTCCAGGTCAGGTTCTGATCTATTTTTACACCAAGTGATTTCGATACCTGGAGCTGCTTCACCGGGTTTCCTTCTCTTACGATGTTTGGAATTTCTGGTAGATTAGATAGCCTCTGTCTGGAGCCAATAAGTAAGGGGCCTAGGGTGGTCCGTTGAGGCACTCCACTTTTAACCAATGTCTTGGACGACTTACAACTATTTACAATGCAGGTTTGTGTACGGTCATTTAAATATCAGTTAAACCAATCTTGAATATGACCGGTTATTCCATAGTATTACAGTTTCGATAGCAAGATGGCATGGTCTACTGTATCGAAGGCCTTTCTCAAATCAAGAAACATAACTGCATTAATATTGCCACGGTCACGCCTGCTCCAATATGGAACGTTTTGATGTCCACGTTAAAAAAGACCCAGTAACAAATTGAAGTACGACGCCTCATGGATCCACAGCTATTTTGACCATGTTATGACGAAAATCATCGTCAATATATTAGGACAGACACAAAAAAAACTAATTTCAACTTGGTTTTTACAAGTGTGAACAAACTGCCTTCGAGTTAAAAAGTCCAATCGGTAAACACTTCTTAAAGTGCCTATGAAATGAAAAAAATCGATCCCGTTTATATTTTATTTTATTAAATTACATACTTCCCTTAGCCATTTTGTGCAATTAAAAATCAATTTGGAGAGCACGAACATAATTTTATTTCGTATCGAAGTCAGGCGGAATTGCCAAAATCTGGCGACAATTTTTATGCTAATCACATTCGTGACGTCACTAGGTTTGCGCATTTATATTCACAAAGCCGACTGCAAGGATTCTATAAAAAAATTATGGCCATCTTCAAGGTTTCTCAAAGTATTACATATTTAAATTGAAAACTGGCCAAAAATGCACTTATTTTGTAGTATTTATGGGACGAATATAAATGAGTACACCTTGTGACGTCACGCATGTGATTACCATATCTTTAACGGCATAAAAATTGTCGCCAGATTTTGGCAATTCCGCCTGACTTCGATACGAAAAAAAAATATGTTCGCGCTCTCCATATTGATTTTTATTTGCACAAAATCACTAAGAGAAACCTAGAATTTAATAAAATAAAAACGGGATCCATTTTTTCATTTCATTGGCACTTTAAGCTTGCCCAAACTTATAGAAATATCTAAGCTACTATAAACTGTTTGTTTCTATACTTACGAACATCATATAAATAACCTGAACAAGAGATTTTAATCGCGACCTAGAATATTTTTTATTTGATTGAAGACCATTTCTGAGTTCTAGTTGTACAAGCTCGGTCGAACTAGTCACAAAATTAATCACAAATTCGCCGAAAATATATTTGCTCAACTCGAGAGAAAGCTCAAATGTTGACAAATGGTACCATGCAAGGAAGTTTGACTCACCGATTAACTTTTTCCCAGCAATGAAATGCTTGTGAAATCCTCATTTTCTTGGTTTTTGGATCAGACTTTCATACAATCTGAATTCACAAACCTCTACGAAGCGCTTCGAAAGCCGCGCATTGCATGACGAATGACGTCAGCTACATGTATGTGTCTGTCCAGTTATTGACGATGAAAATTAGCCAATCATTTTGCGAGAAAATTCGCGGTTGTTATAAAAATCAAAAACAGTACGGCCCTCAGATGAAATCACCAACTACGAGTTCATCAGTTTTTTGTTTCGAGTTACCAACTTTAATAAGCAGAGCTTGTTGCTGGTTGTCACTAATATTTACTACCAACAGAAAGGTCTGCAGAATGTGCGCATGCCAGTCAGCGGTAGAAATCGCGGGAGCAGTCCTAAATGGTTTCTGTTCAGAAAATCTTCAGAAACTTTAAACATCGCAAAAAAGATCGGGGATTAAGAGGAAAATCGCAAGAGTTAAGAATTTTATTAGTTTAGTCATCAAGCCAATTAAATTTGGGACTGGTCCATGAAAGGACTTAAAAATCGAAGCTCGTACTTTTCTGTAACAATGCTTTGAAGTCCAAATTTGGAGTAAAAATTCAACTAAAATGATGCGCGCGAACGTGATTTCCCGGGTAAAATTCACGCATGCGCAGGCGTCTACAAAAGAATACAACAGTGCGATACGATAGAAACTAAGGCCCGGTTCAAACGTCGAACTTCTCATGTGCCGAATCTAATGTTTGTATTAAGTACATGAAAAGTTCGACGTATGAATCAATTAAGTTCGACAGATTTGTATTAGATTCGACTCGTCGTCAGTTTACGCGACTGGGCCAGTCGAATAAAACGACACAAGTTCGACGCTGATTCAAACGCCGAACTTCTCATGTGCCGAATCTAATGCATAAATTATGTAATACCCACAATTCTACACTTCGGGCTAAATGTCATGAGCAGACGTTACTCCTCAGACACGGATGACGGGAAAACAGCACGGGGAAAGTACCGCTGGATCTTGACGCAAGTGAAAATGCAAGTACACTTCTTTTTAGGATGCCTCCAGTACTTCTGTATTAAGTGTTCAGTATTCGAAATCGATGAAGACATTACTGCAAACCTTATGCTGGCGACAAAACGACACGAATTCTCATGTTCGTGCAGAAACAAATCACTCCTGGGAAACTGGATCCCTCGAAGAGAAAACGTGACGAAAAGTTATTGGCAGTGGTATCATTAGTCGTCTTTGAAAATAAAAGGATCCTCTGATTCACAGAATGCTATTTGTCCGTCATATCATGAGTGACTTTGGTCGCCAACCACCGATTTCATGTAAACATTCACTAAGGGTGCGTTTCTTTGGGAGAATCCGAATCCGGATTCTTGAATCCAAAAATGGATTTTGCGTTTCTTTACCCAAATCCGAAAACGGATTTTGAATCCGTTGAATCCATACTCAGAATGGATTCGAAGGATCAAATCCAAATCCGGATTCTTGGATTCATGATCTGAAGCGTTTCTTTGGGAAAGGATTCGAAAAGAATACTTGTGGCTAGCGGCATACCAAACAAAATTACTGGCGGCTGCCATTTTTGTGGTTTTTGTGGGCCGTGTACATGCATTTCAACGGGAGTTGCCATGGCAAAA
The DNA here is from genome assembly GCA_030867875.1 of Actinernus sp. WN-2022. Classification (NCBI taxonomy): domain Eukaryota; kingdom Metazoa; phylum Cnidaria; class Anthozoa; order Actiniaria; family Actinernidae; genus Actinernus; species Actinernus sp. WN-2022. The sequence continues at coordinate 119,478,749 of JAOWCC010001589.1, forward strand.
TAATCCGTTTTCAGATCATCGTTTCTTTGGGCGCCACAAAATCCGTATGATCCAGAGCATGAATCCAATTTTGGATTCTCCCAAAGAAACGCACCCTAAGTTAGCAATTAGATTCGACTCCATTAAAGTCGACGTTTGAATCAAACGTCGCATTTAATTATTTGAGTCGACCCAAATAGGTATTAGATTCGGCACATGAGAAGTTCGACGTTTGAACTGGGCCTAAGACATTTCTGGCCGACTCCAATTTGGCGATCTTGCTCTGATACCTTTGTAGCGACACTTACTGGCATTGCTGGACCACGTTAAGTCGTACTGTGACGCTCCCAGATGTTGCAGTGCGAAAATAAAACTTGCTGAGCACCTTCTCCTGAATAACAACAGCAACAATAACGAGAATTAAACAGAGCCATGGCTAGGCCATTGGTACCATGGGGGCCAGACGCTTGAATAAAGAAAACTGAGGCGAAGAGGCGAGAGAGAGAAGAGGAGAGAAAGGTGAGCCTCTCGTATTATCCGTGAGACTCTCACTTCTATACCCTGGATGCCCGAGGTTCTACTGCCCTCTCTAAGCCAAAATTTAGACGCGCGCGACAAGAGGCTGCTTCGCTCCTTGCTGGCAGCGCTTCGCGTCTCAATGTTTTTGCTTCGAGAGAGCAGTAGAACCTCTGGCATCCAGGGTATAAACTTCCATGCGATCGTTAGGTTCAGAATTCCACAGATCGAATTCTAAGTATTCCAACTTAGTCTTAGAAATATCACCAGGCAAGACAGTTAACCGCACCTCTCAAATGCTGCTTTTAGTTTGAAATAAGTATTGTAACTAGATCATTTATTGTAATTTTATTTTTCATAGGAAACCAACGTAATTGGCTAACGCTGTGTTGGTACTTCTCCTGTCGTCTATGTTTTGTTTGTTGTATATTTTACTTTATTCTATTTTGTATCTTCTATTATGGCCGAAGTAAGTAAATAAATAAATAAATAAAATAAATAGAAATCCTAACACATCCACGCTATTTTATACACTGAAAATCTTCAAAACTAGTCCATCAAATATGCCTATTACCAGATGAAAACTCAAGCAAGTTGAAATGCTATTGCCTCAAATAACCGTAAGTTAGAATGCTTTTGTTTTCGTTCTGGGCTCAGTATACGTAATGTGTTTTTGTTGTCTAAGTGGCCCCGGTCACAGTAAGTCTCACAGTAAACGGTACTGTAAACCAGTCAGAGGCTGCGCTATATATAAGCTTCGCACAGTGTATGCAAATGACCTCAAAACATGCGTACATAAATGTTATAACGCTGGCGAAAAAGCAAGTTCGGGGGGGGGGGGGGAGCTAAAACCAAAACAACAGTCCAGGCCAACAGTTAGTCAGAGTCTGATCGTTCATAGCCTGCATTATGTTATGCAGTTGATTTGCTGTTACATGCATGATGACAATGAGAATTGTCATCAGCACGAGCCTGTGAGGGTACAGCAGATGCGTGTAGCTTTGAAGCCGTGCTGTATCCCGGCTCGTACAAGGTCTCTTTTTCTACGAAATTTCTACCTCAAAACGCACTCAACTTCACAGTAGAAACGTACTCTTATCAGCAAAGTTTTAATACGCAGGTTCTTTTGTGTAAGCGCGACCTCTGTAAACAGATATAACGAAAGTATTGCAGGGCATTAACCTCAGTGGCTACTGGTTGTTGAGTGTAGGTCGGGTCCTCTAGCTCCGGTGAGCCTCCAGTGAAGAACCGTCTCAGCTCTGGCACAGTGCCATTTCCTATTGGTCGCCACGTATCTATTGTGATGTCATGACTTCCTATAGGGAACAGAGAATAAAAGATTAGGCGATTTGTACGATGACGTCACATACTACAACTAAAAAAGGTATTCATTTATATACCGCAAATTCGAATCAATCCCGGTTTTTGGGTAAACCCCCACCCCTCCCCCACACTTCACCCTAACCTTTAACGGTTAATCATTAATAGAACGATGCATGCCCAAGGGAGGGGTGGGTGGGTAGTTTCCCAGAAACCGGGATTGAGCCGCAAATTCTATATGAATATTCAAATGAGCTTCACAAGGGAACTCTTGTTGTTAGATATGGACTGCTATTGTTCTGCCGTGCAGTCTACAGTCATGAGTATTTGTCAGTACCTCCAGAATACAGCAGGGTCCGAAATTAACTTTTAAGGCCCGTACACACGAAGGGACAAGTCCCAGGGACAAATCCCTTGTTGCGTACACACGAAGAGACAAGTCCCAGGGACAAGTCCCCTCGTGTGAACTAGGAAAAATCTTGTCATTTTGTCCCAGGGACTTGTCCCCTCAATTCAAACCAGTTTGATTTGAAGGGACAAGTCCCGGGGACAAAATTTTGTCCCCGCGACAATAGTTTTCCTAGTTCAGAGGAGGGGACAAGTCCCAGGGACTTGTCCCTTCGTGTGTACCGACCTTTACACGTAGACTAGCCAAATTATTTTAGTCGCCAAAATACCAATTGTGGTCGCCACATTTCAAGCGACACGCGACAAAGAACATTTGCTGGCATGTTTTATTGGATAAATTTACTTAGAACATCGTGTGACTTCGGGACATTGTGAAGACTTTAGGTAAGTCGCCAGCCAACACTCAAAATTTAGTCGCATTGGCGCCAAATAAGGCGCAATTTCGGACCCTGTACAGGCTGTTGTGCCTGGAGTAAAGAAGATGCGAGAGACCTGGGAATGAGAACCAGACTGCTCTCGTCCATAGCCTCATAGCCGCCATGTTGGTGCCCTTAACCAATAGATTCCCGTTAGCTTCTTTTGTTGGGGCACCAACATGGCCGCCATGCCCTTTGTCATTTGAATCTCTCGGGATTGAGTGAAAACCAGCAATTGAAACGAGCCACAGTAGTTGCTTTACCTCACAATACAAAACACCGTAACCTTTACAACGAGCAGTACAAAAACAATAGAGCTTCAGTTTAATGGGTCCAATCAGAATACAGGTCTAGAGTGGCACTGTATTCTGCCGCCATAGGTACGCATGCCCATATTCAACAAATGTTGAATGAAGCGGTCAAACGAGTTGCAACATTTCAACATTCAACATTTCTGAGAACAATAGAAGTTAATTAAATGTTGGAGAAATGTTGAATCAAAGTTTAAATGCATTCAAACTCTATTAAACATGCTTTCGACATCTTTTAACACCTTTCAACAATGTTGAAATGCCATGTCAAATGCTATCATCGGGTTTCAACAAATGTACCGATGACGAAACCGTTTGACCAAGGCCCCACAATTGTACCTGCTTTACTGGGTATAGCGATATACCCATAACCCTCTGTGCGATGTCTCTCCCAGCTATCAAGTGACATCACTTCCACAAACAACAAGGGCCAGCGAATGAAGGCATCTACAATAAATACAATAAAGAAGAACTGACAACAATCAGAGCATGATTTAGAGCGTACTGCACTGGCTGATGGGCAACCGAAAATAGCAAAACTTGCAGTTCTCATAAAAATCCTTCCGCATGCTGGAGACATTTGGTTCTAAATATCCAACGTTATATTTATTTGCCTGAAGAGCAGTGCAGCTAGAGGTCGACATGGAGTTAATGAGGATGATGAATCGAGTTTACGTTTACTAACCTGGATCGTCCCGCGCCTCGTAAACCAAGGAGAACTCAAATGGATAGCAGAAATGAGCAATGTCATCCTGGGATAGAAAAATTATTTTTAAAACGTAGCTGTGAAACCATATCCATATGATTACAATTACATGAAGTTAAACAATGTATGTGTATCTATGGAAAAAAGTACCAATCAGCGATTTCGGTGAACATTTTCATTATTGGGTATTAATCACTTGAGCGTATACAGCTATTTCAAAAATGTTGTCCCGTCCGCAAAAACGGTAAACGACATGCCCAGACCGCAATGCATTGTGGTTATAACTGTGCAGCTGTGCGAAACGGATAAACTACAGTCCAATTTGAAAATCGATTCGATTCTCAGGAGACCATTAATATTCGACTTAAAGTTTTTGACCCTAAAACAAACGCACTCACCAGACTTTCAGCTACAACCAGAATCCATTTCGGTCTGAGGATGTCGCTTGTCGTTTATCCGGGACAACATTTTTAAATAGCTGTAAATGTCCCTAAAGACAATAGCATTCTGTGCAATGCTCTCCGCTTTTATCGCCGCGACCCTTGCTTTGCGACTTGTCTGTGAAAAGTATGAGGCGAGTTTGTTTTGCAACCCCGAAACCATGTTTTTATTGAAACTGCTTTTCCAGCACACATGACAAGATTGTGATCGACTGCTTCAGGCGCTTGCGTGTAGAGTAAGGGTAGACTGCAGCAGCACTTCATTTGACGATTTTGTTTCATCTTTTTGCTACACATCTCGCATCTGCAAACACGATTATGCTCCGTTTTTTTGCGCAGATTTGCGTACAGTTCTACATAAGTGCCTACCATGCCGTCTGCCTTGGTAGTGCAGGCCTGTGTGATTCCGGACAGGATAGGAGACCCGGCTTCTGACATCCAGTCTGGCAACAGATAATATAGCTCAACCATATTAACGTGTTTTCATTTTTTCTAATTTATGTGGCACAGTAATGCGCGCACATTTCGCCCACGTTTTGCTTTGGTGAGATTTTTGTTTTGTTTTATTTTGTTTTTTGGTCGAGGTCAACTATTTTTGTTATCAATACCTATTATATTTGTCCAGACACGCAACATTACCCTATAGGTTTCTTTCGATATATGCGGCTTCACTTGTCACGCACAAAGCAGCAGTTCTGAGCATCGTAATTGCTGCGAGCGTAGCGAGCAACAACACTAATATTGACGTTACAACACAGGGTGACCACACGCGTACATTTTCGTACATACCATTTCCTTGAAAAAATATTTTGGGTTCATGGTCACCAACCGGCCGGTGATCGCCTCGCTTTGACGCCCTGGGCTCAGAGGATATGTCCCGGATGTAGCATTTTCGTGTTCGCCGATTTCAACACGGTGATTTCAAGTGGGTATAAGTACCATTTTATCAAATTATCATGTCAAACTCCGCTTTATTCATAGCTGGAAGTATTCATCAGGGTCACAAATGTTTTATTGATGTATCGAGAGGAAGACAATGTTCTTTTATTTTTGCAGCGCTGTCGTGTGCCCAGTTCAGCAGTGCATGGACCTCTGACACAATCGTCAATCGATACAAATTATCTTTATCGAAGGAGACCGACTGTATCTCGCCGGATGCGCTTGGCAATCGACTCGTACTAGATGCAGAGACGATATCGCTGAACTATCTGCCCGTTGAAGCATGTTGATCTACGGAGACTAACACTTACGAATCGTCCTTCGGGACAGCAAACGAACCCTTCCGGGTAGCAAACATTAATCGCCCAACGTGGCACAAACAAATGAAAAATCTTCCCTATCACTATCAGAAGTAAGGTTTAATTACCCCATAATTCGTCTTGCTTTTAAGCTTTTGCATTTTTCTAGGATTTTTTTTGCAATGAGTGTATACATAAAATTGTTATTGTTTTGTATCACTGCATGGCATGTTAAAAAGTGCATCACTCGGATACAAATATTAACTTTGAGTTGATGTTGCACATAGAAAACATTGACCCCCAGACCACAGTATACACTGACATTTGGGAATTAGGGAGTCCATGGACTGGAGTGTTTTCTCCACTCCCATTGAATTCTACCATACAGCAAATTAATGTCATAGTTCATGATTGTTCACACATTTCAATAAAATAGAGTGTGGGAAATATGCTAGTCATGAAGTTGCTAGTTGCGAATCCAAAATCCTAACCCTACATTTAAAAATACCCTAACCGTCAACAACGGGTGCTCACTCATTTAGCTCACTGAATTTATGGTGTTTAGAGCTAGTCACTAATTTTGGGTTTTATAAATACAGCACCGCTAATCCAAATCCTAACCCTACATTTAAAAATACAACTAGCAACTTCATGATTAGCAACATACCTGTACCCAATAAAATATATATACTAATTTACTTGTTGTCTATATTTCCGTTATCGATGTTGTGTTATTTTTTGTCCAAAATGCACATTGTCTACTAATAACCCAACCCATCAGTCGCTGATTGAGCAAAGGCGAGTGTGAGTTGGGAAAACTAAAATTCTCTCTCTATGGTTTTATATTGTTTCCACTTTGTTTATTTGGTTACCTTTGTTTCATTTCTTAATCGAAAATTATCAACTATTGGTTGCACAATCATATTCAAACTGTCCAATGCACTTCCCATAATGTATAATTACTCCTAGTTGATTAAAGCTACAGAAACTTGCAAATCATTACTAATATCTATGCATCCCCTCGCAGCACTTCACTTTCTATTAGAAACTTCTAGTATAGTGTTTATTATTGTCATTGATCCTGGATTCGCACAAAGTATTGTAGAATATAGTAAATATTTTTATTAATTATTATTTTGAGGACCACGAATTTATCAGTTTATCTACTGTCAATTGCTTACCCTCGTTAAATAAAGCCTATTGTATTGTATTATTGTATTGTATTATTGTATTGTATTATTGTATTGTATTATTGTATTGTATTATTGTATTGTATTATTGTATTGTATTATTGTATTGTATTATTGTATTGTATTATTGTATTGTATTATTGTATTGTATTATTGTATTGTATTATTGTATTGTATTATTGTATTGTATAGTCAGCTGTATATCAGTCCTGAAATGGTCACCCATGACTTTGCGTATATAATATTTTTATAAAGGGCCTTTAGGGCTTTCTTGCTTGATGTGAGAGTGAAGGGAGTGCAGGAGGGAGGCAAAAAAAAAATGACCCTCTGGCGACAACCCTGCTATTTCAGACTGTCTAACAGTCCGAAACCGTATAGCTTATATATGGGAGTAGCCCCCCCCCCCCCCCCCCCCAGGGGAATCGTCTTCTTACCTTGAGGCAGCTCCAAAAAGAAATGTACATATAGACCGTCGTATTCGAATCCTTTGGCAGATACTACGGAGAAAACAACATTAGTGCTTGTTACTCGTAAACATTAAGACAAAATGAATGAAGAAAATGCAACAACTTTGAAAATTTCTCGTAAGTTGCAGTGACGATTTGGTAGTAGATTTGAACTCACCAATTTCACCGAAAACGTCCATTTTCAACACGCCAGGCTCTGGCTGTAAACGGAGCAAATCATTAAATTTACGAAAAATGTCAAGATTATCAACGTTACTATTGATTTTGACCGTTTTACTCAAAATATATATAGGGCGCATTGTTTTGGGACTATTCTGACTAAATAAAGCGTATTTCGTATGAGTGGGACAAAAATACGCCACGTGTCCCGCGTAGCCTTACCGTAACCGTACTGTAACTTACTATACCATAACTCTGCAATTTGATTGGATCAAAAAGACAAAAACAATAGGAAACCATTTCAACATGTGTCATGGCATGGCGTACAGTAAGTTATTACCGTAACTTGCCCTCTCATACGTAATCCGCTCTATAACAGAATACACGGAATACTAATTCCCAAAAGAACGCGAACAGTTATTCCGTAAACGGAATGATCTTGACGGAGGTGATCTGGGAACTAACAACTACACCGGACGCGCGCGCCAAAGCGGATTTCCCGCCAAAACATCCCAAAATAATTATGTTCATGCTGTTTACTTGGTTATTCTGCTATCGATGGCAGCATGAACAGAATACTAAATTCTGTTCATTCCGAACATGGAATAGGTCCCAAAAGAACACGATTACCGTTTAATCCGGCTATTCATATTCCGCTGGGAATAGTCATAAAACAATGCAGTATGTTACAGCAACAACAGTTAGACAGCACTTACCAAAGAGGCGAACTCCGTCCCAACTTGGGAGGCAAGAAACAAAGCGTGTCTGTTATACAGCTAATGCAAAAAAAAAGAGATTTGTTGGTATACGAATTCCAATAAAATATTTCACAACGCTAGCGGCTTTAGCAGCGTAGATAATGGAGTATTAGCCTGGAGGGGACCTCGGTACCAAAATGACGGGAGTGCTCGGCGGTCATTTTGAAAATGACCCCTAAGAGTTTTGCATAAGTTAAAGGACGTTTAAAAATCATACTGATGTTGACCCCTACGCAAATATAAAATTTATAAAGCGATTCCTCACGTGTTGAAAAGGAACCTTAAAATAAATAAGTCTAAACCCCTAAAAGGTACGACTTGGGTTGCGTAACTAATACGTGAGAACAGGACCCCCTAAGAGGTACGGTTACGATAATTTCTACTCCTAAGAGGAGCGCCAAGCATCACCATCAGTTCAACATAGAGTTCCCCCCCCCCCCCAATCCCGGAGTATTAGTCACGTACAAATGTGTCCATTCAAACCCGTGTAATTATCCGCTGGCTTTTATAAGTTTTCTTTCGTAGGACTAACGGCTAAAGGGCCACACGTTTTCCACAGAAGAAACTCTTAGTTGGAAAGTTTTTACAAATGGCTAGACTCCTCCGCGGGCATCTCTGTATCTCGAACTCGGCTCGGGGTGGGCTTCCTGTGGCACAGCCCTAAGTACTTCCGGTCGAACATTATATACACAGGAAACCCGAATTAAAATACAGAGAGATGCCTGCGGAGGTACGCCAAGGTTCTTTGAAGCGATATATAACATTATCTCTATCCGAGACACGACTCTCGGCACACTGCATCAGGTTTCGTACGTTACAAAATCTTAAGTCACAGGTGTTCCAGGTTTTGTTTTCATTTTTCTAGCTGAAAGTCAGTTGTTTTGCGCGCTGCGATGAACGTGCTTGAAACCGTGAAACCATCACAATGACGTCATCTAAACATTCGGGGCTATGAATCATGGGATTGGACCACGTAAGCCGTGCGGATATAAAGAAACTTAGGTGTCGTTGCTCTAATCTATTCCTATATCAATATTACGGTAATTATAGTTCGTTTTCAAGATCATGGTCCCCTACTCCAACACAAAATACTCATGCAACGCTTAGAGAACAAACTAAGACTATATTCTTAGTTTCTTCACGGGAATTTATGTTTGATCAGAGAAATATCATATCAGTACTGTCTGTCGGAAATCAGTCCTGACAACTTTCACACTGAAGATGTCTAGAGTACCTCGTTGAAGCTCTTGATTTCTTGCTCCTTCTGTCCACTGGAAATAAATGAACAGTCGTGTTTGACTCTGTGTTTTTTGGGGCTGGAGGGCAAAGATACAGACTGCGCACCAATGGCTTCCAGAGAGAAATGCATGCTTCATACCCACCCCACCCACCCACACAACAATTCCACTGTACATTTCCCAGGTACGCCTGCGGAAACATAAAATTCTTTACTTTTCGTTCACATAATATTTAGTTTACCTTGTTATCGTGAGGGAGCAATGTTCTAAAGTGTATTCGTAAACATCTACAAAGAAAAAAATACATAAAATTGATAGTTATTCGAGCATGTCACAATTCATTGCGTCGCCCTAAGACTATCGCGACGACAGAACAAAACGGAACAACCCTCGACTGCTGTACACATTTCTCGTACACATTTCTCTTACGATAATTCGATTCTAAACGGTTCATGACGGCAGCCCTCCATTTAGTGTTAACACCTAGTTAAACGTAACTGGCATTTTGCATTCTTCAATCATCCATCTTGTATAACTCTGACGTTAGGCTTTCCTATATTTATACACATCTTCAGTGCGATTTTAAAACTGCTTTATACCGAGAGCGCGGTCAATAATAGGCAAGGTTTAGCTTTGTTTTATGCCGAGAGCTTGGTCACTAGTAGGTAAGGTCTAGCCTTGTTTTACGCAGAGACGGCTTGGTCAATAGTAGGCAATCTACGCAGAGAGCGCGGTCAATAGCAGGCAAGGTCTAGCCTTGTTTTACACAGAGAGCTTGGTCAATAGTAGGCAATGTACGCAGAGAGCTTGGTCAATAGTAGGCAAGGTCTAGCCTTGTTGTACGCCGAGAGTGCGGTCAATAGTAGGCAATATCTAGCCTTGTTTTACGCAGAGAGCTTTGTCAATAGTAGGTAAGGTCTAGCCTTGTTTTACGCCGAGAGCTTGGTCAATAGTAGGTAAGGTCTAGCCTTGTTTTACGCCGAGAGCTTGGTCAATAGTAGGCAAGGTCCAGCCTTTTTTTACGCAGAGACCTTGGTCAATACTAGGCAAGGTCTAGCCTTGTTTTATGTCGAGAGCTTGGTCAATAGTAGGCAAGGACTAGCCTTGTTGTACGCAGAGAGCTTGGTCAATAGTAGGCAAGGACTAAGCCTTGTTTTACACAGAGAGCTTGGTCAATAGCACGCAATGTACGCCGAGAGCGCGGTCTCTGGTAGTCCAGCACTGCATGGTATAATCAACTAAAAGTCGATTAAGGTATGCTAGGGCAAAGCCGTGGTGGTGTAGTGGTTAGCGTTCCCGCCTTTCACGTCGAAGACCCAGATTTGCACCCCGGTCAAGGCAGTTATTCTCAAGGTGTAAAAAAACCAGGCTCTCTACATTGGGGGCTGAGAATTCCTCGTGGCTTGGATGACCACATAAAATGGCGGTCCCGTCTCCAGAAATGGGGACGTTAAAGAGCCACTCAGAGGACGCAAACTGGACTAGGAAATGAGACCTCGACTTCCAAACTATAACCACAGTACCAGTCGCACAGCTAGTTAGTTGATAGAATGTGACCAAGTGCCAAAACAACTGGTAAACTGATGAACCACCATGGGGAGCGAGTAGCAGCTGACGATTCGAGCGCTAGCTAGCCCTTCGCCAGAGCAAAAGTGACAAGGTCTAACCTTGTTTCGACATTGCTTTCAATTAGCGGTTAACTTTGGCGCAATGAAACGATGCCAGTTCAGTGAAAGAACTTTGGAATTACTCACTGAACAATGACTAGGAGCCATGTTGTCGTCTGTGTAAACTCACCTCTTGACTCGGTACGAGTCTCGATGCGATAGGGAGGTCCACCACGGTTAAAATCCGGTTTCACAAAGATTTGTCCGTTGATATCAATCTAGTTTAAAAAACGATATAGACCTGTGGCACATGTACACTACAATGGGTTTTACGTATGGCTAGGATGAGTGGTATACGTACCCATGTTACCCATGCTCCGACTATCTACATGTACCAGTATTTAGGTGAGTCGAGCACGGGTAACATTGGTATGCGCAGCACTTTCATCTGAGCCGTGCCTAAGTCTCAGTGCAGCATAAATGGGCCTCAGGTCCAAAACGCCTAATGGAAAGTACTTCATGCTTCATACATGCATGGTGATGGTTATATCATATGGTACTTGCAGTAATTACAGTACAGTCTGTAAAAACACTACAGACCGCAGCGTGATCAATGATATGGTAGTGCATGCAATAACACTGTAATGGCTTCCTCTGTGTTTTCTACCTTGATGTTGTTGTCGTATATTTTTTTAAATACCACAAATCAATGAAAAAAATCAAGAATAAATCACCTTTATGGAACATACTGGATGTTCGTCTTCTGCTGTGCTGTTCCTTTTATGTAAAACAAAAACAGTAAAATCCAAGTTATTAAATGCCAGCCGAAGCAGTCCTATCCGTCAGGATTTTCATTTGTGAAGAGATTGTATTAATAATAATTAATTACATCAATCATTACTTTGCTTATTACGATTACACTAAGCTGTGAACATGATATTAGAACAACGATGCAATTATTTCAATAATTCAAATGACTACTGTAATAGCATAATTGAAGGGTTGGGAATGAAAATGGCTTAAGTGAATATTTGAAAATCTTGAAAGTCAACTTCGCTTTTTGATTAAGAAAACCTGTAATTTCTCCTCTAGAATGTTAGGATATCACTTGAAATCTCAAAGAAATGAAATAGTGCTCCAATTCAGCAAGTCATCGAGTCATTTCTCCAGCGAAAAAAGTTATTGTTTTGCTATTCTACTGGGGGGGGGGGAGGGTCTAGATTAAACAACATTGTCGCGCACGCGCTCATTCGCTGTACGTTTCGGCGGGAAATAGCTTACCGCTTAGAAACTGAATCTCAAACGGACTTTCGCTCTCTCTGAAGTCGGGCGCCAACTGAAGCTGAGAGATGGTTGAAACAGTGGAGGTTCTTGTTGGAATGGCGGACTAACATTTGGAAAGAGCGACTTTGTGTAAAGTGCCGTTGGACATCATTAAGTTGCCGGCTTAACTCATGGTTGAACGAAGAACTGTTTGACTAAAAGGTGATTCGTTATCGCTGGAGATTTACAGAGTCGCGTCTTCAGGCGAAGCAAAGTGTTAATATGTTGGAGCTAACAAGGCCATTTCGGTAAGTTTCGTGGTCTTAGCTTTCTAAAGATAGTTGTGTCGGGCCTTGTTTGTGCTTCGCCTGGGGACTTATAAAAGATTCTTAAGACGAAACCCTAGGGTGTTCCCTGTCGAAATTTTGCCGTGTACCCACAATTATTTTCGGTCCGTGTTAAGTCCGTAGGTAAGCAGAAGGGAATCGGGTCTAATCCGTGTAATCCGCGAAAATATATTTCTTTTTCAAATCTTTTTTAATCAACATTTTTACATACATGGTCTTCGTAAAATTCAACTTGAAAAAACCTAAAAGCGACCGTAAAAGTAAACATAGGGCCCGGATGGTCAGTGAACTATTTAGGCATATACTAAAAATCACGTGACGGATCATTTATTTATTTACTTTCTTACTTACCTACTCACTCACTCACTCACTTACTTATTCTTCTTTCTTTCTCCCTTACCCTCTTCGTTAAGTTATCATACCTATTTGTAATTCGTTAATTTTAAAAACTACGGCCCGCCTAAATTAGTTTATGCTGCATGCGTTCCAGTCTATCATTTTCCGGACGAACAATAATAAAATGTGAAATGTGAAAAAAAAATTATGGCTAGAAGAGAGCCTCATCCAGGACTGAACAAGTGAACTTTAAAATGCAAATTTGCTTTGAGCTAAAACTGGGCAATCCCTTTATGTAGGACGACACGAATTTTTACCAAAAATACAATAGAATACAACACAATACAATTCAATACAACAATAGAACGCAACACAATACAATACAATAGAATACAATTTGGTAGCAATTCGTGTCGTCCTACATGAAGGGACGGCCTAAAACTGAATCATTGTTGTTGTTTTTAAGTACAAAGAAATTGTTCCTGGTTATTACTCAGTGAAAGAAATACTGCACTCATCTGGAACACAAGAAGCCTCAATAAATTTATAGAAATGTTGACTTATTTTGATTATATTGCGTTTCAATAGTTATGTTTGAGTTTTAGATGTAATTTACAAAATTCGCGGCCGTGTTGTATCGGAGGTATCCGGCTCGGATCTGTTTCTACTGTACAACGCGGCTGTGAATTTTGTAAATAGTACATAGGGTGCAAGAGCTTTAATTAATCCTTCTGGGATTGTATCTCTTCTATCCTATACTTTATTTTTATTTTATGAATGTACTATAAATTGTACTTTACTATTGTGTGTGGAATAAACGACCTATTCATAGCTTGATTACGTCTAGAAAATTCGCTAAATAATGGGTAATTGTGTTGACGCATGCAGTCTAAGTAATTCTGGAACAGTCTAAGTAATTCTGGAACCCTCTAATCTAAACAAGTATTGTGTGACAAAGTTATTATTTAGTGTAGCTAAATTAAATTGATCTTTAAATCAAAATGCCCCGCTGAACTTTGAAATCATCCCGAAGAGGTTAAAACGAGTTTTTATCCGGCCACATCGGCGCAGAATTGAGTTTTTGGGAATCTAACGCTAGCCAAATGTTAAACTTGCAAACGTTTTATCAAATCAGTATAAACAGGTCAACTGGCTGGAAGAAAACACGTTTTTTAGGAAGGAACTTATGTTAATATATTACGTTATTTCAGTTCATTTTCTCATTCGAGAATTCCGAATACAGAACTTCGAATTCAGGAAGACTCATGATTGACTTTAAAACACTTTGCTTATAAACTGGCCGACATTCATAAGAAGTGGAAATTTCGTCCACGTATATTGACTGATCAGCTGAGCTAAGAAAAACGCGCTTATAAATGTTGGGACTACTCTCGGTAATACGACGACGAACAAATGTCTGTGTTTTTACAATATAGTTGTAGCGATAAGTTAATTATAAGTCATTTCGGAATATTTACCTTTAACAACATGGCCAAAACCTTTCGAAAGCATCAAAGCGTCTTTTCCGATGCCTCGCAAACTTGGACGCGTGCCATAAACTCCGTCAATATAAAAAGCAGTCCGAAACTGATTCACTGACGGGATATGTCAGTAAAATGTAAAGCGCCATGAGACTGTGGTGATATGGCGCTATATAAATATGGCCTATTATTAATATATCTTCGGAAAATCAAACGTCATTCGGAAAGCCAACGGCGAGTCGTCGAGTCACAGAAGAAAATGATGGATAAATTATCTCGCATCCACCTAAACCCAATAACTCGTTCTGCACATGCGTGCATCCACGAGTTAAAAACACGGAATTGAGTGACGCAAATAGTCACTTAAGTCGTTTTCATTCCAAGGCCTTCACTTACATACATACTTTATATCTGGTGCCAGGTCTGCCATGATATGCATAGTCCTATAATGTGTGCTCAAAACATGTGCTGCAGTCCTGGTCATCTCAGATGCGTGTGTTGCAATGGGGTTAATATGACCGTACCCTCCTGTACGATTTCTACAAAAAAGTCAGTATTCACTAGGGTTAGGAGAAAAAGAAAAAAGAAACCTCATTTCACTAATAAGACTACTTTGGCTCTTTGTCTATCAGGCAAGTTGTCAAACTGATCTACATTGTTTACTAGCCCGACATGAAAATTCAATAACCCGATTCATATTGTGCCATACATTTCTATTTGCCAACTGAACAATTACTATTAATTCCCATTACTGGATGAGTGCATGATCAAAGTATACTCTCTCAGACTTGTGTTTCAGAAGTGTAAGTTATTTTTAATAGAGAAAACGGGCTAAAGTGATCAAGCTGCACCGTAAATATGTGGTCAGACTGAAGTGGCCAGTAAGTGGCCAGTAAGGGGTTGTTAAGTGGTCGATAAATGGCCACTTCATTGTCAGTGTGTAAAATTTAGTACCTTTTATCTAGTTTACTGCCTCCAACATTTCGTCGCCTTACACTTAACATATTCTCTACTAGGAAGGATGGGCTCTCTGATGGTGAGGTGGTAAGTGTCCTTGTTTCCTAAAAAAAAGATAAGGTACATATATTCCACTGATCTTTCAGTACCACCATGTTATATTCATATGCTCGACAGATTCGCAAAACTTTTACTCTTTACATTTCAGACGAAAATATGTGATTTCTGTTATATCCCTTTCCGGTCCTAACCTTTTTTCCCTTTATTCCTTAACCCAATTTCAGACAAAAGCAGTGTTCTATTGATCAGTTTTCAATGCTTTTATTTTTCAAACAAATTCATGTGTGGCTTGTGTTCAGGAGGTATTTAGTATTTAATATGTATATACAATTGTATTTGTATTTAGATTATAATTAGTATTCCGTATTTTATTAAATTAAATTTTAACATATGATGTATTTTATCAATGAATTAAAGACCATTATTATTATAGGAGACCACTTGAAATCATGTTTGTATTACATACTGTATTACATTGAAGGATTTATGACAGAACTGTACCTCATCAAGATTGACAAATGTGTCATGATCCACATAGGAAAACAGTCGTTCATTTGGGCGACCCCCTCTTTCTCTGAGGATTTGAATACAATAATGTTTAATAGAAGATCATACATACCTTTGAGTATTAAATACATTGTATCTTCATTTATAAGGCAGCCAATATCAGCACACATTTCAATATACCTTTCTTGTGCAACAACCATTGACTTGATGTTGGATATAATTATACACAATAGATTATGTCCATCCAGCCTGGCACTATATCCTGGATGCCAGAGGTTCTACTGCCCTCTCTAAGCCAAATTAACGCCACCAGCGAGGAGCAAAGCGATGACGAGAAGGCAGGGACAACCTCTGAGTGCCCTAGGTATGTCTGAGGATTTTGACCCTTGTCTATAGTCTGATTGGCCTAGAGCAAATTCAGTTCTAACGAGGGCTGCGATTGGATCACTGCCATACATGTACATGTAGCTCCAAGGGCACCACTGTGCAGTGTTGGAGTTCGCACGAATTCCCTAAATTCACTCCAGACAACCGAATAAACTGTCATTAAACCAGCTGACCAGCTATTCTGTTAGTGCTGCAGTCGATCCTTGGGAGAGGAAATTGTAATTTATTTCGCCTGTCCGAAAGTGCTGGCTTTTAATTCATAAACCATTCAGAATTTGAGGAGAATAGTTGGATCATGTGTACTGCAATGTCAGTCGACGTATTGGTCGACATGTCGACCGATATGTCGGCTGAGGGTTGGCCGACGTGTCGGTCGACGGTCGGCCGAGAGTCGACCGCTACTCGGCCGACATTTGACTTTTCTGTATGTCGGCCGACATGGTTGATGATGCACCGACAGTCGGCCCAATTGATCACCAACATTCTATCGATAGTTTACCGACAGTCGGCCGAGGTATCGGTGACTATGACATTTTCAGCCAACATATAAAAATTATGTACTTCAAAGGTTGTAGAGACCACAACTATTAATGTTTTTGACGTATAAAACTAACCTTTGCAAACTTAAGATAGCATAAACTAGAGGCTCTTTATTGTCCCAGCCATGCGCCTCTGCATACTACTCCGATTGGAGTGCATGTGCAGAGTATAATTATATTAGAATTAGAACCGAGCCCTACAGTAAAAAAATTGATGCTTATTAGTGGCGACTCTCAATATTTTCAATGTTTATTTTATGTCGAATATACTGGGAACTGGCGCGGGGTTCAAGTATCGACAAATTCATTGGGATAGTTCGGCCTATACATGACTCGCGACCGACAGGTGGCCGCGGGTCGGTTGACAGTCGGCTGATGTATCCGCCGATATGTTAGCCAACCGTCGACCGATACGTTGGCCGACATTGCGTACAGTACTGCACATGATCCAAATATTTATTAAGCCTACGTGGACAAAACCGAGTTAGTCAAATTTGCTATAAAAAGGTTTCTCAGGTGTCAATTAAAAGGGATTAGTCTGGCATGGAAGTGAGATTCAAACTTGGGTGCCCAGAGGTTCTCCCTGCCTTCTCATTGCTTCACTCCGGGGTCACAAGGTAGCCTGGCACGTATTGAGCAGTTAATTTCAGAACAATTCTGGATGAGCAAAACCAAAGGCTTTATATTCTCCTGGGCCACTGCATAAAATTAAGGCTCGTCTATTTATTTAATGCGGTTAATAACAACAGGCGCGGATCCAGACCGGTTTACACCGGTTTACGGAAACCGGTCAAAATTTCCAGATTTTTTTTAATAGTAACCTTAACATTCGATTAAAACTCTCTCCCAATTTTGGAGTTTGAGTTGGGAAGGCGGAAACCGGTCAGATTTTTTTCTGGATCCGCGCCTGAACAAATAGAATAGAAATTTGCCTTAAGGCCACATGGCTCCATGCTTGTGCTGTAATTAAGCCAGGAAAAACAATTATGATAATTCATAATTTATGGTGCAGATATCACACTCATTTAAGGACGGTGGCCCCTATTGCTAGTGCGCATATTTTCTGCGCATAAGCCTCAGTACGGGTGTTCCGCGAGTCGACCCGTAGTCACGTAAGCTTGATCGTGGAAATAAAATAAAAATCGCAACATTTTATCAACTGGTGGCTTGGAAAATGTGTTGACCTCATTTTTTTTCCACGTTTTTTTCCACGTTATCCTGCCTGGATAAAATGAGTACATCTCTCAAAGGACAGAAAAGAAAGCGGAACAGTAAATTCTCTCGAGCTTGGCTGTAATCGACGTATTTCGGGGTCAGAGGCGGAATCAACTTGCGATCTGCGAACGAAGCGAGTTCGCCGCCATGTTGAATATCCCAGCATGCAACACTCAATAAGACAAATGTTATACTCGCCAGGGAGGGCTTAGAATAAAATTGTCAAGGTCGTCGGAAATGGGCGGCAAAAATAAGAAACCGGCCTTTGTAACTTTTTTAAAACGCACGGTGACCCCCGTTATTTATGATTAAAGCAGAAAGACAGTTTAGCGTGTGCATCTCCCAGATTAGGTCTGTCCCGCAGCAGAACAGATGATGTAGCTATTTTTAGCTTTGTGTTTCCCGCGAGAAGAAACAAAAGCCGTCATTTTCAACCAATCAGGATGCACGAAAAAAATGTAATTAACACGGTTCAAACTGCTAAAAATAATAATTAAAGCGCAAGAGAACAAAAGACAACGTAATCGCATACCAGTACTTCGCGACTATAAATAGCCACATCGTCTACTGTGCTGTGGGCGCTACCCATCACATAGGTACGCTACCCATCACATAGGTACGCTACCCATCACATAGGTACGCTACCCATCACATAGGTACGCTACCCATCACATAGGTACGCTACCCATCACATAGGTACGCTACCCATCACATAGGTACGCTACCCATCACATAGGTACGCTACCCATCACATAGGTACGCTACCCATCACATAGGTACGCTACCCATCACATAGGTACGCTACCCATCACATAGGTACGCTACCCATCACATAGGTACGCTACCCATCACATAGGTACGCTACCCATCACATAGGTACGCTACCCATCACATAGGTACGCTACCCATCACATAGGTACGCTACCCATCACATAGGTACGCTACCCATCACATAGGTACGCTACCCATCACATAGGTACGCTACCCATCACATAGGTACGCTACCCATCACATAGGTACGCTACCCATCACATAGGTACGCTACCCATCACATAGGTACGCTACCCATCACATAGGTACGCTACCCATCACATAGGTACGCTCCTGGTAATGGGCTCCTGTTATCATTTAATTTTTACCCAAAAATTGGATAGCTGTCGATGATGTCAATTATGGCAATTATGGCACTGACACAATTAATATTTATTTCAATAATCAAAGTAACGTGGGCTTAGGTGATTAAACTGTTACCTATAATGAGGACACGCCTATTTTGAGTCTTCTGACTCACATTTAGATAAATAACGCTTCATTCTTGGAAAATAAAAAATAAAAATATTTTTTTGGGGGGGGGGGAATTTTGATAGCCCTATATGTGACCTAAAATGCCCACGTGGTCTTAAAAAGAAAAGAAATACCATTATATCAGGGGCCACCATCTTTAATAAGATGTATTACAATCAAAATAATAATCACATGGCTGGGAATAATTAATCCTAAATTTATCCACAAAGATTGTCACCTTAATCTCTTTACTTCTTCAATATAATGTTGTTCCAGTCCTCCACTAGAAAGGTTTCTTTCAGCTCCATAAAGCTCCATTTCATGCTGTGAATAATTATAATTCTTATGATATACATTGTAATATAATTAATTATCTTCATTTTAAACCAAAAAGTGTATATTTTATCATTTAGACTGTATTCTTGAATAAGGTAAGTAATAATTTGTATATTTTTATCTACAATGTACTACATGTAAATGATACAAATGACTGTTCAATTAAGCTTTCCTGTGTATATTTAATGAACATCGTGTCGACACAAATGGATGCATATGCCTTTATTTTTTTTCCAATAAATTACTTATTCACCTCAGAGAAAGCCTTCTGCTGCCAGTAAAAAACAAACTCCTCTCCCTTATCATCCTGGGGATTCGTTTCTGTTGTTGTAAATGAAAAACATGTTAAATATTCATTTGAGAATTAGGCCACACTATTTTGGACAAAGACAAGGGCCAACGTTGGAGGTGTGGCTTATATGCGGGTACAGATATACATTGTATTAATTATCACGAACACTCGCCCCAGGCTCCTCTTTCAAAATCCCAGATAGGGGACCTGTGCATGTATCATTTTGCCAGAAAACCTTGCTTTCTCTTGTGCTTAAAGGAATAACTCCAGCAGTAACTCTTGAATGTGAAACGGGGTCTATTAATATTTTAAAATTCACACCAAGAAATGAATCTCTTTTCCAGGTAATAAAATAATTGGTGCAGCCCTTAGGATTTTTTTTACATTGCCATCATTACTTCAACTGGGGATCATGCCTTGGCATTAACCAACATTCATAGATTGCCTTGGTGACACCCTGTGAGGTATTATAATAGAGCATGCCATTCGCAACTTTAATACCTATTAATGAATCAGCAGTAATTTGTAGTTTGCTGAAAGGGACCAGTCTTACCGAAAAATATGCTACATATGGCAAAGTTGGAATGTTTGATAATCTACTTCAACAATATGGAAGATTGAATATCGATGGACATTGTGGCAAAGTTTGAGATCAAACGATGTGAGAGAAGGACATAAAAACAACTGCCAAGGTTTGTATTGTACCATGCTCGAGAATCCCGCATCTTTAGCTCGAGCTCCTAATGTTGTCTTGACGAAAGAGATGCTGTAGAACTTTACTGCCAGGATGAGTTCTGGGGCATGATACACATTCAAGCATATAAATCATGATGTTAAAATCAGACACAACATGCTAAAACAGATTGCCAGATAATCCATTAAGCTTCAAAAGTTTGTTTCAAACCAAGGAAAGAAACTCATGATACTTTTCTCTTCCTGTCAGGACTTCCAAACAATATATCAACTCTGCTATTTGTGATGGGATTTATAGACATACTGATGGCAGTTGTCTTTGAACACTGGACTTTGCCAACAGTGTGAACTTTTAATTAAAAATATGGCTGGACTCTGACTGGCCCTCTTTTTTACCACAAAAAAGAGGGCCAATCAGAAGGCAGAAGTGTATCACGCCTCACAACTCATCCTAGCAGTAAAGTTCTCCAGCATCTCTTTTGTCTGGGTGACTTTAGGAGCATGAGCGAAAGCCGCAGGATTCTCAAGCATGGTATATATATTGTACATGAGTAGCATTATAGATAATATTGGTGTCAATTTAAGCAAAGTGAGTTTGCATTATTTTAATACATGCACATATTCCTCCTTTGACATGTTCCTTTGACTGCAGCAAGTGGTGTATAATTACTGACACTACTTTGCATTCTGGAAGTAGTCAAACTATTATGGTACATACAAGTACATACATAATCTTTATTTATACACGGAAAGTCTCATAATTTCACATATACATGTATGTGCTCTTCCAGAGAGCTGTGTTCAAACCTAAGCTATTTTTAAAATAACTGCTGTAAAAAAATCATTACATTTCATGAAAGATTTGGTCTTCTAAATGCTAACATTCGTCGCCTTATAGATGCAGCTGTGGTAGCCAAGGTCCTTCTGGGAAATGAAGGATAATAATACCTTTCTCTGTTCGGGAAATAATTCAGAAATGCTAAAAGTTTTGCACGCTTTCTCCAAAGCCATATCAAGTCCATTTGTATCGTCCACCATTTGGCTTCACCTTCGTGCATGTTCCACTAGACATTCCATGCATACCTCAGTTCTCTAAAAATGAAACCTTCGCTCTGATTGGTCAAAATGAAACAATGGCCAGAACACGGTTTCTGCCAAAGTCCATCAGATGGTGAGGGGGAGGAAGTGAGCGGAGGACCTCGTACCGTCTGAAAATCAGGCTTCAGTTTTAACTGATATTATAATCAACTAAAGTCAATTAAGGTATGCTAACCACAGTGGAAAGTGAGTAGTAGCTGACATTTCTAGCGCTATATAGCCCTTCGTCAGTGCAAAAGAGGTAATTGTGAGTGGGGAGACGGTTTATAAAGTGTTGAGTGCATGATTACTATTGAAGAAACATGTACTCGGATCAATTAGGATCAAAGGAGATTACACCAGTAACAGAAATGCTAATAGCTGTAACAGGAACAATTAAGAGAGTTGATCGATGAATAAACTAACGAAACATATGCTGATCTAATTATATATAAGTATGAGTGAATATGTGAATTCTGAAATTTAATGTGGTGAGGTGCCAAAGTGCCTTTAGAATTTGAAAAAAAAGTTATGTTCTTTGCATTTATGGATGTCGGTAGTACCTTCAGTTGATGAAGAGAAATGCTGCATACAGTGATGTGATTAATACAATGGCCAGGAAGGTTAAAGTGGTGAGCTGCAGGTTTGGCGAGATCCTTGCTGTTACATTATTTTAGTTCTAACATTGCAGAATCAATCTCCTAATCTCCACCCTGTTTCTCTGATGTTGAGTTTGTTACAAAGTGTGCAGGAGATACAATAAATAACATTACAATGAATTTTTTTATGATCAGTGACTTTAAGAGAGCCTTTAGGTCCTGAAATATGTGTTGTAGTTTTAGTATAAGCAAATACAGGTCTTTCATCATGTCCTAGAACATTTTAAAAGTGCCTGGTTGAAGATCAAGCTGTAAGTGATCCTTTAACTAGGGAATCACAGCGATACTTGTCATGTTTGAAAGAAATGAGAGGAGCTGGCTGCGGGAAAATAGAGGTGGTCTCTGGATCACTCTGTAAAATCTTAAAGTTCTTCTGGATAACTACAGATTAGACGAATTGGTAATTAAGTCAATGAAAACAAAATCCTATCTTCAGTTTAAAGCATCTTAATTAATGTTCTTAATTTGTTACATGTATGACTCGAGATCTTATACATGTAGTTATAATTAAAATGCTCTATCCATATTTCGATCGCAGTCAACCAATCGGCAGTTGCACTGGACACGAGAAACACAGTGGGATAATTTTCATGAAATCATGTCTGAACAGTTCTCCACAGGCCCGAGTTTATTAAACTGTACGTTTACCTGGTCCACCAGAAGGCCTATTTCTTCCAACTTCTGGCATCTCTAAGGCTTCTCCTGCCATTTCTGCTCCTTCCTGCGCGTTAACATTTTGTTGGGAGCCAATTTGAAAACCAGGAAGAAAACTAGATGAAGTTACTTTTCGAAGTTTGACCCTGGAACCAAAAATCGCAAAATGTAAACAAGTCACAAAACAACATTTTTTTGGTCAATGAATAAGTTATAGCTAGTCCAAAACCGTACATTATTTACAGAAAAACGCGATTTAAAGAAGCAATATTCAGTAAATAACATAGAATATTAATAGTTTACCTGATAGCAAAGTTCTTTGGCATATCAAGCGACCTATAATGACCAACATCCACATTTTCGAGGAAGTCCGCCATCTTGTTTTTCTCCCTCCAAAAAATTGAATCCCTGCAATCATACAGGACAGCGGGGAACCACCGGAAAGCACGTGTTAAGGGCAAAGTCCGCTGGAGTCGCATGGCCTGGTGGCACGAAAATATATTTCTCTTACATTTTTTCAACCATGAAAACCATTTCCCAAACTCAAACCAAAGAAATATGGAGATCAGCTGATGCAGTGTGTTTTGATGTGGACAGTACAGTTGTAACGGGCGAAGGAATCGACGAACTGGCCGCTTTTTGTGGGCGAGGGCAAGAAGTGGCTGAATGGTCAGTATATAAACACAGAATTAAGTCATTGGTTCCTGACACAAAGTGGCCTTTTTGAAATCATGGTTGGCACATAACAATTGCAATGTTTAAAAACACGACGCTAGACTTTAGAATACACTGTCACTTTTTTAGCTACATGTACCATAAAAGACTGGCACCGTGGTCCGCAGTCACGCAGTCGACTGATTAGCATATTTATCAACTTCACTGCGGGACTGCGGACCACGGTGCCACTTAGTTAGTTAGCTGCCTTATTATAAATTCAATCACTTCACTGCGGCACTGCGGACCACGGTGCCACTTAGTTATATGCCTTATTATCAATAGTATTGCGTCGTTCTCAAAAGATCAAGGATATTATCGACACCGCGGACCACCGCGCTACTCAAAGATTCTTACTGTTATTATTGCCTCGTTCTTTTTATAGCTCAATAAACAAGCTAATGAACTAATTAAGATCTAAACTCATATTTGGAAACAAATGATAATAGTATTGCGTCGTTCTCAAAAGATCAAGGATATTATCAACACCGCGGACCACCGCGCTACTCAAAGATTCTTACTGTTATTATTGCCTCGTTCTTTTTATAGCTCAATAAACAAGCTAATGAACTAATTAAGATCTAAAACGGTGGGCTTGTAGCGAGTGGAACTAATATTTGGAAACAAATGATAATAGTATTGCGTCAATGATTGTATTCACCATATCGTTCACTTAATTTCTTTCTCGTAAACATTCTTCACGTCTTTTAAAAAAACTGTAAACAAGTCTTCCTCCTTATGTTTATACCTCCAAATGAACTCAGCAAGATAAGAGGAAAAATACTGTTTCTTGATTCCAAAGCTTGGAAGTTTAGCTTTTGCTTGCCTCCAGTGTCCTTCGATCTTATTAGTGTGGTCACCATCTTCATTCACAAACTCTTTCGAGTGATTGACAGTTTTGTGGATACATCCATGCTTGTTTAGGTTGAAATAGGCTTTCCAACAGTCACTCACTGCGGCACTGCGGACCACGGTGCCACTTAGTTATATGCCTTATTATCAATTCAACAACTTCACTGCGGACCACGGTGCCACTTAGTTATATGCCTTATTATCAATTCAACAACTTCACTGCGGCACTGCGGACCACGGTGCCACTTAGTTATATGCCTTATTATAAATTCAACAACTTCACTGCGGCATTGCGGACCACGGTGCCACTTAGTTATATGCCTTATTATCAATTCAACAACTTCACTGCGGCACTGCGGACCACGGTGCCACTTAGTTATATGCCTTATTATCAATTCAACAACTTCACTGCGGACCACGGTGCCACTTAGTTAGCTGCCTTATTATCAATTCAACAACTTCACTGCGGCACTGCGGACCACGGTGCCACTTAGTTATATGCCTTATTATAAATTCAACAATTTCACTGCGGCACTGCGGACCACGGTGCCACTTAATTAGTTATATGCCTTATTATCAATTCAACAACTTCACTGCGGCACTGCGGACCACGGTGCCACTTAGTTATATGCCTTATTATCAATTCAACAACTTCACTGCGGCACTGCGGACCACGGTGCCACTTAGTTATATGCCTTATTATCAATTCAACAACTTCACTGCGGCACTGCGGACCACGGTACCACTTAGTTATATGCCTTATTATCAATTAAACAACTTCACTGCGGACCACGGTGCCACTTAGTTAGCTGCCTTATTATAAATTCATCGTCTGCGGGACCTTGGTTCCATCGTTTTTTAGGTCGTGCCTTCAAAAGTGACAGGGTATTCTAAAGTCGCTCCAAACACGAAACATTGCTAAATTATGTATTTCCAGATTTGAACTTGTATCACAGGCAACCCAAGCTTTTAATATTCACAAGTTTATATGATGAGGGACCATCGACATTCTTACTCTTAGTGCCCCACCTACGTCAAATAGACATTTAGGGGGGAGGGGTCCAGTAGTGGACGTTAGTGTGGGACATTAAGACCAAAACAATTATGGAAACAAGATTGAAGCAAAAAAAATGGCCATAATTGGCCAACCTTAATGTCCATTGGATGCATTATTGGTTACTTTAATATCATGCAAAAATGAAATGAATGAAAGAAAATAACTTCAAGACAGGGGCACAGAGAAGTCAATCAAAGCAATCAACTGCATAATTATACATTGTACGTTAAACCTCTGGGAATGGTTTGAAGCAAGGGTAACTTTATCATTGATGCAGTTAAATGCATGACATTTAACCAAGTTAACAACAAAGAGCACAAGTGGTAATCAAGCATAGAACTGCTAGATTGCTAGCAGTAGGTTAATTACATGTAGTGGGTATGCTAGTGCATTTGCATAGCAGTCTGCAGTCAACTTCCATAGTGGACCGCTCACCCCCTGAGAAGTGTACTGCTCGAATGCATGGTCTGCATTTATAGTGGTGTGCTAGGCATGCTGACTTCCGGCGATGCAGTTGTTAACCTTGGATAGTGCTAAATTTGTAATTGTAATCAGACTGTAAAGTTTAACCTCAGATTAGTGCTGTAACCATGAGGTAGCACTTACCCTTGCTTTGAACAACCATATACCATGCAGTTTTGCATAACATGCTTGTTGGTTGAACCTCTTTTAATTTTGCTTTTTGGGGCATGACGTATATTGTAGGACAATCAAGGCCATGGGAGGAGGTGTACCATTTAGACAAGCACTGGAGGAAAGGTTGAAGATTATTTCACCATCATCAAAACAGGTGAATTCTATAGCTTGTAGACTTGACATGTTTCAAATAAGGGACTGGTCATGCATTAATATGAAGCTAAGGCCAACGTTTTCTACCTTGATGTTGTTATCATACACATGCAATTGCAATGAAGACACTAGCTATCACTGTAGCAAGAATTAACAAGGGCACCCAACAAGTACTTTTTGAAATTCGTTTGAAAACAGTTGTCTGCGGCTCATCTACAGGGCCTCTGACAGAGTGCGAGGGTGCGATTTCGCACTATTGGCGTAAAATCGCACCCAATCGCACTATTGTACTATTTTCGCACAATAATACAAAATTCGCTTTGAAAGTCCCCAAATTTGCGTAATTGTTCTTATTACATAATTGTACAGACACCATTTTTGATTTCAAGTGGATTTGTATGCTTTTGAGAACAATTTACCTTCGTAAACAACGAAACAAGGTCAGCTTTGTTCGTGGTCCGACTTCCGTATCAAAAACCAGCCAGGCGTTCCATACGTAATATTGCGGGAAGCTGGGCACTAGTTTTCATTCTAACAATACATGCTATTGGATAGAAGTTTTCTTTGGGTTGACCAATCACAGGCATCGATAGAAATCGGTATTTGATCGATGAAAAGTTTGGGAAATGTTCTACGGTGAACAAATCCATCGGCTTCGTTGTACAAATGGATAAATTCGTAGTCAAGGAGCCGAAAGTTTTTGGTGCAAATGGGCCGAAAAAGAATGCACATCTTCCGGTCAAGATTACATCAAAGGAGAGGGCCTGTCGGTATCCTGAAGGGACATTTCATGCCGATAATGATATCATGTTCTGCTCGTCCTGTAATGTTGTTGTTGACCATTTACGGAAGCATATCGTAGAGAGACACCTTGACTGTGCCACGCATAAGCAACATACACTTTACTTATACATTAGATAATTGTTATATTCATTTGATATTTTTAATTAGCATAGGTAGATAGTGCCGTTAGGTTTATAAGTATACACAGCCTTCTTGAAAACCAGTATTTTTATTAATATTTTATACACTGAATGTAGCCACCGTGTTTAAATATCAATAAAGGCAAGTTAAGTTATCTGCAAAAACATATTTTCTTCAGTCTTTTCATTTCGTTTCGTGTGATTTTACTATTATTAATATTACACCCTCTTACTGACATCGGGAAGGCAAAAACGAGTTGTTTTCTACCCTAATAACGATTTGCAGAGCATATAAACTAGCCTAAAAAATCACACTATTTTCCGCACTATTGAGCTTTTTTTTCGCACTATTTGACAAATATTTCCGCACTAATTTCAATTTTTTTCCGCACTCTGTCAGAGGCCCTGCATCTAGCCATTTTAAGGCCCCTACAATGTCTTTTGACGTATTCTAGAAAGCTATTAGCTGTTCGGATTTTCTAGGTGGAAATCGCATCAACCGAAAATACTATGGCAAAATATTCCCAGCCTACAAATTTGTTTACTTAGTAGTCTAGAACATAAACAATAATTTTCTAGCCCAAGTAATTTCATGTTGCAAAGTTTTGTGGAGGTACAAATTTTTTAGGGGTTCTTCTGACTCTATTGATCAGACGAATTGGGACGTACAAATATTTTAGGGGGAACCTTTTAGTCTCTCTTTTCTTCTATAATTTTCTAGGGATTGAAAACAAATTTTCTAGCCAGTATTTCAGAAAACAATTTTCTAGTGACAATTTTTTTCAAATCCGAAAGTTTTAGGCTAACTTACTCTCCCGAACAGATTTTTAACCGAAAACTTTGTTGGGTGCCCTTGAATTAAGTTATTGTTTTTAATATGGTTTATATTTTAAGTCTTGGAAAATACATTGTCATGAGTAGTAATAAAAAGTTTGAGGTTGGCATGAAGAAATCAGGTCAGTTGGGTTACCAGAAACAACATTTATTGTTTTATCTTTAATAGAGTGGATGGTGTGTGTGTGGGTTGGGGGGGGGGGGGGCAGGCATTGCTGCAATTTATGGAAAAAAAATACCATCACCCGATGCTCAACTTTTCCTGTCTGACCCCCTTCTCTAATTAATGATCAGCTTCTGTAAGTTTGTTGGATTCATTGGGTGCATTTTAAAGAGTTGTACTATTTACTCCTTGGCTATAAATGTCTCAATAGTTTAAATGCATAATTTTATCACTTTAAATACATTATTGTATCCCTTAAATGCATTATTTTATCCCTTAAATGCATTATTTTATCCCTTAAATGCATTATTTTATCCCTTGCTGCCAATCAGAAGGCTGGCAATTTAACTATTGCATATTCATCAGTATATCCCATGGGTTAAAAAGATGTGCAATTGGTTAAAAAGGTGCAACTGGTTAAAAATATGTTCCTGGTTATTATGTTTACTTTCTAGGCATGGGATACATGTAAAATAGTTACATTGTATGCAATACTTTCTTGTAGTATTCTGTGACTAGATTGTTCTTTTTATTGACACACCTACATAAAGGTATTTGTGTATATGGAAAAATCAAGTCACTTGTTTAGCTAATTCTCAGTCATGTACATGTTTAGCCAATACATATATCCTTTTTATATATATTTTTTATTTAAACATATTTAATTGCGGAGTTTGCCTCAAGAGCAAACTGCTCATCTAGGGGGCTCACTGCAAGTAAATTACAACCATAGTTCTAAATGGGACATTACATTTATTTTTTTAAATTTCATTTGAAAAGTGTGCAAAAACAAATACATTTATAAGGTTCTAAAACAATAAAATGGTGTTGACAGATGGATGGCAAAATAAATTAAAACTCACGCTTTTGAAATCGATTAGATTCTTTAATAAAGCATTGGACAAAATAGAAAATATCAGCATTTTCATCCACTGAAAGTTGTGAAGATCCAAACAAGAAAATCTTAGTTTATTATCTGTAACTCCGACATTACTGTCCATCTATCAGCAAGAATTAGAGCAGCAGAGGAGAGTAGTTTTAACCTAGGAGCAGCAAATGTATATATATATATACATATATATACATACATTTATATAGATCTTTGCTTCAAATGTAACCTCAAAAGAACCTGTTTTCAATGTTAGAATATATAAAGAAAATATTTAAATTAGCAAAGCAGATTGCTGTATGCAGTCGTTCATTATATAAGGCAGTATGTTTTAATGATTAATTGACATGTACTGTATTTTGCTTTTTAGCTTGAGGATTTCCTGAAGAGCAATCGATTGAAACTTACACCACATGTTAGGTAACTGATTTGGAAGTTTCGTATAATTCACCCTTCTCGCTTGGCAGCCATGTTGAGTCCCAGGAGGATAAAAACCTTTGTTTTTGCGGGCTAAACTCATTCTGAATCTGCTCAGTGCGAGGCTAGCCACGCAAAATCTATTGTTTCTATCCAACATGGCCGCTGTGTGAGAAGGGTGAATTAATATTATTGTCTAGTACTGAAACATTTTCTTATTGAAGCATGCAATAAATCTGAGGGATGTCAACAGAGGGCCAAATAGGGGAGGAGGAGGAGGGGTAAATTGCTCCCCCAAGGAACTGGCCCCTACCCCTAACCCCACTCCATTCGCTCTCGCATCAAGGCCCAATTCATTTGAGCCACTACATGCACATGTACAATGTACATGTCTTGACTGTATAGTTTTCTGTCAGACGTACAGTGTATTTTCAGAATTTTTTTGTTCTCCTGATTGTATTCCCCTCAAAACCCCTTATGCATGAGATTGTATAAGCCCAGGATTTAGCAGGATCTTATCATGGTATTATGTTTCATCAATTATTATTACTGCATGTGCACTTGACTGAGTGTTTATAAATGTTACATTCGCTTTGCAGTCAAGTCATTGGTGTTCTTTGTGACAATAAAACAGCAGTATACCTTGTGTCTGGTGGGTTTAGAAGAATTGTGGAGCCACTTGCCAATGAACTAGGGATCCCCAAAGACAATGTCTTTGCTAATAGAATTATCTTTGATGCCAGTGGTGAGTATACCAGTACATGTACATACACATACATGTACATGTAGCTCACAAATGCTGATTGATCAATGGGGATTTGGGGGAATTAATATGGGGAGCCTGGTGCAGTGGTTAAGCACTTCACCTCTCACCTTTGTGGCTCAAATTTGATTCCCACAATGCTGCTGACCACAGACTTAATTGAGCAGGCTCTCAAATTAATAGAATAGTTGAGAATTAACTAAACTTTCAGTTTATTGCCTGACAATATTGTGTTGCCTTGGAGGCAATAAACAACACCTTTGAAGTTTGGTAGCACTTGATACAATTTTGTACTTAATGCTCCAAAGTACTTTTCCTTGAAGAGTTCACTATAAAAGTACATGTATATACATATGTATATG
Source organism: Actinernus sp. WN-2022 (assembly GCA_030867875.1). NCBI lineage: Eukaryota > Metazoa > Cnidaria > Anthozoa > Actiniaria > Actinernidae > Actinernus > Actinernus sp. WN-2022. The sequence continues at coordinate 119,509,352 of JAOWCC010001589.1, forward strand.
TTGTAGGTTGTTTCTCGATTCAGGTTGTTTTAAAAAAACTAGGTTGTTTTTAAAACGACCTAGGTTGTTTCTCAAACAACCTAGGTTGGAATATCAATGATTCTAAAAAGGGATTTTTTAATTTTTTGGGATTCATAAAAAAAAGGCGGTATAGTTTTTTTTTGGGGGGGGGGGAATTTAAAAAGAAAAAAAATCACCCACCCCTTCCCTACAAAATACTTTTTGACAACCCACCCCTCCGCTCTACTTCCTTCCCCTCCCTTCCCACTGCCTCTCAATTTTCTCCTTGTCCCCCCTGACGTACCTTACTGTACTGTACCATTTACCTTGATGGTCACCCATCCACTTACTAACCTTGCCCGGTCTGGCTTAACTTGGCCGAATCACGAAGAACGCCTGGTAGATATTAATCCAGTGGATTATCGCACTGCGCCATGAAACCGCTTGTTGATTTGAATGCATCATTTATTCTCCAAGTGACTAATCGTGGAACCCAGTCTCTCTCGTTATGTGCGCATGCGTACTACTAACAAAATCGGACTTTGAAACATCTTTCGAAAACATTGTATGGACGACATTAAACCGGGACGAAACTGTAACACAGTTGAAGTTTGTGTTGACTCTGCGTTGTTTTGTGAAAGCTGCAGCAACTCAAGTGAAGTAAGCAAGCTAAATCCAGAAAAAATACTTTGTTTCTTGACTTTATTACGGCTCCACTTGTACTTCGAAACAAACTGTGTCAACCGATTGCGAACCGACTTAGAGCAATTACTGACCTAAAATAAAGACAAAAGAAAGCGCATCACCTCTAACATTGTATCTAGAAGAAGATTTTTACGATTCAAGAGCTAAAATTTAATAGTATCTCAGTATTAAAGTAACGAGTGCAGAGGATCTTGGAGTTAAGCTGGCTCATACTCGTTAGACTCAGCTTTTCCAATGGAATAAAACACTGACCACTAAACAACAGACAAGTCCTGTGAATTAATTAATCCAAAACCTAACCCTGCATTTAAAAAAAACCCTAACCATCAACAAGGGCTGCTCACTTACTTTGAAGTCAGTAATTTTGGGTGTTTTGAGCTACATGTAACTCACTAAACAACAGACAAGTATAATGCTTCTTCAATAGTCCTGTGAACTAAATAATTAATCCAAAACCTAACCCTGCATTAAAAAAAAAACTAACCGTCAACAAGGGCTGCTCACTAATACTTTGAAGTCAATAATTTTGGGTGTTTTGAGCTAAGTCACTAAACAACAGACAAGTATAATGCTTCTTCAATCGTCCTGTGAACTAATTAATCCAAAACCTAACCCTACATTAAAATAAAACCCTAACCATAACATGAGGGCTGCTCACTTTGGGTATTTTAAGAGCTACAATCAATAATTTTGGGTGTTTAGGTTTAAGTTACTAAATAACAGACAAATGTAATGCTTAATCCAACAATGATTTAAAAGACTCTAAAAATGTCGAAACAACCTACATGTACATGTAGGTTGTTTCAAAATAACCTAGGTTTCAAAAATGACAAGAAATGAGAAACAACCTAGGTTGTTTTAAAAACAACCTGAAATTAGAAACAACCTACAACATATACATGTACGTGTAGCTAGTGGTACTGTGTGGTTAAAGTTAATGTACAATGCATGCAGTAATGCAAATGCCTATATACTCAAGATGTATAATAAGGACTAAAGCATGATCATCATTAGAAACAACCTACAACATATACGTGTAGCTAGTGGTACTGTGTGGTTAATGTACATGCAGTAATGCAAATGCCTATATACTCAAGATGTATAATAAGGACTAAAGCATGATCATCATACCTGGGAAATGACTTCCTTCCTGGCCCACCTTTCTTTATAATCTTATTTTCGTTTGATTTATAGCCTCATCGACAAGCCTACTGTGTGCATTTTTCTGAGTCTTGTGGTTTCCTGTTAAAGCTCCAAGCTCTCTGTGGTTGACTATAACTTAGCTTGTTAAATTAGAAACATACATGTATTACATCAAAGAATAAGAACACTATTTATATTAAGTTAAATAATATCTACCTTAATAACTACCTTTAAAGCATCAACCATTTTTTTCAAATAAGATGCCACAAATCTCAACCATCCAGGCATCACTTCCTATTGGAATGGTGAAGGCATGGCTATATTTAGTCTCCTACGTCGTGTATGGGACCACATACATGTATGACGTAAAACAAAGAAGACAAAAACTCATAACAATGAACTACAGCAAAACAATAACCTGAAATACAGAGAACTGTAGCCCCAGAAAGCAATACATTTGGTATATGAAGAAGAAGCCTATATAAATATACAATGTACTTAGTAGTTCTGTGACTGAAACCAATTCCTGGTCTCTTTTTCATCTTTTTAAATACATGTAGGCTTCACGCTTTGTCTGACTGCCTTTATGTATACATATCAGTCCATATGGTGTATTTTGGAAAGGTTAAGTTATGGAACAGATCAGTCATGGTTAATGACATGATTAATATTATTTTATACTAATCCTCAACAGTAAATAAATCCCACTTCCTCTTAATTTTTTCTTAAGGAAATTACAGTGGATTTGATCTTGATGCCCCAACATCACAATCTGGAGGCAAAGGAATAGTTATAGAGTCACTGAAACAGAAGCATCAATACCAGAGGTACATGTAATAAAATATTGTATAAATATACATGTAATTTTATATACACACTTGAAATGTATACATGCAGTGTTTGAATTTAATTTTAAACACATTTTTTATGGTGTGAGCCCTTAGTGACTCAACGCATGCAATTCGTAAAAAATCACTGTCAATGTCATTGCAATATTAATTTTCCATAGTTGTATTGTCTGTAATTAGTTATTTTAACAAACTTTGCTGACCAGTATCGTAATAAATTTTCACGCGGAATTTGACTCGTTTTTACAGACAATGTATGGAAAACTGAAAACACGATTGCACGCTTCCCAGCACAGCTACATCCCTCAAATTTCGATATGTTAATCTTTTACCTGGTATCTTAAGTTTGTATTTGAAGAATATTTCAAAAATTCGATTTTACGGATTTTATTTGGCATCGGATTCCCATCGATTCCCATACAAGCACTGTATTTCGCGCCATGTTTGCACCCCTTTAAAATGTCGGAATTTACCGCAAACTGGTCTATTCTTTGGTTATGTTATTCAGTTTCTGTCAAAATTATTTGCCGGTGATATTTCATAATATTTTTGCTCAAAGAGTGGAGAAGTTTGTGCTCTGTTAGCTCGCTGTATAAGCTCATTGTATATATATATTATATATATTATGTATGTTTATTGTAGGCTTGTTATGGTTGGCGATGGTGCAACAGATATGGAAGCATGCCCTCCTGCGGTAAGCTATGCTATGCTTTCATTTCACCATGTGCTTAGGCGTTTAGTGGTAGCGGAGAACGTATATTTACCTATAAGTGTGTTGGATGCTAACTGGGAATCTAGATTTTAATGCCCGTGGTTCTATCCATAATTCAAAGAGAATTAACAAGAGTTGTGATATTTTAAAGGGGCTATGTCATGGTACTGCGCATGTATTGAGTAATCGCTCGTTTGGTTCCCTCCCTCGATGCTTGATTGAAAGGATTTTCAATATTTTCCCTGGATATTGTTTATATACACTGTTTGTTAGTCATTTTTGCATATTTGCTTTGATTTTAAGCATCCCACATGGCCGAGAGGTTCGTTAGTTCATATCAAAATCGGTGGAACTAGCTGTTTGCGGCCCGGCACGCGAATGTAAAGTCTATTACCGTGACACAGCCCCTTTAAAGAGTTTGCTATGCGGCTATACTGTAACTGGGGCCACTTAGACGACGAGAACCAATCGCAGTGCAGAACGAAAACGAAGCGTTCCAACTTATAGTTATTTGAGCCAATCAGTGTCGAGTACGAGGCGATAGCATTTCGACTTGATCGAATTTTGGTGGACTAGTTTTGAGGTCAGTCTTTTGAATGAAGAAAATCTCGTGCATATGCTAGGAATTGTAACTATGAATGCTTTGTTTTCGTTCTCGTTATCTATGATACATGTACATGTATTTTAACCCCCTAAATATGACATACAGTAAGCATCTCTAGTTTGACGTACATGTATACATCAGTGTAGAACAGGTTCTCGCAATAACAATTAAGTTAATAATATGTTTTGTAATCAGTTTTGTTATTCTGTTTTGAACCCTATTACAGCCAACATTTTTTAACGTGGTGTATAAAAGGCCTTTGAAACGTATAACAGTTCAACCGGCTGAGGGTTGTGTAATTTACGCACTTCCTTGTTTGAGTTTGTGACTTCAGGAACATAATAATAGCTCAACACTAATTGATGTATATTGTATTTACCAATATATCTAGTCGTTATAAGTTTATTTCTTTAATGGTTTTCCGTGTGACTTTCTCAGGATGCCTTTATCGGATTTGGTGGTAATGCTGTGAGGGAGAAAGTCAAGCAGAATGCGTCCTGGTTTGTCACAGACTTCAAGACTTTACTGAGCGAGCTGCAATCAAGATGACAGTTCATTAGATTTATAAATAACCTCTGTGTGATACGGCATTTATGGCATGTTTACTTATATAGAATTAGCATTTTCCTAGCGTCTGATTTCTGGGGTTCAGTTCGGATGCGACGCAGGCTACCCTGAAGTGAAATAATTAGCGCTTCACGGTTAGTGCGATGTCTACCTTAGGCGATATTTGATTATTTTACTTTAGTTAGTGTGATATCCTATGGATTTTACCGACTTATAATTAAAGTGCCTCAGAGAGTTCATTTGTTATCGATTCTACATCAAGTGAATAGTAGAATATTTCGTGATTTGAGTCTTTATTTAAAAAGTTTGACATTGGGAACAAAATTTTACGCAGAAACATTGTCACATGAAAAACAAAATTATAAGGAAATCGCACCCTTTTGAAATGGAGATACGACATACATTCAACTCCGACGGGACAGTCCATTTTAGAGTGACACCTCGCTATAACCATAGTTAGTAGACTAGTGACACCTCGCTATAACAAGTAGGAGCTGAAGCGGTCCCGGCAAAACTTGCTGTAACCGGGGCCACTAACATAACGAGAACAAAAATTGCAGAACGAAAACCTACAATTTTTTGTTGGTTATATAATTTATAATTGCAGGAGTTCCTCACTTTCCACACTCAAAAAATTACAAATACCCCCACCCCCTAGGGCTGCTTCTAACTGTAATTACATGTAGATTGACTGATGATACATTAAGTTGATGAGCAGTGAAGAAAGCAAGCGAGCATATCAGCCTCCCCTTTAAAATGCACAAAAAAGTAACCAGAGGGAAGAGAGTTGTTCATTAATGACTGCCAATGGTATTTTATGACTGTTTAATAACTCTGTAGCCCTTACTCTGAAGTTTAATATTTATTATTTGTTTTAAATTTCGCACGGTATGAAATTGCTCCTTCGTGTAGACAAACCCTGGGTTCCCCTTTTTATACCGGAACTTCGTGTTTAAGGCCCGCTTCAGACGGCGAACTTTTCATGCGCCGAACTATACATGCGCCAAATACAATGCTAATGAACTAAATCTATTGTTATGTCTCATTAGCACTGAATTCGGTTCATGAAAAGTTCGCGGGGCGTCTGAAAACGGGCCTTACTTTGCTTGCTTGTTGTGCTTGAGGGGATCTTTCTTCAAGATATTTCAATGTGTCTTCTCGTGCGTTAACAAGAAATAAAGGAAACAATAGATGTGGTCTGAAATGACTTCCTTTTACGGCGGGACAAATTTCAAATACTATTAGGCATGGCTGCTGACCTTGGATACTGCAGAATGTCCAAATCCCAACCCACGTCCCTGGGACATCTAACCAGCAACTATTTCAAAATCCCCCAGGTCCTTGGGTATATTTTGTCATCAAATTCCCCCCATTGTCGCTACCCGGGGTGTAGGGGGGCGGGGCGGGGATTTATATTGACAAGTGTAAAAGTTAAGTCGGAATGTCTGCTTCAAATGCACCAAAGGGACGTGTGTTTTAAAATTAACAAATAGATTCCATTCTACGCAGTCTAGTGGCGTATGTAACTGATGTTCTCTTCACGTTGTGACGTCGTCTGTGCATCTTGGAGGACATGCACGGCAGAATGGAATCTACTTGTTTTATATAATAATCTCGGACTAAAAACTGAAAATATCCAATCAAAACTAGTCGAGAAATTGGTTGCGCACGCTCGTGACGCCATCCATGCGTGTCCTAATAACACGGCTCTTGACCAATCAGAGCGTGCGTTTCGGACTGATTATTATATAATTTATGATTCTCAATGAAGCACCGATATGCGCTTTATTCATATCTCGTACCCGCGTGGGAAGAAGTCTGGTAACAATGGTATCAGAGCGAGGCCAGTTGTCACAAAGATCGCACAATTGGAGTCTGTTTCCATACCGCACTGTCGTATTCTTTTGTGCTATACTGAGGAATTAACGTTCAGTTTTCCGCCATTGACCGTGTATTGTCCTCTTCCTGTGACAACTGGCTTCGCTTTGATGCTTTATGAATAAGGACAATGTGTAAAGAAAATATACTTCAGTTATTAAAACTGGCATAATTTTGCACATATATAGGCTCTATATTATCATGCAGTTTTCCTTACATTTAGTTCGTAAAATTGCATACACCTGACCGTCAATCAAATACATACCGACGTGTTTCTTTGGAATTAGCTTTTCCCTTGTTTCCTGGAATGACAAATTTGCAAATACCAGTGAGAAGCGTAGCAGGACCCCACACAGTCGTGAAATCCACCGTACCGAAACTGAGATGGCGGCTGTACATTCCTTGCGAACCTAACACGGTCAAAATAATACGTAGAAATCATCTATTCTCTTCAATAACAGTGGATTGGTAACAGCATGTGTACCTGCTTGTTTTTAAGATTTAAAACATCTACCGCGATTTTATAACAGATTTAAAGTTTTCGCGCGCAAAGGATTGTGGGTAAAAGTACAAGCCGCCATCTTTTTAGGTAGGTGGATTGGTGCGGATTTTGTCGGTATGCCGCTGGCCGAAAGTTACGGCAGTGACTTGAGCCTGGTGCACACTGGCAACAATGCAGACGCAGTGCCGTTTTTATCATTAGCGGTGCTAGTTCTAGTACTCGCAAGTATGAGATAGAGTAGATTTCGTATGAGTGGACAGAAATAAAGCATGTCCGTAACCGTACTGTAACTTACTGCACCGTAACTGTAATTTGATTGGATCAGAAGGTCAAAAACAATAGGGAAACCATTTCAATGTCACGGCATGCCGTACACTGAATGTGCCGTAGTCATTACCGTAACCGTGCCCACTCGTACGAAATCCGCTCTAAGTAACGTGCCGTAAGTCATTCCCGTAACTTGCACACTCGTACGAAATCTGCTCTAAGAACAAGTACCGCTATTGCTGGTTTTTACTCTATCCCCCGAGATTCAAATGACAAAGGGCATGGCGGCCATGTTGGTGCCCCAACAAAAGAAGCTAACGAGGAATCTATTGTTAAAGGGCACCAACATGGCGGCCATGACGTCACGTGAAAGCCAGCAATTGTTCAATAATGTCGCTAATGTGAACCAGGCTTAACGGCACGTTAGCGGTTGCGTAAAACAGTCTAACTTGCTATATATCTTTCGTACGGAATTGTAAATGTACTGTGATCTTGCCATGGCATACGGAATCGAAGTTCCAGGAAAGTATGCCCAAGGCAAGTTGCTCCTGAACTGTTCCTGCGTATCAGTCTTCAAGTACGGCGTGGCGCGCAAAATTTGGGATGGCTACTGATAAAGTTCATTAAAGTCCAATAGCCACTTCCGCGATATGCTTTACTTGTCACGCACAAAGGTTTCAATACGAGGCCCCGTGCTAAATTTAATTTATTCTTTTCACAGAGAAAAGAATAAATTTAATTTAGCACGGGGCCTCGTATTGAATCCTTTGTGCGTGACAAGTAAAGCATATCGCGGAAGTGGGCTATTGTGCGTTCTAGCAATATCTATGCTAACTAGCAAAAGTTGTTAAACTAGAATATGCAAAAAATGAACCCAAGCTCGTAGTTCTGAAAGGTAACCAACCCTTTGGTGACAATCGAGGCCTGACTGAGAGTCAGCTTAGTTAGATTTTTAATAGCTCGGCTCAACTCAAGGCTTGGTTACCTTTCAAGAAATCAAAGGTACGTTTATTTCATTTGATATTAACCTACTAATAATGATTTTTTTTATTCCGCTTATATAATAATTCCGCCCATGATTGTTTAAATGTCAGTATATAGGCTTTGTAGCAACAACTCGAAATTAGAGCTTGCATGGTTTCCTGTGAACTATCTGGCAGGCCCATTTTTCGAATTCATATTATCGTGACTAAAGGTGCGAATTCTACATGTTTCTATTATACAATTTTGCGATTTCTTAACGACTCTAAAAGCAATTTCCTGGCCTTCCCAAAGGAAAACAAAGACGTCACCTTGTAAATTCTTAATTACTCTAATTGAACTTAGCGTAGACAAAACTGATAATTTTAGTTTTTATTCGAAATCTTTGAGATTGAAAAAAACCTCTGGTTATAGTAGGTTACCCGATTAAAAGTTAATTTCTTTTTAGAATGGAACATTTGAGTCTGAGAGAGCGCTAGCTTGTTAACTTGAACAAGTTTAGAGTAAAAGCCTACTATGATGCAAATTTGTTAGTAGTCCTAATTGGGAACCGGAAAATCTGAAAGCAAGGTAAGCCCAGGTGAGTCCCTATAGCCGAATACAAAATTTTAATTCTCTAATTGAAAAGACAGCTTTTAATAAAATGACTAATGTGTACACCTTTATTTGTCATGTATTTGCACATCTGTCAGGCTAAAATCGGCACGTGTGATTGAGGTCTAAATCACATTGAAAATGACCATTAAGCTGAAAGGGTAGATAAGTCATAAAAAGCAGGTTACAAAAGCCATGCATTGGGATTGAACTGTGAATTTTACAGACTTATGTAATGCTATGGGTAATAACCGTTTATTCCGTTTATTCAGTGGAGACAAATTGGCAGACAGCCTGTCCTTACATAATCACTCCCCAATTACTCTCGCATCATGAATCATAGTCTATAATATAGTTAGGCTGACTACTGAGTGGCGGCCGAGGGAAGAGGAAAAGGTCTGATTTTGCGAGAAGGACTGGAGAGGAGGCGTTCCAGTTCGGCCGAGCCTGTGAAACGAGCCAGTTTATTTGCTGGCACGCCGTTGTCAAGTCGAAAAAAACTACGAAGGTACCAAGAAAAAGCATCGCTTGTGGCCGCTTTTCTTTTGAAGGTAGGTGGAACGTTAAAACGACAGTTGGGGTGTAGATATACTTGGCCTCTTGTTGACAAAAGTCTACTCCTACCAAAATAATAGCGAAATAGAACATATTGCACGGTTGCGCGGAGTTTCTTATGTTCAGTTTTTCTTCCAGCGGTAAAAGCTATCTCACGGGGATGGGAAATACGCTCCTCGGGTTCCGGATGTAGTCGGTGCCATGATTATTCGAGTGGTTTTGATCTAACAAACCACTGTCTATATCATAAACACGTGTATGTGATGACATTGGATTGGGTGTGATTTTGGCGTCTTTAGTATTTGTTTGCCAGTAACCAAAATGAGGTGGTGCATCTGAGTCTGGAATGATAGAAATGAAAAGGTAAATACCCCGGCCATGTGGAGATAGAAATATATATATATATATACACGTACGTAGAGTTTTAATATAATAATTGCAATGTAATCATGCCGCGCTGCTTTTTTCCGGCGTCACTATTAGTCTAGCCACTCCCCAATTTTTTTCCGGGCGCTTTCCTTCTCGAGTTTCGCCATGCATGCTCTCTTATGACAGCAATTGTGGCCCAACTTTTCGACCGAATTGCAATTGCTACAACTCAAAGGGTGCATTTAACTGAAGAAGCTATCGTACTACAAGTACACTGTCTGACGTCAGCGGTTGAAAGGTGACTTGTGAACTTGTAAACGCCCTTATACGTATACTGCATTTATCCGAAGTTTGAGATGTTTATATGACTTCAAGTCTTCAACGCAAGTACAGCCTCTCACCTCTTCGATTCCCGGACCCAGCGTCATATGTGAGTTGAATTTGTTAGTATCTTACGCTTGCTCAGTTCAAGGGTTTTTCTCCCGGTTTTTCTCCCTCCTCAAAACCAACCTAACTTCCAATTCGACCGTCGCGGAATACGGGGGGGGGGGGGGATCCTCTTCAAGGTAAAAAGGGTAGGGGTGACCGTCGGAAAACCTCGAAAAACCGTGAAAAAGTTCCCACCCAGCTCTTTAAAAAAAATGGATTTCGCTTGTCCAACCCCTAAAAAATACCGGATCGCCGATTTCAAACCATAAAATATACGACGATCACCCCTACCAGCCGAATATAGGAAGAAACCCCCCTCCCCCTCCCCCCTCCCTCCCTCCCCGAAGTCATAAGCCTCTGGCTTGGGAGACCCGGTAACGACTCCCCGTATATATCTTCGACGCAAAACCACTTTTTCAGATTTTTTATGTGAGATCACTGACTCTAGTCGCATGTAGGTTGGCACACACCAAAAAAGTAACGATAGTCAGGGGAAAAGTAATGCTAGTCAGGGCACGGGAGGGGCATTTTTTTAATGTCACCCGAGTAACGATAGTCAGGGGAGGGGAAGGCCATTGTCTATGGCAGGGATGTGGGGTGCGGCGGCACCGCCGTACTGAGGTTCCATGCAGTAGCCGTGTGACTGGAACTACAGTCAATTGACTACTGATCATGAAGACCTTGAAAACCCTGTCCCATCCAAGACGTCCGAAATCAAAGCTGAGACTGCTACGTATATAATCAGTTAACAAAAATAAAATGGTTTTCCTATGTCCTATAAAACGCTGCTGTCAAATAAATGCGCAACTTAATTAAAGCCCGGTTTCCATGTGATTGCTTCACATGAGATCGCTTAAAAGAGTGCTCAGCGATCGTAGCGGTCATATGAAAACCACTCTCTGGACAACGATCGCAGATCATTGGGATAGAACGGCTATAGTCTATCTCGGCGATCGTTCCAGTGATCGTAATGATCGAGAACTGATTTTAAATGGAACCACATCGCAGCGATGGTTGCAAATAATGTTTATCAGTTCTATAGTGGAAGAGGAAGGTTTATCAGTTATATAGTAGAAGAGGGAGGTTTATCAGTTCTATATATATATACGGTATATAGAAAAAGGTTTATCAGTTCTATAGTAAAAGAGGGAGGTTTATCAGTTCTATATAAGAAAAGGAAGGTTTATCAGTTCTATAGTAAAAGAGGGAGGTTTATCAGTTCTATGGTAAAAGAGGAAGGTTTATCAGTTCTATAGTAAACGGAGGGAGGTTTATCAGTTCTATATACGGTAGAAAAAGGTTTATCAGTTCTATAGTAAAAGAGGGAGGTTTATCAGTTCTATAGTAGAAGAGGGAGGTTTATCAGTTCTATAGTAAAAGAGGGAGGTTTATCAGTTATATATAAAGTAGAAAAAGGTTTATCAGTTTTATAGTAGAAGAGGAAGGTTTATCAGTTCTATAGTAAAAGAGGGAGGTTTATCAGTTCTATATACGGTAGAAAAAGGTTTATCAGTTCTATAGTAAAAGAGGGAGGTTTATCAGTTCTATATACGGTAGAAAAAGGTTTATCAGTTCTATAGTAAAAGAGGGAGGTTTATCAGTTCTATATACGGTAGAAAAAGGTTTATCAGTTCTATAGTAAAAGAGGGAGGTTTATCAGTTCTATATACGGGAGAAAAAGGTTTACCAGTTCTATAGTAGAAGCAGAATGTTTATCAGGGGTATATCATTGTTCGAAGCCCGATTAGGGAGTGGTCATTAATTACTGGGGGGGGGGGGGGGGGTGGCGGTAAATGGAGGGCTAAGATTTTTTGGGCTTCGATTTAGGGAGGGTCACAAATTTTTGGGCGCCTGATTTAACAATGAAACTTTTACAATATTTTTAGGCTACTTCAATCGACCATTCAGCTCCACCTTGGAAATGTCCCTTAACCAGCAATCAGTGCGTGCTGGATGCTGCTAATGGGCTACGTTCGAGACCTCAAACATTCTGCTTGATAACGAGGTTTTCAGGAGTAAAACAAAAGAAATGCTTTGCTCTTTTGATGTTTTGGGGAGGGCCAACATTTTTTGGACTGATGTTTTGGGGAGGGCCAACATTTTTGGGTCCTCGTTTTAGATATTTTACCGATGTTTACACTGCATTTCACTCGACCACATTTACCTGCTCCCACCTCCAACTGCATGCTGGGTAATCACCAAAAAATCCACAAGGGGTCCCCCCCTCTGGGACTCTGGTAGGTTTTTTTTTAGAAGTCTTTTACCCCTACAACCAAGAGCGGTGATTTGGACTCAAGCCGTTGCTTTAAAGTGACAAAAACACATCCTAATAGGTTGAGCAGGGGTAAAAGACTGCCAACTGCAGGATTCCAAGGATTTCATTGAAGAATTTGTTCCTGTGTCTGAAAGCACAAACACAATGGAAAAACCCTGTGAAATCCCCTCACAAAGCCTACTAGAAGCAAACCAAGTACTTTTCAGCCGTCCTCAGACTTAATGATGTCCTCAAGCTCTCTTGCAGTGGCTTTTTTCTCCCAAATTAGAGCACATTTCATTGGAAACCCTACCGAAGCAGCCATACCTACCGCTAACGAGTGCACAGAATTCTCCCAAATGGCATTGTGGGAAAAGTTTGAGTCCTCGGCTTAAAAAGTCAGCAGTATTTAACTGCCCCGGGCTAGCCAAACTTGAACCGAGGGGGGAGGGTTGAGTTAGCACTCAGGATTTCACCAACTGAGCCAAACATGTCCAGTAGGGAAAGGCCGGTTAAGCAACACCCCAGGCATGTCATGTGGCCTTTGCCGTTTGCGCTACATTTTGTTTTACTGAATGTTTGCATTGACTGTTGTCAAAGAATGCCAATTTGATGGTGGTTAACACTATATTCTGGAAAGGAGAATATTTTTTACTATTTATTTATGAATTAAATGCAATCCTGCAAGTGTGGCATAGAAATGGGCGTGGTAAGTCCACCAATATGTTCATTAAAATAAGATCACCACAACCGAAATATACATATCTAGTGGTTATCGCAAATAATTTTGATAAAGTTTAGTATTTGACCACCCCCTATACTTTAGGCCTTGGTTCTTAAAAATAGACAACCAACTGAGACAGAAGTGCATTTGATTTCTGCTCCTAGCTCCCGTCTGGAAAATAGTTACACATTGAAACTTGCTGCAAATAATTATCTCCATGTGTGGATTCAATGTAGTGCCTTTCAAATGATCATAACCAAGATTTCGAATTTTATGACTGAAAATGGTTTAAGGTGTCTCGATCGAAACTCCGGCGCCACTTTGCGATTTTAAACAAAATGTTATAACTTTTAAGATGCTTGCTTGATTCTTCTTAAATCTTCTCAAACTCATTAATAATTCATGAGATAGTCATCCAATGGAGGAACTGTATTTGGTCACATGCATGGGTCTTGATACCGGGTGAAACCCTTGTGTTTGATCATGTTTCCAACCCTAGTGATCAATATGTCTTAATCATCATATTCATGAACCACTAACTAATTACATACTTATAAACTACAAGTAAGAAAAAGTCTGCCTCCACTGGAGTTCGAACCACGACCCTTCCGACTGCTTGTACTAACTCTTGTCCACTACTCTACTAGTACGCTAGTTGAAATCACTGCCATCAAAAAAGAATCATAAGCCATCTATTGAATAATTAGATACAACAGTCAAATGGTAAACAATACTTGCTAATGAAGTTTGAAAAGAAACGTATCTAAATTGTCGGTTTTGCATTCGCATGAGAAGACATGTCAAACACTCATTGTTCGTCTTTCATCAGGGGATTCAAAATATTTCGAAAACAATAAAACCCTCGAGGCTACGCCTCTCGGGTTTCATTTGTTTTCTCAATATTTGGAACCCCTGATGAAAGACTCCAATTCGTGTTTGACATAGTTCTTCTCAAACTCATTAATAATTCATGAGATAGCCAACCAATGGAGGAACTGTATTTGGTCACATGCATGGGTCTTGATACCGGGTCAGGTCCACGGATGTATCTTGACATCCAATGAAACACCAGTTCCAAACGCACTTTAGTGTTTTATCAGATTTCAACACTAGTGATCAATATTTCTTAATCATCATGTTCATGAACCACTAACTATTAAATTACTGTTATAACATGGTCGCACCCACTCGACCAATCAGCGTTCCCCATTTCAGCTGTCTTAATCCCATAGTTAAGTAATTAGTATTCTCTATAGTATAGAGAATACTAATAAGGCTATGAAACAATAGAAAACAGTAGCCTTATTTTTATTTAGTATTCTCTATATATAGAATACTAATTACTCCCCTAGACTAGACCCTGTATATTATTTCGAAATGTTCAGAGTTTCTTACATGCAGTAGTTGCCAATAATTTCAGAACAAAACGTCTCGTGGATGTGACCAAATTCTAAGACGGTTAGATAATGAACGCTCGAGTTCTATGTGATTTAGAGTGCCTCGCATTTTAGATAGAAAACCACTCGCGCTAGCGCGCTCGTAGTTTTCTATCTAAATGCTCGGCACTCTAAATCACATATAACTCTCGTGCCATTATCTAACCCTTACATAAACTACAAGTAAGGAGCGAAGAAGTAAAGTAAAGAACGACATAGAAAGACTAAGTGTGCCTCCACTGGAATTTGAACCTCAACCCTTCCAACTGATTGTACTAACTCTTGACCACTACACTACTGGTACGCTAGTTGAAACTGATCACTGCTATCAAAAAAGAATAATAAGCCATATATTGAATAATTATATAGAACAGTCTAATGGTAAACAATAATTGCTAATGAAATTTGAAAAGAAGCGTATGTAAATTTTCGGTTTAGCATTCGCAGGAGAAGACATTTCAATCATAAACTATAAATAAATGTAATATTTATATTGCGCGCGATGCTCCATTGGAAGATGCTCACATGCGCATTACAAATGCCTACATTGTACAGGCTTATGTACTAATCCAAACTAAGTAGTATGTATAGTATGTCTAAATCTACCATATTGCGAATAAACAAATGACTATATACAGTATATAAATATCGACGTGTTGCATAACAATCATTATGGTAATACGATGATGCTATTAAGACAATAGTTGATAATATGCTTTGCCAAAAAGATAGGTTTTTAGCAACTTCTTAAAAGCCGTAACACTAGAAGCATTACGAATTTTAGCGGGCAGGACATTCCACAGTGTGGGTGCCGCTACCGCAATAGAGCGGTCACCCAATGTGATCAATGTTCTCATGCTTGGTCGCTCTAGCAGAAGTTCCTTAGAGGATCTAAAATTATATCTTAAAGTAGTCTTACATTTGATAAGTTCAGTTATGTATGCCGGAGCAAGTCCATTTATAGTTTTGTAGGTAATAAGTAAGATTTTAAAATCGGTTTAACGGGTGGCCAGTGTAGTTTATATAAAGTGGGAGTAATGTGATCGAACCGACTGATATGACAGATGAGTTTAGCCGCAGCATTCTGCACACGCTGTTTTCGAACTCATTGTTCGTCTTTTATCAGGGATTCCAAATATTTCGAAAACAATAAAACCCTCAAGGCTACGCCTCTCAGGTTTCATTTGTTTTCTCAATATTTGGAACCCGTAAAATTTACCTTAAAACATATTACAGTGAACTTCTACCCCCCAAAGTTAAGAAAAATACATGAAAGTTAAGCTTTTTATTTTCACAGTCGACGGGAAATTGAACAAACTTCAAACTGTGAGTTTACCAATTTTTTTCGTAATTTACCAAAAAAGTTCTCAAGGTTTGAACACGGGTGTGTGAACAGTGACGCCGCCGCCTCGCTTTGAATTTGTTTTGGAATATGTTGTTGTTGCAAGACTTTTGACGCATGCGTAGACGTTTGACCGCTGTGTGCCGCTGTGTGCACCGCGGCAAAACGGTATGCTCCGCTGGCCAAAAGAACGAAGGCTCTGCTAAATACAAATTTAGGGCTTTAACTTTTTTAGTAACTAATTTTATAAACGATTAGTCTTCGTATTACTCGTACGCTCTTTTCTTTCGTCACTCCGTCTATTTTTCCAACTGAAGGCAGTTTTCCTATTTCTGGGAGAGAGACTGATAATCGACAGAAAAATCTCCTGGGTTTCCGAGGACATGGGTTCGAAATCCATAAAAAAAACTTGCATTTCGTTCTCTCTGTACTTTTTTCTCTTCTGTTTACTTGTAAACCCTGGACGGCCTAGCCCTAAAACATCGTCGTTTACCTGGCAACTTGTTTTCGAAGTGGTTGGGTAAGTTTTATGGTTCAGCCGGTTAGGGTTCGTTTTTAATTAGAGATTGGGTTTGAAGTCTATTGAGAGTGTATTTTGGCACAACTGCGGAAGGCACGAACCAACCAAATCACCGCCGCAAGGAAACGTTTCCACAATCACAAAGCTTCCCAAGTTTTAACACTCCCACGTTCGGCGGAATACGCGTGCGCTTCCTCTGTCCTCCGCTGACCATAACCCTGGTTCCCACTATTGAACTATAAACCGGGTGGCAAAGGGGTTATGCGTGACGCGTGATTGGGACCAAAATTAGCGCATAATACGTGAAAGAGAGTAAATGCGTGAATTTACGGTGTGATTTGCTTCTTCGAACATGCGTGACCCGTGGATTTTCTATTCGACCTTAAATCTGAGTGCTGGTTTCAGTTTCCTGCACCGTTCAAAGTCAAATATTAAACCCGACAGTATATGACATCAAATATTTGAAATATGACCGATCTACCTTTAAATATACGTGACGCGTGAATCTGTGGAACATTGGTGCGTAACGCGTGAATTTGCAAAAAAATGGGTGCGTAAAACGGGATCACGAACCCCCCCCCCCCCCCAACCCCCACCCCCTCCCCCTCCCCCCCTTGCCACTCTTATCTTTTAAAAGGACAGACAGACATACATTTTTTTATTGGTGTTTTGTACGTGACAACTACTTCGACATGACTGCCAATAAGTCTTAAATTAGGTTATGTACTTCTCTGTTAGTGGGAACAGGCATCACTGCGTTAGAGCATCGCTTCAGCTCTGATGTTGAAGCAGTTATAAATGGATTTTACTGAAAGACTAGAAATTCTACAGTCAGGGTTCATGATTGCGCATAATAGGCTATAGCTAGTTTCAGATCGATATGCCACATTTATATTAAATTAATTATTTAGTGAAGCATGGAATTTCTTCCTTAGGTTTTCATATTTCTTGCACTTCAAGACAAAGTGCGGGGTTTTATCCTCAATCTCCGAGAGGCAGAAATGGCATAATCTTTCCTCGATACGTTTGTATGGTCTTGTCCCGGGGGGTTACTTACATGAGAAATGGGTATGCATGTGAGGCCAAGAGGCTCAAACCCTGACCCTGTTTGACCCAAATCCCGAGCTCCAAAACCCTAATTGCCCCCTTTGGGCGGAAAAACCCTAATGCCTAAAAAATACTGAACCCCGACCCTGACTGCACCCAAGTTAAACTCAAATCCTGACCCTGATCTGCCCAAATAAGGTCAAAACCCTAACCCTACCTTCCCAAACTGAGCTCAAAACCCTGACCCACCCCCGCGGCACATACATAATACGTCACAAATAGGAGTACACCCCCTTGCATACCTTCCTTTTTCAATCTCTAGTTTGTGGTTGCTTATTCTTAGCTTTGTTAGTGCTAATCTATGCTTCACGACCCTTCACATTGGATACTTCCTTCAAGTAACTTTCGAATTCATAAGATTTCTTGAATATTCTGAATGTTCTTAGCTTAATTCGCTGATTTGAATTACTTGATCTCGCTGTACCTGTTTCGGTATTCAGCGTCTCGTAGCCTTTGTTTTAATTTGCTAACGAGTGCTGTGTAATTGCTTATATTATTCTGCCTATCCACAGATTGCCATATTATTGACATATTATGCCTGTTATCTTTTGGCACCAGACCATGGGCTTAAGTGAGAGTCTGGAGTATTAACCCGGGGGGGGGGGACTCCCATATAAAAGGGGTAGGGATGCTCGTCGGACATTTTCGATTTGACCCCTAAGAGGTACTAAAATGGGCGTGGCTCAAGCTTATTTTGACCCCTAAAAGATAATAGAAATGTAAATTTATAACAGCTTTTTTGTTCAATTGACACCCGACCCCTAAAAGGTACCGCTTTACATAGAAATGTCTGTGTTTGATGGTGGATACCCTAAGTGGTACCAAACTCCTGATTTTGACCCCTAAAAGGTACGACGAGCATCCATGTACCCCTCACATAAGGGAGTCCCCCCCCGGGAGTATTAAAGCGTAGGCCTCGAACGCCAATTTTGTATTATCAACCTTTTCCAGTTTTAGCTAATATTTAATGCTTCGGATTGTCGCTTCGACTTTGAGTGGGAGTCTGCCTAGTTCAGCACGACAAGCATTATTCGTAGCATTCCGATTTACTCCTAGAAGCCATTTCCAAACTTAACGTGAACGGACTCCATTGGATCTCTGTCAATTGGGCCCTTATAGTCGACTCCCCAGATTTCACTTCCATATAGGAGAATTGGCTGAATAAGAGAGTCAAACAATAAAAGGTCACGTGTAGGCCTGCGTAGCAAACGCAGGGGGAGGGGAGGGGGAGGGGGAGGGGGAGGGGGAGGGGAGGGGGAGGTGAGGGGGAGCGCAGGCTAATTCAATCCTGGCTGTCACTGCTTGTCCTGTTTTCAAATTGTTCTTCAGAAAAAAGAAATGCATATTAGCACGCAAGATAAGAAATTTTAGTTTGATGACACATCTCAAATTTTGTTATCGGCTTTCTGTCCCGGAATTGGGACATTCAAAAGTCCCAGCAAAGAGGCACTGTTAACTCCAAAATAACAAACTTTCTCAAGACAAAAGGCAAACATAACTACTCAGATTAGTAGAGCATGCTTTACAGGGAATCTGGAGAAAGTTTGAGACAATTTTGATGAAGGATGCCAAAGATTCGAGTGGATGAAATACATTGCCTTTAAAGAGAAATTTAGATCAACTCATAGTTTAAATCGGTTCATGTAACCGAAATCAGGTTTCTAGAATAAGCTTATGTAATCCACTTTAATCTTTGCCATCTTCTATCGAAAAAGTATGAAAATCATATCAAGACATTCACATGGTGTTCTTATTTTAAGACCAAGGCCATCAAGTTTAGATCGCTGACATCAGCTACAGTGTCCTAAAATCTAGGATTTAAATCCAGCTCTTTAATTTTCTTCTGTTCAAATCAAAACATCAATGCCCTTTTCGATGATAAAAAAATGCCATGCGATAACTTGACATTTAATATACTGTTTACCAAGTTACTTGGGCCGGACCTGTTTAAATTAATTGCATGAGATCACTTAAAAGTGGACTGACTTTCGATCTCCCTATCGTATTGAAAACAGGAAATGTGTAGCAAAGAATAACGAGGAATATAAATAAACAGACAGTTGTTGCTGTATTTGTGACACAAAGACTACTTCGCAGTAATGTAATTATCATCGTGGCTCGGAAAGGTTTTCTAGAAAATTATTTTTAAATTATGGTTAGATTTTGGATCGTTTGGCTGAAAGGAAGATGAAAAGTGATGACGAAAGTGCGAGAAAACTGTCAACATGTTTTTTCTACGAACTGGCAAACATTGGATACAGATGGCTCGACGAGAAGCCAATCACTGCCCTTGAAAAGAGATGCCTTTCAGCTTGTCACACGAGTGTTTTTATTTCGTCATTTTGTTCTTAAAACACTACCACCAGTCTTTGATCCTGCTTGAAAGTATAAAAACAAGCTCAATCCATTTCTAAATATATGCATTTCCGTTCGCTTATATTATTTTCGCAATGTGAGAATCTATACGTGGCTTTTTGATACACGCTAAATCGGTTTTCAAGGCTAAAGTTCCAATTATGGTAAGTCAGAATTTATATCGACTAATGCTTCATCTTTTTATGACCGGAAAAATATATTTGGCTCAGTCACCGCAAAAAATCAAAATCGTTTATAAACACGCGCTAAAGAACGGGAAATAACGTGATTCTTAGCGGATAACTAGATTTCGAAATTTGAATTCGAAAGTCATTCCGGAAAAAAGCACACGATTTCTTCGGCACAAAAGCTGGTTATTATCATGCAAATTCGGATTGGAACTTTTACTTTTGCAAATAAGATGTCATATCATGATTTCTGCCTCATTAGAAAAGCGAGATCTTCTGTCGGATGTATCACTTTAGACGAGCGTTGTTCAAATTGGAAAAATGTCAGTCCGTTTGGGATTTAGGGATGCCAGTTTGAGGGAGCGTTCTCGCGTTGCATCATAGGATCTGTACGCTTATAACTATTCTTGGTTGCGAGAGTGCATTCGTCATTGTTCTTGTTACTGCATTAACAGACTGTTGAAATATCAAGATCCTAGCGTGGTGCTTCATTTTACCAACAGGGAAGCTAGACTGTTCATACTGTTTCAAGGGGAAAAACGCCGGATGATGACCAGCAAGGAAAATTAACTGAACGACAGTTAGTTCGCTTTGAACAGAAGGAGGATATAAGTGTGATTTTAATACCGAATTGAACTTGCTCGGTGACGAGTCGGCGCATGAAAAACAAAACCTTGGACTGCAGATTCAAGCAACATGAGCTTAAGAAAGTGACAATTCTCGAGACTGATACATTTTCGATTTTTTATTTTATTTTGCACATTCACCCGCTCAGAAAGGTCATCAAGGGATCACACATCATTTGTCAACTGAAGGGATTTCTTCGGTTGGGATGAACGGTAGAAATCATAAGGTGGGTACGCGAGTCTTGACCTTATAAACTCCATGAATGTTACATTATTATCGCCCACCCATCTGTACAATGCCGCTCAAATCTGGTGGTCGGAACCGTTGTGGTTGCATCTGTATTGTACTTTCTTTGTATCTTTTTCTAACGAGCTCTTAAATTGTAAGAAAAGATACTCTGGATGGGAAATTTTAATGCTGGTTTTTATCGTATTGTATTTATTTCTCCTGGTTTATGAAAAAGCGATAGCGCAGGCACGCCGACTAACACGTACACGTAAGTAGTTGTGAGGCGAGCCGAAAATATCGAAGACGGCCGGCAGCTTTACGGGAAGTTATCCAAGCCATCGGCAGACCTCCTGCTATGATTTTCTTCAGTTACAAATCAATTTATTTTAAAATATCGTATTTACGTGTCTATTATAGTTACCGTACATGTGCGGGTAGCATTAAACGAGGCCTGACTTCCTTTTTTGACAATTTGGAAACTTAAACCAGGACAAGCTAAGTGAGTTTGTGGTCCGAGTTTCAAGCCATCTACCCTTGCCCAGGTAAAGCCGCAAAATGTGAAGTCCCTGAGGATAATTTGATTTCCTCTACTTGGGTTTTGTTACAGAGGAACTCAATTTACCATACGTAGACTTGTTACTAGATTTTATTCAATTTAGTTGAGGAAAAGTTTAGATTACGAAGCTTCACCAATCACCTGCTCAAAACTTTGACGGCAATTTCAGATCATTACTTTGATGGGTTTCCTCGAAGCCTGGTGTATTAAACCATTCAGCATAATTGAAATCGATTCAAAATTAACAAACTCTGTACAATTCCGACGATCAATTCGAATCAATTGAAAAATGCTTTGAACACTTTTTAACGCTTTGAATGGTCGTCTTTAGCAGGGCTCGGTTGCCTTTTTGTTGTCGCGCGGCCTTCATGTTTGAGTTCCGGTCCATTAAATCGAGCTATGAGCTGTAGATTGGCATGTTTATATTACCTACGACGACCGCAAAGGACAACCGAGTGGAATTTCCAAATTGATCTATTCAAAGTCGAAAAAGAATGAAAAGGAATGAATAGATACAATCTGCCGAAAACTCAAATAACGGCTCCCCGATGGCCCGCTGCTCGCTATATTGGGCACTTTAAAAAAAAAAAATCTTAGCGTTTAATGGCGCTCGGCTAGCCACTCGTAGCATTTAAACCTTTCTTTATGGTTGTTTTCTTGAGTCTTCTTTTCGTGAATCAAGCTAGTAAGAGTCTAGTAACGGACTAGCCTAGATCTGCTAAAGTTCATGGTAACGGTCTAAAAAATACAACCCCGTCATTTTTAATGATAAATTGGCTCGTTATATCTGGTTGATAGGATACCTTTGATCGCATATTCAATATATAACAATACAAACATAAATTAAAGCTAAGGAAATAAATGTCATGAGATATAAACAGAAATGTTGCACCTCTTTAGTTCCGTTCCGAGAAGAATACAATTATGAAAACGTACAAAAATGAACTAAAACTAATTTTCATTTCTTTCACCATAATCTTAAAATCTCTTCTGGCAGACCTCGTACGGTAATTATTGGACTGATTTTATCACTTTTGTTGCCAGTGCTTTTATCAGTTTCTTCTGGTTTTATCTATTGATCATCACAGCCATAGTGAAGTTGGTTTTAATACTGAACTGACTGGGAATTCGAAAGCTGAGCTAACGGAGTTAGTTAAGGGTAATCGAATCAAGCAACATTTAACAATATAGGCGACGATAACCTAGTTTTTTAACACCATGAATGTTTGATTATCATTTGCAGCTGCAAATTGGCAGTGATGCTAGGGAATGGTTGCTAGGCGAGCGTTCCCCAGGCATCATGGGTAATTATCTGATTACAAAATCCTTCGAGCATGCGCATTAAGGCTATGCTTTTATCTCAAGAGATATGTATCAAGTTTACATAATACTCTCCAAGGCAGCACTTGAATAGGAATAATTTCCTAAGCAGTTGAAACCTTTTTAAATAGTAAAATTTGCATACATCTTTTCATGTTTTTATCTTGTTTCAGTTCCTTGTTACTCGGATTCACAGTAAAGATAAGATCAAACTTCCTTTCAGTTCTGAAAGATAAGGGCTGCCCATTATATTTTTGAGGTGTGGGGGAGGGGGGGGGGAGGCAATTTTTCTGGATATAATATAACTTATTTTTACAACTGAGAGTTCTGTAAGATTTTATTTGTATACGATTTTTTTCTTTGGTGAGTTAAGGTGAGTTAAGGGGAGAGTACAGTTGAATGCGCTTATTTTGCCACGTTTGCGTAGGTTTTAAGGGCTGGCTAACGGTAAATCCGAGATTTTGCGAGACGCCGAGACTTGCCGGCGTTTTCAAAATCCGAGCCGGAGACTTTAAAGCGATTTGAAAATCCGAGCCTGAGACTTAAGTTTGAGATTTCAACATCCAACATTTGTCATTGGGATTGTATGTTATTTTAAATTCGCTTGATTTAAATTGCAGTTGCAGGTTCGCTTAGTTTATTAGAATTTTTCTGGATTTTTTCATGGCTTTCAGAAGAAAAAAATGGGGTTGAGGGAAAAAAGAAGGTTTTATGAAGAAATAAATTTCAGGTTTTTGATTAATAATTAATAGATGGGCACCAAATTTGTCTGTTATCAATCCAATACATGTGCTAATTTCTTTTTTCCTCTTTTTATTTCATCCTTCATTCTCACCCCTTTTCCTACAAATCCAACTGTTTTCTTCTAATCGTTGTAAAGACGTTTTTGTTAACCTGCCTCTCGTCGCTCACCGCCGTTGCCCTAACCTTCGTGACCTACTTGTCAAATCACAACTACGTAATGTGATTAACAAACCTGCTCTTCCATCTGGCTCTTTCCGCTGCGGAAAAAACTGTGCCACTTGTCCTTACATTAATCATGGCCTCGTTAGCTACACTTTTTCTTCCACCGGGGAAACCCGTTTCATTAAGTCACACATCACTTGTAACACCAGTAACGTTATATACATGGTACAGTGCAATCGCTGCCGCTTACAATACATCGGTGAAACTAAACGACGGCTCAAAGACCGATTTAATGAACACAGACGAGCAGTTGACAAATTTAATATTAAATCTAAACCTACCACAGTTTCTGAACATTTCCTTTCTTGCCCTAACCATTCTAATACTGACATGCAACTTATCCCCTTAGAAATAATTTATTCTTCGCGAGACTCTATTCGTAAAGCCAGAGAGTCATATCTTATCGACATAGCTAAAACTCTCGAACCTCTCGGCATGAACAAACGTGATGAAACTTAATATGTTATCTTGTAGACCCGTATCAGTTACTTACGTCATTTCCTTTTTCCTCTTAGATTGTGTAATCACCTTTATATTTATACTTGCCATTGTGAAATATTCATTTGTAAGATCTACCTGAAGAAGGCTGGTCTGGCCAGCCGAAATATCGTAGAATTATCAATATATACGTTGTTCGATCAGCTTTTCTGTAGTCCTTGGACTTGTTTACTTATTAGCATTTATATAGCGCCATTTCCATTTAGCCCAATGGCGCTTTACAATCTCATGTAGTACTAAAATAAGTATAGGACTAGAACTATTAAGATATATAAATTACATGCATGTATATATATGAAGTAAAAAGATTTATAGGATGTGTAAGATTTACTTGGGTGTTAAAATATGTAATATCTAATGAATAAAAATATATAATATCTAATGAAACTTATCGAACTAAAATGACTAATTGTAATCTTCATTAAAAAGATATTATAGTCGCGCAGTGACGAATTGCATCTGGGAGGGAATTCCATAGTATTGGAAAGCCCGCTCACCATAGTGCGATAGTTTTGTGAGTGCGATTTTTAGCAGCTTCCGTGTAGAAGTGCGCAGTTGTCTAATTGGTTTGTGCGGCTGCAACATGTCTATAACGTACCCTGGCGCTAATCCATTTAAGGCTTTATATGTAAGTAATAGCAGTTTGAATACTATCCTTTGTCTAACCGGTAACCAGTGTAACTGCCTGAGAATCGGCGTTATATGGTCGTATTTCTGCTGCGTGTTATAAGGCGCGCTGCAGAGTGTCAAGCTTAGTGGAAATAAAAGCATGGACTAAAGTTTCAGTATCTAATTGCGACAGGCATTTTCTGATTTTGGCTATATTACGTAAACGATACTGAAAGAGGGGCGAACAGGATGGGAGGGGGTGGGATCTCGGCACGGTTCACGCAGAATAAAAATGACAAATTACGGATTACAAATCGAAAAAATCAGTTTCCCGAATCACGAAAATAACCAAGTAACGTATCATCGAATTTCCGTTTTAAGCGTGAATAAGATCGTAGATAAACCTCAGGGAGTTTCAAAATACATAATAGTGACAAGAAAAAACGTTTTTCTAAACCGGGAAAGTATTGTCTTTAGTTCCCGTCAGTATTAGAGTATTTGGAGGTCTAGGGAGAAAAAAAAACTTGAAATAGGAAGTAAAATCACGAATATCGGATGTTTATTTGGCTTCTTCACGCGTCACGCGAAATCCGTTGAGCACGGATCACGAAGAATAATTAAAAAAAATCACGCGTCGCGAGAAACCCCCTGTACACCCCTCTAGAAAGATGCTTTGCATATGTTGCATGCTGCATGTTCAAGGGACATGTGCTGAGATGGACGGTTGTATACGTTCGCTGTAGTATATTAATGGAAGTGGACGGTGGTGTGCACATAATACTAGAAGCTCGGCCTTAAGAGTTCAACTGACGTGATAAGCACATGTATCTTGACATTATGTCATAGTGAGTTGAAGCTATCAATTCATTTCGATTTTTAATCGTTATAGCCGAAAGAAGCAATCATGTCTCTGTTACTAAATTAAGTTTTTAGATACTTTACAGCCAGCCTGCGTGGGAGACGGGTAATAGGGAGAATTCCTCCTCCCCTCTTCTTCCTCTATCCTTTCATCTATTAGGCCTGAGCAGATTGTGCTAGCATATTTTTGGGCATAATTGGAGCAAACGAGCATAATTTTTCAGAAAAGCACTGCTCGGGCATAATTAGAAATTTTTCGCACTTTTTGAAGCAATAAAGTCAATAACACTTTTATTCTTGCTTTTTAAGTGCTTTTGCTACACAGAATAAGAATAATTGGAAGCTACGGTGTGTGCGTGCATGTTTACTGGATTTACAGGGTTTACTGCATTCAGCGGATCTAGGACTGGAAACTACCGGAAGTATTTTGACTTGCCTAGTCAGACTAGTTATTATAAAAGCGTGATTTAAGAAGCCATTAGCGGAAGTTATTATAAAAAAACGTGCTAAACATTGTTATTATTTACTTTAAAATTATTTTTTGCTGTTATATGCACAGAAACGTTGTCATTTCGTAAGCACAATTTTGGAAACTGGAGGCATAATTTGTGAACTTGAGCATAATTTTTGGCATAATTTGACAAAACTAGGAGCAGTGCTAGAAGCATAATATGCCAGTTTTAGGAGCACAATCTGCTTAGGCCTATCCTCTATCCTTCATTCTCCCTCCGGCCCCTCTTCTTCCTTTATCCTTCATTCTGCCTCCCATCTTCTTCCTCTATCCTTCTCAAACTCATTAATAATTCATGAGCTTTTTAGTAAATCAGAGGACTGCATTTGGTTAACAGGTGGATGAGTTTGGAAAGCCAACTGAAACACCAGTTGAAAATCACTAGCGTTTCAACTGATTTTCATCCCTAGTGATTAACTTTTCTTAATCGTCATATTCATGAACCACTAACTACTTACATACTGATAAACTACAAGTAAGGAGTGAAGAAGTAAAGAAAAAGTGTGCCTCCACTGGAGTCTTCCAACTGCTTGTACTAACTCTTCACCACTACACTTATGGTACGGTTGAAATCACTGCTTGCAAAAAAGAATAATAAGCCATCTATTGAATAATTATATACATGATGTTTGAAAAGAAGCGTATGTAAATTTTCGGTTTAGCCATTCGCATGAGAAGTAATGTCAAACACTCATTGTTCGTGTTTCATCAGGGGATCCAAATATTGAGAAAACAATAAAACCTCAATTGTTTTCTCAATATTTGGATCCCCTGATAAAACACTACAATTCGTGTTTGAAATAGTACTTCATTCCGCCTCCCCTTGCGCTTGCCACGCTATAAAGCGACCTTATTTAAAGCGACCTTGAGATGAGAATAAACTTGAGATGAACGAGAGACCTACGATTTAACGTCCTTATCCGAGAAGACGTGAAGGTCTAATTATAGTTAATAGAGGGCAATGGTGAGAAAACCCGGCAAACTTCAAAGGGGCTAACAAAGAACGCTTCGATTTAGGTTGGAAGGGGTAAGACAAAAGATTGTGCATGGTCATAGCTCATTAGCGTCCCCTGAACGACTGAACCCACATGTTTATAGCTATTGGCTGATTGATTAACATATTCCAGTTATATCTATTTTTTGTGCACGGTCACGGTTGAATAAAGCGAACAAAGACAACTGATAACAAAGAAGGTCGCTGGGTTTCATAACCATTCCCCTCTATTAACCATTTGCAGTTCAAGAACGAGATTGTTTCACAAAGGCAGCACCTTCAGTCTACTCAGTTATTTTAAGACCCTGAGTGTTTGTCCGGCTGGGGTTTGAACCCGCGACCTACTATACAAATAGTGTGTCCGTCGAGGAACTATCGGCTGATAGTTGCCCGCGGAAATTTGATGTTCTTAACACTAATATAAGCCCGAGAACGAAGTTCGAGGGCTTATATGCTAGTTTTAAGAACATCAAATTTCCAAGGGAAACTATCAGCCGATAGTTCCGAGACAAACACAGTCTATTTGTCGTTATTGTTCCGTCACAAAATTGTCTTCCGCTCTCAGCGGGCACTATCGCCTGATAGTTTCATCCGCGGACGACAACTATCACGTCACGTGATCGCTTTTAGCCAATGAGCGCGCGCCAAAATTTTGTGGTGAACTATAACGCCTGATAGTTTGCCTCCGCGGACGACAACTAACACGTCACGTGATTGCTTTTAGCCAATGAGCGCGCGCCAAAATTTTGTGGTGAACTATAACGAATGATAGACCGGCGCTTAACCACTAAGCTAACCGGGAGGTTTGAAAGAATGTGGTTATAACCACGATCTCATTTTTTTCTTTTTTTCTTTTTGTTCTGCCTTAGTTTTTTTCTGATGTTTGGGATGGTGAGAACTCTTTTACTTTAAATTCCGGTAATGTGTTCGGTAAACGACCATTTTGGACTCTAATTCTTTGAATTTCGTACAGGACGGTATCTTCGAATAAACCTATAAATTGTGTTTCTATGGCAACAGACGAGAAAAGCGTTTTTTTCCCTTGAGAATAAGCGTCCATCATGCCAGTACGACCTCATCATTTGTGATTTCAACTTGTGATCTGATGCTTTATATCTGATTTAATTTACCTTATTAATTTTTTTCACCCGGCTAGTGTACAGTACTTCCCTTCCTCTCCACCGTTAGTACGCCCCACCCCACCCCACCGACCACCGATACGCGACAAGAGACCAAGATAATTTAAATCAAGAGAGCTTGTGGCGTGCGATGATAATGTCGAATAAAATCTATTTTTAGTAACCGAAAGCAGTTTAAGCAAAGTGGGCGGGCGCGTGACAACTAAAAACATGGGGCGGCCTTCACCTTCTCGGAACCTAACCATAAAACAATACAAACCCTAACCCTAAAACAATGGAATTCTTTGTCAGTGCAGTCCAAATGGGATCCAATAAAATGCAAGTGTTTTGAGATGCGCGCGCTCACTTTGCTTCAACTGCTTCCGGTTACTAAAAATATATATTTTATTCAACATTATCATCACACAAAGCGCGCATATTGGAGATTCCCTCTTTATGCTCTCTTGTTTAAATATACTGATAAAGCGTCTTTCATTTAATTTTAATTAATCAATCAAACTTTGCCATTTTCTAAGAAGTTACGTGAATAAACAAAAACGCCGGCAACAATTGTGTAAAGGAAGCGGCGCAGTCAGTCTCAGACTAAACTGTCGGGCCATCTTCAATATTTTCTTACTATCAGTTAACTCCCATCTAACAATTCATTGCCGACCAATTTATTATTACTGGAACAGAACATCCGCTCTCTTTGAAGTCTCCTTTGTTTCAGTACGGAGAAAAGATCAACTCGGTGAATAACAGATGCTAAATGGAAGTTACAAAGTTACATGATTATTGAAATACGTAGACAGAGTCGTCAGAAGATATAGGCACCCAGGGGGGGGGGGGGGGGGGGGGGGGGGGGGGATCAGTTGGGAGTGTGTCGCCCGGGTCTCAAAACCCTGACCCTATTTAATTTCAGACCAAAATATAAGATTTTCCATACTCTTTTTCAGACCTGTACTCTATTTCATAACAAGAGAAATATATGAAAACGTGCGGTCTTATACTTCCCTGTCAAGATCATACCCTATTCCAGACTAAAAATGTGATATTAATGACCCTATTTCAAACTAAAACAGCTAGAAAACCATACTGTCTTTGGAGTGGCACATACCCGTACAGCGTATGTATGAGTGTACTCTCCCTCCCCCCCCCCCCCCCCCCCAAAAAAAAAACCTTCGGGCGTAGAAACGAGAGTGTTGGCACTACACTATTACGCCGAGTGATGAAGAAGGTAGTGGTTCAGGATAAAGAAGGCCCTTCTGGTCATTTCTGTAGTAAGACTGTCCCTCTTTTTAACTTTTTTCAGAGAATTTTGAAGGAACATTAATTTGTGTTAGAATCTAGCTCGCGTATCGCGATTTTCATAATGCCTTAGCTTATTGAAATTATAGAGGCGCCTGACTCGCAAATATTAAATGGCATTAAATTTAATGTTGTGGGTTGAATCCTGACCAAATTATAATCTAAGCAATCTCACAAAAATGTGCTCGCATTAGGGAAGCGTCACATATTGATTTTTCCACGAGAAACGTCCAGCGCAGTTTGGGGGGGAGGGGGATGGGGGGTGGTGGCCTGTGACGTTTCTCCGTGGAAAAACCGATAGTTTTCAGAAACACCACATCACATAGTCTGCGACAATATGTTCTGATACGTAAAGACTCCTGAGCTCCATAGCAGTGAATTCAAAGGTTCCTTCACGATGAATTCCACGGTGGGCACAACTGAACTACCATAAAAACGGCATGAGTTCAATATCTTAAAAAGTTTTCAAAGCAGACGATTGAATTTTGGTAGGTGGGTATACACGACTTTCATAATGGCCGCCTCCTAATTTGCATATGTAATTTTCCGTTTCGGTTGTTTATCCACATTTATAGAATATATGAACATTGCCATGTGAAAGAGCATGTGGACATTAGTGAACTTGTGAAAGTTGAGTGCTGTAGCTTAAAAAGCAATGAAGTTACAGCCAGTTGAAATTAGAGAGATTTGTATGCGGAAAAACAACGGTCGCCTTTCTAGCCTCGCTTTCATGTTTTTCTGTATTAGAAATGCTCGTAGCTCAACAGCAATTCTCCACATTTCTCTAACACTCAAAACTATTACTAGTTTTAATGTGATCTTTCATGTGGTAGCATTGGTTTCCCTCTACAGATTTATCTTCCACATTATGCAAATTAGGAGGCGGCCATTATGAAAGTCGTGTATAGAATCGTAAAAGGAATATAACCTGATAATTTAAGCTATGTTAATACCGTTATGACGTCACAATGACGTCATTTACCCATTTGTAATACGTTTCTTATAACTGGTCATTACCTCTAAAAACGGAATGTCGTATATTGCTAAAATCTCCTCGTGACGAGAATGAAGGAATCGAAAACCCGATGTCGATTGGTTAAGGAAATCAAAAGCATTTATGAAAATATCGCTTCATTCATCTTTTAGAGTTTTAAATACTGGTGCATGACATTTTGTCCAGTCATAAAATACGTTGGTGGCTAAAATCGTATGTTTTTTGATTTTTGATTTTTTGTCCATAACCGGCTTAAAATTTAAGTCATATTTTCAGCAACGTCATTATGACGTCATATTTATTTATACATGCCCTTAGAAAAAAGCCTTTGAGTGATTTTGGGGTTTTATTGATGAAATGCACTAGTCTGGCACTCAAAAGTCACATTCTTTTCTTTTCTTGATTTTTTAACAATAGGCAGCCTTATTTAGGTACGACTCCTGACGTCACTAAATATGACGTCATAGCAACAGTCATTCCTCTATAACTTTGGCTGTAATCGTCGTAGAATGTTCAAATTTTCACCAAATGAATGTGTGGCATGAAGGCCCTTTGATGGCGTAGTCTGTTTGTAACATCTATTGAAGGGGGTATTTCACCAAAAAAGGAGGCATCGCTTATGACGTCACAAAACGTCATCATACTAACATAAAACACCTAAAATATGTAGTTTCATTTTGTTACCAACTCACCAACATTTCTTCAAATTCAGACTATAAGTAAAGAAATGGTGTAAATTTCAATTATTTGGTCACGTTTAATGATGCCGTTTTCAATGTTCCATTCCCACCAAATGGGACCCAGAGGTTGACACATTGTTTAAGTTGGAATAAAAAGGCGGACATGAATGAAAAGAGCTTGTGTACGACATTTGAAGCAAATCGATAAATCGCTCTGACGTTTCTTTGGGGGGGGGGGCAGTTGAAAAAGAAACTTCGCTGGACGTTTCTCGTGGAAAAAAACAATATGTGGCGCTTCCCTTCCCTTACAGTCAGAACACGTGTTTACCTGTGAACCCTAGCTCTAGGTGGGTGAGAACTCGTCGTTTACCTGGGAACTTGTTTACTGACGGTTAGGGTTAATAGGTTTATTGTACGGGTTAGGATTATTATTTTTAAAAGTGAGACATTAAATTTAAATATAACTGGGTTGTTTGCGAGTCGGCTGATAGAGGAGGAATGTTCACAGGAGGGGCACATTGGGGTTTGCGGTGTTGGTCAGTTTTTAGTGCGGTATTTCGGTGAATTAAATCCCATATTGCAGTATTGCGGTGATCTCAAATCCTGCGGTGTGCGTTGTTTGTGTTTTCAAACCTGCAGTGTTCGGTGAAACGATATGTTTGCGGTGTTGTGGTTTCTTGTTGGACCCATGTCAGATCAAATCCATGTAAATCACGGGACTCTTAAAAAATTATTGCGTCATTGCGGTGTCGATACCTGCGGTGGTGCGGTGTTTTCGGATTTATTTTTGCGGTGTTGCGGTATCGAGAGCCCCCCAGTGTCCCCCTCCCACAGGAGGAATCCTCACATTCAGGCCCCGTCCACACGTAGCCGGATATGTTTGACAACGCAACTTTTTGTATTCGTTTTTTTTTTATCGCCGGTCCACACGTAGCGTTTACGAATCGTATTCGCCGTCCACACGAAAACGCTAATACGATTTGACAGGCTTGACAGATCATGCGCACATTCTAATAGTTTGAACCCCGCGAAAAAGATTGTCCGCCATGTTGAAATAATCTCACTCGTAAAAGACTGGATCCAAACCGTGACGTCAACGTATTCGAAAATCCCCGTCAAGTTCAGCCGTCCACACGAGTACAGGAAAATGGCGTTTTCAAAAATGTCCACTCTGGGAAGCGTTTTCAAAACGTGGCGGATTCGATACCGTATTCATCGGATATGTGTGGACGGGAGGCCAATCCGCAAAGAAAAAGTATATCCGGCTACGCGTATGGACGGGGCCTCAGCCTATTCTTACTAAATATTCTCAGTAAGACTATTAATTAAGTCAAGTAAACCGCAAGCCGGTGTGACGGATTCCGGAACTCTATGTCAGTCAACTGATATGTTTTTCAAGTGAAACCATAAACACGTTCTGAGAACCGTATTCACAATGGTTGTGAACGATTTCACTTTTACCATAGAGCAAGATTGTTGTTTTATACGTCATGAATGTCATGCTAATTCAACCCTGTAGCGATTTACTTCCTCTACTCCTGAATCCTTTCTTTCGCTTTTGATACAAACAGCAGCCAGGAGATCTAGCACGCGGAAGAAAGGATACAACTTGGTACTACAGCTTTTCAGAACCAATCGAGGACAAAAGAGAGGTAACTTAAGTACGAGATCTAGAGTTTAGTTGATGTGCAAAATCACGCTCCATTCTCGCTAATGGGACGTTAGATTCCATATCAATGAGAATATGATAACTGCGAATTATTGTAATACTCATTGTGATACATTTACGGAATGGTATGCGGTGTGACATTATATTTGTTTCCTCTTCGTTTTCCCCTTTGTTCAATTTGTTGGTTCCAGTTCGACGAAATAGACCCATATTTATTGCCCATTTCAGATCACGTGTAACATTGCCTTGTGTATTGATATACTGATACGGACATAGAACATTTTCCCCCAAAGGATTTGAGATGAGCACAGTAAAAGGGTCTTTTGGCTTTACGCTAGGGTACAACTGTAGTTTTGCAATATTTATTTAACACTCAAATAAATTCCATTCTTTTACAACACTTTTCAGATTATAATGAGCAGATTATAGCTGTGATAACTCTGGGGAGTAGGGTGGGGATCGTGAATACAAAATCGTGTACAGGAATTTTGAGAAAGGCATATTCACCCAAACGTTGTGGTCCCCAAATGATTCGGGTTTCTTATAGCTTTGGCGGCAAAGACCAGTTTCGTGTGCGTAATCGTTATCCACTATTTTATTAGGAATCGGAAATTCGTTATCCTGGATGCCAGAGGCTCGAAGCGAGACGTCTTAGCCATCGAGCGAAGCGAGACCTCTCTTAAGCTGAAGTCGAGCGCTATTTTCCAACCTCTGATCCAAGGTAGAAATTCGTGATCTTGAACTAATGAAAAGGTAATGGCTGAGGAAAGGTTGATCGAAGATACCGCACGATCAAAAACGTTCAGTTAGTAACAATTTCCCGACAATTAGACTGAAACTGCTTCAGCTGTCACAAAACAAGTGTGATCGAACCATTTCCTTTCTCTTAACCTATTCATTTCTCGTCTGTTGAGACAAATCAGCCCTCCGCCGGTCGACCGAAGTTTATTTCTGACCAACATTTCCTAGCATATTGTAGCATGGGAAAAAAGGCGAAGAATCTAGGTTAAGACGGATTTAATCTTGCTTGAACTTTATCTTTCGTCTTTCAGTTTCTCTAATGCACACGTTAATCTGAAGCCAATCAATCTGTCCCTATGAATCTATAATAAACACTCTAGATCTCCTTCGCATAACAGCCCCCTCCTCCCCTTTAGCTGCAAACATGTACGCACCCCTCTAGCCTGATTTTCAGACGGTACGACGTCTGTTCACTTCCTCCCCGCGGACGACTCGTACTGTCTGAAAATCAGGCTAGCACCCCTCTCGCCAAGGGTTATATCAAGAGTATAAATAAAGGAGCTCTATATTGTTATTATTATTTATCGAAAGCCAGAATTCGATAAAAATCTTCCTGGAAATTTTTCTGTCCAAAGTTTTCTGAAACCACTCTTCCATTACGTTTTTGGTATGTTTACAGAGACCACAGGTACCCCAAGCTCATTATGCGTAAAACCGTTATTTCCCGGATATTTGAAATTACAGTAAATGTATGGAGTTTTAGTTCGAACGCCCGTTTGCTCTAAAATAAAATTCAACAAATCGTCAAACTAGTCTTACCTGTCTCTTGTGTGTTCCTTTCAGTTTCTGTGAAGTTTCAAGCCATTCCGTTCAATTTTGAGGAAGTTACAGCAATTTTTCTTCCCTTAGTGTATATATTGGGAAGGTAGCAAACTCGAGGCCGTTCAGCCGCCGATCAGCTCCAGAAAATCGCCTCGAATTCCAACAAAAATCCCCTACATCGCCAAAATTCCTTCAAATAACGGTTGCCCAAACACAGGTCCTTCACCATACTCAGCTTCACCTTTCACTGCTTTACTTTAACGGCAGAAAAGTGCCACGTAGTTTGCAGTTTTCGACTTTCGCGGATGTTCATCGCCATCTGACCGACAACGAGGCGACAAACAGTAGACCGTCCCCTACCACGTCAATTCGATCTTGCTAGCAACGAGGCGACAAAAAGTTGTGCCATTGTTTCATCTACCAATCGGAATCGATATAAAAAAACGGTTTGTTACCCAAAAGTTCACGGGCTCAGACCTAATACATATATACCTTATTTTGAAAGTGTTGTTTCAACGAACGGTTCTATGGTGTAGTGGTTACGTTTTGGGCTTTTGATCCAACGACCGGAGTTCGAGTCTTCGCCCGGGCACTAAAAATATTTTTTTTTACTTCTTTTTCTCCTTTCTCAGTTTTATTTTTATCCTTTTCCTCTATTTTAAGCTATTAGAGGCGCCTTCTACGCTAAAATAAATAAAACATTGTTGTGTATTGGCTCTCAACCCAACAATTGGCTCTCAAGCCAACACGGTCACGACCTCGATTTTATAGTTGCGTAGAAGGCGCCTCTAATAGCTTAAAATAGAGGAAAAGGATAAAAATAAAACTGAGAAAGGAGAAAAAGAAGTAAAAAAAAAAAATATTTAGTGCCCGGGCGAAGACTCGAACTCCGGTCGTTGGATCAAAAGCCCAAAACGTAACCGCTACACCATAGAACCGTTCGTTGAAAACACACTTTCAAAATAAGGTATATATGTATTAGGTCTGAGCCCGTGAACTTTTGGGTAACAAACCGTTTTTTTATATCGATTCCGATTGGTAGATGAAACAATGGCACAACGGAGTGTCAAATTCACTGGGTAGGGACGGTCTACTGTTTGTCACCTCGTTGCAGGTCAGATGGAGATGAACATCCGCGAAAGTCGAAAACTGCAAACTACGTGGCACTTTTCTGCCGTTAAAGTAAAGCAGTGAAAGTGAAGCTGAGTGTGGTGAAGGACCTGTGTTTGGGCAACCGTTATTTGAAGGAATTTTGGCGATGTAGGGGATTTTTGTTGGAATTCGAGGCGATTTTCTGGAGCTGATCGGCGGCTGAACGGCCTCGAGTTTGCTACCTTCCCAATATATACACTAAGGGAAGAAAAATTGCTGTAACTTCCTCAAAATTGAACGGAATGGCTTGAAACTTCACAGAAACTGAAAGGAACACACAAGAGACAGGTAAGACTAGTTTGACGATTTGTTGAATTTTATTTTAGAGCAAACGGGCGTTCGAACTAAAACTCCATACATTTACTGTAATTTCAAATATCCGGGAAATAACGGTTTTACGCATAATGAGCTTGGGGTACCTGTGGTATATCAGGTATATTAGTATCATGGACCTTAGGATATCTGAATATTTGGTTACCATGGAAACCGATTTGGTTACCATGGAAACCGATTTTAAGGGTGCTCTTTAGTTTTCGAAAAATTAAGTGTTAAAGTGAAAATGGGGTGGTTAGAACGAATTTCTTTCTGCAGTATTTCTATACATTCTTTATGTATGTGTACCTAGCCTGATTAGCTGAGACAATAAAGGAAGTATGTTGCTATGGTAACGGTTCCCACGGTCACTTGATTCAAGGACAAGCATCCCGGGTGTGAAAATTAAAGTTGCGGATGGGTCTGATTGTTAGAAATCTGTGCTAACCTTATGCATTTTCATGAGAACAAAAACATCTTACAGGGCAGTGCCCCTTAACTTAGGTTACATTTGAAATCGTTTCAGGTATCGAGGTATTGCTGGTTTTCACTTGACGTCATAGCCGCCATGTTGGTGCCCTTAAACAATAGATTCCTCGTTAGCTTCTTTTGTTGGGGCACCAACATGGCCACCATGCTCTTTGTCATTTGAATCTCTGGGGATTGAGTGAAAACCAACAATATCCTACTACCGAATTTGGTTGGTCTCGCTGTAGAAATTACCGAGTAACGAATGAAACACATCAGTTTAGCACCGAATTAGCACACATTTATAATAATAATAATAATAATAATAACGGATTAATCAGTGGCATTTCCACGAGGTGGCTCTTCATCCACTGATGGGCCTATTAGTCAGGGAGCATATGTCTTGAAATAAAGTCCCGTGGAAATTTTGTGCTGAAAGCAAGCGACTAGTTTAGATGTGTTAAGGGGACCCTAAGGAACATGGAAAATGTTGTCTGCAATTTTTTGACTTGCACCGACGGCCGCTATGGTTGGTTTAAAAAGTGACGTTATGGGTTAGCATGGAAACGAGGCTGGGCCATACAATGCCTTATAACCATCGTTAATGGCAACAAATCGTTACCAAAATTACTCATACTTTATATTGAAGTGTATCTGACACAACTAAGTAACTTATAAGTAATAAAGCTGGTCACATGACCACGACAGCATGGAAACGAGGCTGGACCATAAAATGCCTTATAACTTATTTTGAATTGCGTAAAATCTATCCAAATTCACCCAGATCAAGGAAATAAGTGATTATTACATTACCAGGCCTTAAGTACATTCTAGACTGCGATCGGGTACGTCATATTGGTTTAGGGGAGTCACGTGACTGATAATACGTGAACACGGGGCAGATTTAGTGGTTTCTCGAAACCCTACCAAATTTCATTTTTTTCTTCCAAATTATAAGTAACATGTTATAACTGGATGGGATTACCCTTATTCACTTGAATAAAAAAGGATTACCGTAATCCATAAAATAGAATTAAAAACAAAATACTTTTTTTTTTAAGTTAAAAATCAAACTTGGAAAATTTGCTTCCTGTTGATAGTATGTTAGAGAAAGCCTGATTCTGGAATAGTAGAAGCCAAGAAGGTAGACCTAGTTTTTAATTTATGTATTATCTGTCAGAAAGAAAGGAATGAAAGTCTTGTTGAAAAACCAACTTCACACGAGAAAGTTTTGAAATTTATCAAAGAATGGGCTAGCTATGGTGATTTGAGTTATTCTGAAACTTGGGGAAAGCTGCGAAGTATTTCACCGCGGGAGCTTGAAGTAAAACAAGCTTCATGGCACCGATCGTGCTACAAGGATGGTGTCCACACTGGGATGCTAAAGAGAGCAACGGAAAGGTGTGACAGGCAGTTGGCTGGTCCTAGCGAGTCTAGACGCAAATCGCGAGATGTAACTGTCGAAGGTCCTCAGTTGACTCGCTCAAAAACATCACCGTACAATAAGGATGTCTGCTTTTTCTGTGATGGCCAACCAGGTTATCGACTAACTCTGCATAACGTTAGCACTTTTTCTGCTGGCGAATCGCTCCGTACTGCTGTGAGTTTGCCAGGCAATGACAAACTCTCTGTTAAACTGAGTACAGCAGTTGATGTCAATCTAGTTCTAGTGAGATTGCAGCTAAGATATAATTCTTGATTATGACGGATATGACCTTGATGGGAAGATCGCAACCATGTCCGAATTACAAGCTGCATTCGAAAGTATTTTAGAAGCGAACAATGTTGCCGATCCAACGTGCAACCGAAAGGCACTGAAGCAGCTACTCCAGATTGAAATACCTGACGTAGAGTTCCATAGGGCTAAGCGAGACAATGAATCTCAAAGAGTGAGCATAAAGAGAACAAGAGATGCTGCAATCCAACTGGCAGAAGATCATAGTGCCGACAGAGATACTGAGATGAAAACTTTGTTTAATGCCGCTGCAGTACTTAGAAAATCTATTAGCAACTGTAGGAAGTGTAAGTTTACTGGGTCTCTAGAAAACATTATATTTCCAATCAGAATTTGCCAATGGAACTGTACAGCTTCTGCATGTGCGTCATACAAGGTCCAAACAACTTGCTTTCAACTGAAAAGAAGTCCGATGAGGTGCATAAGCGCGCAATGAGTCTTGCTCAAAGTACCGTTTATATGTGCCTAACTGAGCAACAAATTAAGTACAAGAAGTCAGAAACTCTTAGGTCGACAGCTGAAATGCCACAAAAGTTGGCTGTTGGCCTAGCTCCAAAGAGTACAGATATCCCGGTGTGGTCTGGATACAACTCACTGATCAGTAATGCGATGCATGACACGAGTAGGAACACCGCCTCTGATTGCTGCACCAGCGCACGAATGGCAGACCTTACTGGCTGTTCTAATGCAGGCCCAGAAGATCAAGACAAAGATGGTAGGTCCGACTAGGAAGACGGTCATTTCGCTTGACATGGGGCTCTACCAACCGGCAAAGAACCTGCAAATGGTTCGTCAGGGATCTCAGACATTTAATACTCCGTCCCGGCGAACTGCATATACTAATGGCCCAACTACGAGCAATCGGCGCGTTCATTGAAAACAGTGGACTGGACATGCGCTGGATAGAATCGGAACTGTACGGTCCTGCAACGGTCAAACAAATCATCGATGGTAACCACGTAAAGAGAGGGGTGACCGCCCACATGAGTACCCTACAGGCACTGTTCGTAATGTACCAGTAAGTGTTTTTTTAACAAGATCCAAATCGTACCGCTGTCTTGAGCAGTTGGCAAAGGAGTTTGGCGATGTTTGCACCGATGGTTCCAAGGAACGAGTAGAAGAGGTACATGCCAAACTGGTTCAAACCATTGAGTCAATGCAAATCGTGGAGAGGTTGAAGGTATTTGATGCTTGGCAAGACAAGATTCCATTGGTTAAGATTGTGCGCCAGTACATGAAGATGGTAATGGAGATTATGTCATTTATCCGAGCGGTTCGAATCGGAGACTGGGCACTTCATTTAGAAGCTCTCAAGGTATTCACCAAGTTCTTTTTCGCACACGACAGGCTGAACTGTTCCCGTATGATTCCCGTCTACTTAGCAGAGATGCAGATGTTACATGAATCAGATCCAGAGATTTATGAGGAGTTTCGGCAAGGAAACTGGGTTGTGAATAAGAACTCATGTGTACCATTCTGTGCAATTGGTGCAGATAATGCCCTGGAACATATCAACCGGTCAATGAAAGTCTCTGGCGGTTTAGTTGGCATCACGTTAAACCCCAACGCCTGCATCAAGTACTTCGTGATCGCTCCCGAGCTTGCAAGGCTAGCAGAGCAAGCCAAACAGATGGCGGGTACTTCATCTAAGACACCGACACATCATCACAAACTTCGTACTACTGCTGTAAGGTCGCGCCAAGAGAAGAACATCGAGCAGTTGGTCACCAGCATCCGAAGCTTCACAAATCCATTCTCGGAGGAAAGTTGCGACCTCTTCAACATGGTGACTAAGGTAGTGATGCCTGAGAAAGTGAAGAACGATCTGTGCCAGCAAAGTAGTTGGAAACGAGTTGTTTGGTCACTTCGTAAAAGAAAGGATCCAGTCGAGAAAATGCAGCATCTGGTCCCCAATGAAAAAGGGCAAGCTTCTTACATGGAAAGTATGGGGAAGACTCTGCGAGTGATAGCCAATGACAAATGGTTGAGCTCAACGAAGATCGCTCCCTTTTTGCGCGGATGATGATGGTCTGCAAGTCACGCCCAGAGATTGACATCAAGGAAGCTGTCGGACAGTATGAGTTCTCCATAGTGCCAAGGTCGATGTTTGCCGCGGATGGCACCATTCTTCACTGTTCCTCAAAGAGCACCTTGATGGACATTCTTGAGAAGATGGATGTGCGAAGATATACTGGCGGTAACACTGTTCCAATGAAGATACTTCTTTCTCATGTTAACACCAAGATGGAACTAACCCAATATCTCGCCAGAAAGACCCTGGAAAGTGGACATCGAAGTGGAATGCGTGTGGTAGTCCATTTCTAACTCTTTTTCCTATTCACATTTTGAAACTCCTCTAAAAATACCAAGACAATGGTCTAAACTAAAAGAACAAAGGAATCCGCGCGAAGAATTCTGGTAGTTGTAGTCAACTATTATGTCATTAAGTGCAAAATCAGTCTCCATCATATAAACAGTACATTGGCTACAAGACAATACATATTACATGAATTCCACGTACAATCTGTTATTTTAATTTCTGCACTTCTGTAATTAATACGTTTTTTCATTCATGAGCTAAAATATGACCGGGAGAGGGCAGCGCCATGGGAAGATACTGCTTAGTCCTATCGTTCGCTCCCTTGGACCTGCTAGAACTGCAGCGCTTCCTGGGTTTCATGTCTGGAGTGGAGCCGATAATACCAGAGGTTTTGCAAGTAAAGGGAAGCTGGCATGTCGGAAAGCGTTCCTCGAGGCTGATGAAGATATCATAACCACACTTGCAGATCTGGGTACAACCGCGCACCCCATACCAAGGACCGTTGCTGCAATTGAGAAGCTTGGCTGCCAACTGTACCAGCCAAAGACACGCATTTCCAAGGTGAAAGATCCGAGGTATCTTTGCCTAAGTTTCTGTAAATAACAACATGACAAAGGTTCCAGAAAGGTCGTACGCTTTGAAAAGATGTGATATCATTTCGATGAAATCCACATACATGGCGAAACGGTCTGTACCTTAGCCTCGTTCCCATGCTATTCACGTCACTACCTGTATCATGGACGAGGCCTGGTAATGTAACAATCACATATTTCCTTGTTTTGGGTGAATTTGGATGGATTTTACGCAATTCAAAATAAGTTATAAGGCATTTTATGGTCCAGCCTCGTTTCCATGTTGTCATGGTCATGTGACCAGCTTTATTACTTAAAAGTTACTTAGTTGTGTCAGATACACTTCAATATAAAGTAT
This sequence comes from Actinernus sp. WN-2022, assembly GCA_030867875.1. Taxonomy (NCBI): domain Eukaryota; kingdom Metazoa; phylum Cnidaria; class Anthozoa; order Actiniaria; family Actinernidae; genus Actinernus; species Actinernus sp. WN-2022. The sequence continues at coordinate 119,550,848 of JAOWCC010001589.1, forward strand.
GAGTATTTTTTGTAACGATTTGTTGCCATTAACGATGATTATAAGGCATTTTATGGCCCAGCCTCGTTTCCATGCTGTCATGGTCATGTGACCAGCTTTATTACTTAAAAGTTATTTAGTTTTGTAAGATACACTTCAATATAAAGTTTGAGTAATTTTGGTAACGATTTGTTGCCATTAACGATGGTTATAAGACATTTTATGGCCCAGCCTCGTTTCCATGCTGGGCCATATACGTCACTTTTTAAACCCACCATAATGGCCGTCGGTGTAAGTCACAAAATTGCAGACAACATTTTCCATGTTCCTTAGGGTCCCCTTAACACATCTAGACTAGTCGCTTGCTTTCAGCACAAAATTCCCACGGGATTACAGATGCTCCCTGACTATATGTTTTAACGTCCTTATCCGAGAAGACGTGAAGGTCTAACCATTTGCAGCTCGTGAACGAAATTGTTTCACAAAGGCAACACCTTCTACTCAGTTATTTTAAGACCCCGAGTGTTGGTCCGGCCTGTGTTTGAACCCGCGACCTCCCGCACAACAGACCGGCGCTTAACCACTGAGCTAACCGGAGGCGGTTTACCATTTACCAAAACCAAGGCTCTTAACACTGCCATTAATCGCGTTATCTTATCCAATCATACAATTTTCATCACGGCTTTTTATTCTCGTAGCCGTTGTTAACTCAAAAAAATACGAGAATCTAAGAAATGAACATGTGCGGTCTGACTCTTATTTCCATGTCAAAATCCAATTTTGTCAGGGGAGGTGGTGGGTGGCGGGTAATACCTCCGACCCCTTTATTCGAGGGTGACTTTCTCGCGTTGTAAAATAGGGACACCTGATTTTAATGCAGACCCACGTTCTTCTCTGCCTGTAGAAACTAGAAATATAGTTACTTCTTCAATAAGTATTTTATTCAAGAAGATATATGTGGTTAAATATATAGATTTTGCCGAAATAGGTGGTGGGTTCCGGGTACAACCCCCCTTCCTTCAAAATTGGGTCCCGCAAGAGTACCATTGTTTTGACCTCTTCCCTAATAATCCCGTTCAGACGAAACCAGCTCGAAACCATACCCTTAGTGGCGCATACACGTATACTGAGTCATATAAGGAAGTAACCCTCCCCCGGGTGCTTTACTGATATATGTGCGATTTTACCTTTTTTTCAGAACACGAAATTCAACTACTTGGACGTCTATCTTAGTGGGAAGGAGAATTTACGAGGCAGTTCACTAGAGTTCGTAGAAAACGTTAATTCACCGTTTTTCGCCAAGCGCAAAGATCGTTGCTGCTTTTGCTGGTGTTGCTGCTGTCCCTGTGAACAGTGGTGAGTAATAATACGTGTCAGCGCATTGGTCATTACTGCATATCTCGGACCCGGCCAGGAGCCTTTACGCAACTAACCTTGGTACAGGCCACCGCAGTGGTCAAATATTTGCGCATGCGCTGTTAGTCTCGGCGGGCGGCTGCGCTAATTTCCCGCGCAAAATTACCGTAAAACAGTGTAACAACCCGGTGTCACTGCACTTGTGAATTTCAACCTCAAAAGTCAAGAACAATACGTTAAAGACAACATAGTTTCCCGGTGTTTTTTTTTCAGAATTGAACAAAAATGTTCTGAACATTACTGGTTAGAAAATGGGTGCGTTGAACATGATACCAATACACTCAACAGAAAAATATTCTTATAAGGTGCAGACGATTGAATTACCTTGGTTTAGGTTTCCATTCTAAGGAAGATTAACAGCAATATACAACCACCACGTGCGCAATTTTTCAGCCATTTTGAAAATATTACAATTGTCATTTAACCGCTGTCTGGGTACAGGCTGGTTACATGACCTCATATTTTCAAGAGCATCCGCCATCTTGGATTCATTACCGCTGAAGGAACGTCGATCATGTGCCGATCCCAATGCAAAGAGTTCTAGTGGGAGTACTGAAAACCTCAAGTATGTTAACGGCCTGGTTTTGCAGTATTCCTGTACCGCTCGAGACCTGTATTCTGATTGCACCATTATACTGTAGCTCTATTGTTTCCGTACTGCACGTTCTAAAGGTTCTAAATGACTTTTGAAAAAAATCGATAAATCTCCAACGTTTCTTAGGGGGGGTGGGGGGGTTTGAAAAAGAAACTTCGCTGGACGTTTCTCGTGGAAAAATCAATATGTGACGCTTCCCTAACTCGTCCACTTCGATATTTTGGAGATCACAATTATGCAAACGAGGTGGCACGTGACCCCTCCACTGCCTTTGGTTTTATATAATATTTCAATAGCAAATGGGGTAATGAGTATTCTTGTCACGTCAAGATACATAGAGTTTTCCTGTTTCTCTGATGCTTGCATTCAATAGTCTGCCCTCTCAGTAGAACATATTTTTATCCATTAGGGCATATTGAGCAAAACAGGTCACGTGATCTTGTACTCGATTTGTTGATCAGCGGTTTTCTCCTTACCAATAAATAAACATTCCCACCTTTGCCAAAACAATTGTTTATTGTATAGGACATTATTGTCCTTGACATATGTTGTAATAAAACCGTCACAGTAGTGGCCAGATTTATTCCAAACTGAGACTGGATATAATTCTCTTTGTTCAATATTTCAGCAAACTAGTGCGACGCCATGCAGAGCTCTCGATCTCTTTATAACTAGCAAATGACGCGGCATAAAAATAAAAGTCATGGTGTGATGGCAGACTGATTTATGTGCCTCCAAGTTCCCAGTATTTTAAGACCAAAATATAAGATTTTCCACACCATTTTTCAGACCTGTACTCTATTTTATAACAAGAGAAATATATGAAAATGTGCGGTCTCATACTTCCCTGTAAAGATCATACCCTCTATTCCAGACTAGAAATGTGATATTTATGACCCTATTTCAGACTGAAACAGCTCGAAAACCATACCCTTTGGGGCGGAACATACCTAAAAGTGTATATAGCTTATATATGGGAGTACTCCCCGGGCTCTCCCACCTCCCCGAGTAACGACTGCGCCACCCCGGATGCTATCTGGTGCGCAGGTGACTTCACAATCTGCCAATAAGTGAACAAATTAAACTGACTTGGCTAAGAGAAAAGAAACAGCAAACACACAACCAACCCTGCAGCCTCCCGTGTTTGTATGAGACCAGCAGACTCTAGTTCAATCAAAAGTTCACTTCTAGTTCAACATAACAATAGCGGTCAACAAATGATAAATGCTCTGCCATTAGACAATAATGATTCGACGGCGCCAGAGATTAAGAACCAATTTTCTTTTCTAACGAGCCAGAGAAATGAACAGACTGTGGTGGCCACACGGTGCAGCACTGTCACCGTATTTTACTCAAAAGTGAGACTGCAGAACTGATGATATGATAATCTCAACATGGCCGGACTATTAGTGTCAAATTTAACTAGAGAAGCCTCGAAATTTCCTTCCTTTCTAATATTTTGAATTATTGGAACAAATTAACTAGTCATACTTCTTAGTTGAATATTGGTACCCTTTGACTCGAAGGTCGTTTAGCGCAGATCTTGCATTCCCGAGGCTTAACGCACTTCGGACACGCTATATTTTTTACTGACTTGTGCAGAGCTGAAGCAGAAAATTTGAAAAACAAAAGGTGACACGGCCGAGAAAAGACTACACCAGCAAAATCACGTTCTCACAGTGTATCTGTCGGAGTCGGTGGAAAGAGTCAAGTCATTTTAGTATTAATGGTCACGATCAGACGGTTTTCACCACGTTAAACGGCTAGAAGGTATTTAAAGTAATCTGCTCTCTCGACTAGTACTTCTCAAGACATCCCGGCGTTTGCCGTTGAACGGAGACTATATTGTATGTTTTATTTTACGTTTATAGGCTCATTTCAGTAGTTTTGTACACCATTCATGTTAATGCATTGCTAATTTTGAGAGCCTTGTTATACCCACTAATTGCATGGACTTTGTCAATTAAAAGCTAAAAACCTAAAAAATACTATGAAGAAAGCCAGTGAGATCAACAGGGCGCGACTTTATTCAAGTTTCCGGCACCGTGTTCTTAGTTGTTGTTGTTTTAATTCATACATGTTTAATGATAAAAGTGCTCTCGAAGCTTATATAGAACTGCTCACAAATCACAACTCCTCGTGAGGCACGATAGAAACTCCGCCGGTCTTTCTTATATTAATATTTTAGTTATGGCTTCTGTATTTTATAGGCGATACTGCCATGGTAATTTCCTTAAGATATAGTATCTTTTGGGTGTTTCTTACAAATCTCTTGTTGAAAAATAGAAAACCCCGAGTTATCTGTAGACTAAACTATAGATAGATCGAACGATTCTGGGACAAATCGTGAAAATTGCGAAATAGTGCGGTTTTCAGAGATCCTATAGATTGACAACGTGCTGCAAAAAATCAGTTTAGTCAGTTGTCAGAAAAGTCAAAATAAAATAGCATAAAATACCAGAACGCGATGCTCTTGTTTCTATTGTGGCTTTATTCTTTTGATTTTTAGGCTAACGTTGTGCAAATCAAGCAGATGGCGTGAACTGCTATTGTGCATGATATTTTTCTAATTAGCTATCAAATTATCTTTAAAACTTTACCAACAAAACCACACTGCCCACTTTTGTCGTTCTTATTTCTGTATCTTAAGTGCCTTAGAATTCGTGTATTTTTTAGGACAATTGAAACTTTTCGGGCTTACCGCCTTGTGAAATTATACTTTGAAGAAAACGAAGATAAACGTACATTCACCTGATTTAGTACAACAATATTAAATTGCCTGTATATGCGGCTATCTATCATCCTCTCCGGCACACGCTCACATCTTTCTAAACTGGATCTTTCAGGAAGATATAATTAATCCCCTAAGCTCGATCATTGGTTGGTATTCAATTTAACAAAGACGTAGTGGCAATTTTTATTGGACTAATAGAAAAAGCTAGCGATGACTCGTTTGTAAACGTCTATGTGACGTCATACACAAACGACATTTGTCATATTTTCCTGGCTCCCTAGCTTTGAGAAACCTGAAGGAGCAAAGTCCTAATCAGATCACTCCACACGGTATTTCTCAAGCCATTTCATTGTAAGCATGAATAGTACTGAATTCAATGACAAGCAAATGTTGCCAAATATTCCACCAAAGCTACTGTAGCGGCCAACAAAGTTTGCGGTGTGGGAAAATATCCTTCCTCGTGCTCAGTATACAAGGTAAACATGAAACGCATCCAAGAAAGGTCTGATTTTCATCAGTCTTAGCCAGATACAGCATGCGTTCAGCCCTCTAAGTAATCCAACATCTAGAATCCTTACAAATTGAGCATTGCCTTTAATTAATTCGTCGCCTTGCTCCGTCAAACCGGTTGGCTGCTTGAAGAGAAGACCTTTGGTTCTCAGTATCCGTTCTTGTTTCAGTTCGTACTGATATTCTAGATCCATGGAACTTTACATGACAACTATTGCTTTTGATACCTATTGCTTTTGATACCTATATATTTAATTAATGAAAATCAATGCCGCTAGAATATAAAGTCGTTGGCATATGCCTATGTGGAACTTTACATGACAACGCCAAATATTGCTTTTGATACCTATATATTTAATTAATGAAAATCAATGCCGCTAGAATATAAAGTCGTTGGCATATGCCTATGTGATATATTTTTGAGAGGATTTCACATTTGTCCTTCATCTGCGGAAACCCTTAAACAGCGGTCTTGATTTGAAGCCTACATTGCCAGCTGATCATGGCACTGATCTGTAAGAATTCTTAATTCTTTGTTTTGTAATGAATTCGTGATGAAATCGTTCATATTTACACTGCTGTAAAGCGCCGCAGATAACATCTTTCAGAGACGACTTCCCGCCGACAGGGCGCTTGCCACCAACCTGTTATAGAGATGCATAACTTTGCTTTGACCGGCGCCAAGTTTCAAAAGAACATATCCGTTGTTTCTGCTTGCCAATAGGTTTGACAACTAAAACGATTTTGGGATAAAGCCGACATGTTACTAATATTACTAAACCAAAACAGCATCTTCCTTGGAGTCCTGTGTTTCTGGTTTCGCGTAAGTTGATAAAAGCGGAAAGCACTGTTATAACAGACTTCCTTCCCCGCTGTGAGTAGGTTCGGCTGCTAAGCTCCCTGGTTTATTTTTCAATATCCTTTCTGAGATGTCGACCTAGCCTGAGGTTGTCTGAGTATTAATACTCGAACGCGAGAGTATACACTCTGTCTATTACAACCTAATGCGATCAAAATTACCTATAAAGGGTCTTTGGATTTACTAAAATCACCGAGTATATTGAAACAACCACAGTATTACTGAAAATGAGAAGGCCAAATTACATAAAATATATTTAGCATTTTCTCTAGTAACGCGGCGAAACAAATGCACTATCTTTTTTTAATTTCCCAAGTTTTCAATTATACTAATATGTCATCTACATTTATTTAGTTCATGAAAAAAAATCCTCAATCTCAGTAATAACAATTCTGTTGTTTTCTGCGAATGTCTATGGTCGCTTTGCAATAATACATAACATACAAACCATCGTATTTGCATAGTAATATAATTCATTGATCGAGTTCAACGCCGGGTGTTCTGTACAATATCTAGATACGCAATTCATTGTAGGAATCGTATGAATTATACAAGATTGGTGTTCACAGACTCACTAAAACAGTTTTGAGTTTTCTAAGCAAAAACAGATGTTCCTTTGAAAACTTGTCTGTGCATCGCTCACTACCCGTTAAATAAACTCACTAGGTTCAAGCAATTATTCAAAGTAATTTTCTCAGGACAACTGCTCTTGTGTCACTTGCTCGAGTGGCAAACCCTAAAATGCTTTCAATTTCGATCATTATGCAAAAAGACGAATGTGACATTTTGAACGGGCTTTTCTTCATCATATCACCAATAGCTGACCATGACGTCACGCGCGAGAAATTGAGAAATTATTTGAGGTCTTGACTTGACCTAACCCGAAAGCCGTATCTAAACCTCGGTTAATGTTAAACGAAACAGCTAAGCGCATTGATCAGATCGTCCTCGTTGTCACAAAAATAAGCGGAATTCCAGCTACGAGACCACGGAGCATCGTCTAGGACACCGCGCTAGAATATCCTCAAGTTTATATTTCTCCCTCTCGCAGTTAGTCAGTTGTGACCAGTCGGTTCCTCTTGTCGACAAAACGTCCACTTTCCTCATTCTTTTTTTAAATGTTAACCCTATCACCTCCGGGCTAAACATGGCAGCTTAGCCAGTCAATATTTAGTTTTTATTTCAAGACGGCTGTGTGAGGATCCCAATATCGGAAATCAACGCAAAACTGCTACTTCACTTTAGTCGACCTCCCGAGGGATTCCCTACGGGGTGCTGTTTTTGCTCGTATTGCCAATAACACAGCCGTTTTGTGTTTGCCATTTTTGTGTTAGGCCTGGAAGCAGAAGTCGTGTTGCGAACATGGAGACAGCTAGCCGATATAATACCAGGTAAGATATTCTAACATTGCCAAATGATTAACCTTTTTTATGTGTTCGAGACGGCCGAAAACAAAGTCCCCGGTAAGCCATCGCCAAATGTTTTATATCACTATCACTGAGGCAAAAGACACTGATAAAATTATAAGTATCCTAGCACTCGCATATTATTAAATTGAGGTTTTCATAAAATCGATATAACATAGTTGAAAGCAGTTCCGGAGATAAAGAATAACGATTTCCTTATAAAATTTGCATAACCTTATTTTGATAATGATCCGGTCAAGCGTTCTAGAGTTGAAAACTGAAAGAAGATCAAAATGTTTGGTCAAAATGATTACGAAATTCATTCTGAAGGCTTTAAAAGTCATTTTACATTTCAGTTTTAATTTTTTAAAGGGTAATAGTTACATAACGAATTACTTGCCGTGCCGAAATTGAAATTGGACCGGATTGATAATTTATGCATGCTTCTGTTTAGAAAGCCGATATTTTAGCCGATTTTATGCCATAAGTAGTGTAAAACTCGTTACAAACCCACAGGCAACCCAAGTAGAGAATATTGTCATCGCATTTGAATGGTCGGATAAAACTGTGGCTTGAAAATGGTTTATAAATACGATTGCTGATGTCTGGCGTGTTAGCTCTAAGTTATTTTCTCACCCACGTACCAACAAACACAATGCCTAACTTCCTATTTAGCAAGCCACATTGACCCCTTCGATTCCCTCTCACCAAAATAACACTTAACCCACAAAACTGGTAATTCCTGTTTTACCATTAAAGACCATGCAATTGTGTGATATTTGCGGTGGTTGTTTTTCAAGTGTGAAAACCAAGAGATTCTAAAGCCTAAGGGGCAAACTTCCTATTTAGGAAAAGGCTGTCTTGTTTTATCACAAAAGATAGCGAAAGCAATCAATTTAAACCGAATAATTTAAATAATCTTATAGAAATACACGCGGTTATGGAATGATTAATAACCTTGAGCGCTTGCCAATATTTGTACGTTCACCAAAATGCGAAATACTAAAAGGACTGAAGCAATTGCCGGGGAAATAAGTCGTGCGAACTTGTCTCTTTGATTTAACAGAACAATCCTTGAAGACGAATTATTGTCCTGTGAAAACCCCGATAGAGGACACTTAAAATCCCATGATAAATAAAGAGATTAACTTATTAAGATTATCGGTAGCTCAAGTCGCCTGTGGTTATTGCGCGTGCGTTGTGGAGATGCACATATGCAAATCTGCCGAGTATCAAAAACTATACCGAAACTAGGTAAAGCAGGAATTAAACGTTTTAATTAACAATTAGACTATGAGCTCGAAGTTGCTATAATATACAAATAGGGTGTGTCCGTCGAGGAACTATCGGCTGAAATTTGATATTCTTAAAACAAATTTAACTGAGAACATCAAATTTCCAAGGGAAACTATCAGCCGATAGTTCCGAGACATATACACTCTATTCGTCGTTATGGTTCATCACAAAATTGTCTTTCGCTCTCAGCTGGCACTATAAATAAAATAACCTATTTGTGGCGTCGAAATATGCCCTGATATTTCGTCCGCAGACATTATCTGATCCGAGAAGACAACAGTTCCCGAGAGCGAAGCTCGAGGGAACTGTGAGCTTTGAGGATCAGATAATGTCCAAGGACAAATCATCCTTGAAATATTTTCTTTGACGCGCGCTTTTACGCTCACAGGGGGTGTATTCGCTGATATTTCCCTCTCGCGGAGAGAAAATATCAGGTCACGTGACTCATTCAACCAATCACGCGAGAGAGAAAATATTTGATGGGTTATAACGCCTGATAATTTGCATCGGCGGAAGACGATTACACGTCACGTGATCGCTTTTGGCCAATGAGCGCGCGCCAAATTTTTGTGAGCCATAGAAACTGAGAGTGAGTAGTGTAATGCTTTAGTAGAAACCAACTAGTAGTTCAATCTCAACTGAAACAAGAAGATTGTTTGATATTTTGACGACTTGGCAGCCATTGTTTTACTTTTGAAAACTGGATTTTTTGCTACTCACTACCAATCACAGAATAGCTAGTGAGTAGCTTAGCCAATCAGATTGCAAGATTCGTGATAGAACGGCTAGTTGGATTTTTCAGTTTCGTTCATTCCCTATCCGAAAACAAACGAGCGGGTAAAAAAAAAAACAGAAGAGCCCCAGGCTAAACATTGTTCTACAACATGAATGGCTAGACTGTTTAGCACTCAATGTTGGCCACATATTGGGACAACATTTTTTTATTGGATGAAAGTTTGTACTGAAAAATGTTGTCGTCTATTGATTACGGAGGTTATAAATAGTCCTGCTAACCAGTGTTGAACCAACGATGTTGGGCCTAAGAAATGTTGACCCAAGTCGTCCACTGATATGGTATTCACGGCATTCTAGTCCCATTTCTGGGCCAGAGACTAAGGTTATAACTGTGTTTATTAAGAAATGCTAAAAACCGCACGCTTAATATATAATATATATTTATTTTCGATATCCACTGCTCAGTTAAATTTGAAAGTCGGGGCAAGTACCTATTTTGATCTATGCTATTTATAAGCCCGCAACGAAGTCATTTCCCAAAATTTCATAACACAAAATATAAAACCGTTAATTAATGTTGGTTCAGTGATAATTAATTTGTAGCTCTTTGTCCTTGCAGCGTTTACAAAACACACATTCCTTGATGTAATCTTTCAATCTATTTTCTGGCTTTCGAATCTAAATACATATGTGCAATGAATTTTATCTGCTTCGGAAGAATCGCGTAAGTGCTATTGATCTAGGCGCTACTTCCTGAGAAAGTCTCAATGGCGTAAAGTCGGCCAATTAACTCAAATAGAAGTAGGAGAATATGTTGAGTTATTTCGCTGAGAAGAAAGGCTTTGAAGTTAGTTCGGTTAGCGTGTTATTTGTCATTTAAGTCCAATTTCACAATCAGTGAATACTAATGATGATAAAAATCTATTTTCCCCCGAGTTTCGAGTGTCATTCTTATAAAATTAAAAGCAATTGGCTCAATTTTATAGGCATGCACACTCCGCTTAAGGAAGATGTTCAGATCTCTATCAATTAAGGTTTCAGTCTGAGATGCTAGCTCCCTTCGAAGATTTGCAAATTAAGCAACCTCCAGGAACCCTATACTGATTAAACTATTTACCGTATGAATAAGGGAATATTTAGATATTTCAGTAGTTTGTGCTTTGTTCTAGAGGTGATGCCGATTGTTAATCATTCTTCAAAAACTCATGAATAATTAATGAGCATTTTGTCCAATCAGATGAAGCAAATCAGTCACGTGCATGCTCCTTTATACCTGATAAAGTCTCATCATTCTAAAAGGCCCGCGGAGGGATTTGAAATTTGTCCCTGGGGGAAACGGGGTTAATGATTGACATAATGGAATTTTTAATGATGTTTCAGCTTTCTCATTGAATTGCTAATTAGGATGAACGTTTTATATAAAGAATACTAATGAACATGAAATTTTATATAAAGTTTCATCCTAATTAGGAATTCACTGATAAAGACCCAACGATAGCAAAAAGTACACGGAACATAAGGTACCTAGATAATAAATTTTGCACTAAATTTACTAATATCAGCAGACTACCGAGATACACAGATAATATTTTTAAAATGAAGTTATCCAACTACCATTACTTCTTTACCGAGCCACTGTTTAGTTCCAATTATTAAACCAAACTCAAAGCCGTAAAATAATAAAAACGTGCATTAAACTTACATATTTTGTGCCGGAGTCAAAAATTTAGAGTCTGCCGTCATGTCAGTCACATCGCTTTCCAAGTCTTGAACTTTATCGAGGTAAGCCACGACAACAAATCCTTCAAGTGCAGGTTCTTCTTGCATTGCGAAACGCCGCTTCAAACAACATAGTATGGTAATTTCTTCATGTCATTCCCTTGAGATGTTCGTAATTGCAGGCGGTGATTACTCGAATATTTTGCATGGCGTTGTGAATACAAAGGTTCAATGGTTCATTAAGTAACTATTCCCTTGAGATGTGCGTCTTTCTTTCATTGCATTCTTAAAGCGTTTTTGAAGCCGTTTAAAACACTGCTGTTCGTGTTTTAAACAGTACGTATTGCTATAGTAATATGTGATTTGACCTTTTCTTATAAGATTACTCGGCGAACGGAAGAGTAATAAAGTTCTAGAGACAATATCCAGTGTGCATAAACTACATATCAATCAACAAATGTTTCGCTATCCAATCATATTAGGTTTTCTAACTTGAAAAAATCTTAGTCCCGGAATTATTAAATTTACTAAAACAGTACCGACTCTCAAGCTCGTGCACAAGGTTTTCCTTTTTACAGCTAATATATATATGATAAATTATCCGTCTTGTGTCAGGGGCGAAGCCAGGATTTGCTCGGAGTGACGTATAATTATAAAATTTCAACTCAAAGGGCCAAAGCTCCACCCCCTAAAACAAATATACTTTATAGCGTTACGGAATGTACATATGTGGGTGCAGAATGTTGTTATGTAATCCCGTTGGGATACCGTTGAGGGTGTACAAAAAAGAGTGATTAATATGTAAGAATCAATCGAAGGCGTTTCTCTACTTTGATACCTAATTTCTTTCGGACATATGTTAGGAATATAAGAAGTCCAACGATTACGGCAAAGCTGACACAACGTAGGATTTTATATTGAATGTTACAATATTTCGGCTGGCAAAACTAGCCTTCTTCAGGTACTGGATGTAACCGGTCTAGGTAGACTTGATTGGCCAACATTATATACTGCTGTAATTATACGTGTCCGACAAGTATCAACATAAACGAGATGCCCGCCCCTTATCTGTTGTTTGTGTTTAATGCAGTTTAGCTATAAAGTGTTTTATGCTCGTTTTAGTGGGATAAGAGCATAAGCTCCTTTATTTCCCAAAAAATGTTCGAGTGACGTCCGGGCGTACAGGTAGCTACGCCCCTGTGTGTACGGGTAGCTACGCCCCTGTGTGTACGGGTAGCTACGCCCTGTGTGTACGGGTAGCGAAGCCCGTGTGTGTACGGGTAGCGAAGCCCCTGTGTGTACGGGTAGCTACGCCCCTGTGTGTACGGGTAGCTACGCCCCTGTGTGTACGGGTAGCTACGCCCCTGTGTGTACGGGTAGCTACGCCCCTGTGTGTACGGGTAGCTACGCCCCTGTGTGTACGGGTAGCTACGCTCCTGTGTGTACGGGTAGCTACGCCCCTGTGTGTACGGGTAGCTACGCCCCTGTGTGTACGGGTAGCTACGCCCCTGTGTGTACGGGTAGCGAAGCCCCTGTGTGTACGGGTAGCGAAGCCCCTGTGTGTACATTTTTGTAAGCAAATATTTAATCAAACCAAAAACGTACAGAAAAGCTGGAGGAGGTCGGAGATCAAGACCGATAAATTGTTCTTCTCATTTCATTCATTTTGGTTTTAATTATTTTCTTGTTTACAGACCAAGCACAGAAGAAGTATCTGAATGGGCCAAATCATTTGAAAAGCTTTTAACTAGCAAAAGTAAGTAATAAGCAGCACAAATATTCGTCATTATCACTGGAAAATCGAACCATTACAGACTTTAATAGTAAAATGTTTGCAAAATTAATGTCTGTGAATGTACAAAAGTACATACATTTTTTTACGCCGAACATTTAACAGAGTAGAGAATTAATTTAAAGTTATTAATCTGTAAAATGTTTGTAAATAAGTACATTCACAGACATATTGCAAACATTTTACGAAGTCGACATCGATCTGTAAAATACTCACATTATATATATATATATATATAGTTCTTCAAGGTCTGTAAATGGATCGATTTTTCCAGTGGTATTTGTAAAAGTTTTTTCTTACTGCGTTTTAAGTAATATGTAAAACATTCGCAAGGAGCTGTTTTAGAAGCGATTTCTAAATACAGTAAGAGAGAGGGTTGAAAACCGAGGCATAGCCGAGGTTTTCCAACCCCCTCTCACTGTATTTTAATACTAAAAATCGCTTCTAAACCCAGTCTTTTTAGAGCAGATTTCACCACAGGCAGCCCAAGCTAATGATTTTTACAAGGATGTATAGACCTGGTAACTAGCATGTCAACGAGGCTGGTAGGAATGTTCAGTGAAACAATGCCGTTAATTTGCTATGCGCCTGGCTGGTTGCACTATAAAGAAACATTTTTCAACTAAGAGGGTGTAGATGGGGTTTACTGTTAACTGTCATTGCCTCGTTTTTTTTAGTGTTAAATGTTATGAAGCCCAGAATTTAAGTGTTAGCTGTTATGTAAAAATTAGCAGTTAAGTGTTGTAAAACATTTCAGAGATTAATAGACCCTTTCAACTTACTTGTTTGTTGCCCCATTTCAGACCACGTGATAGTTCTCCAGAGGTTTTAGTGCCTTGTTTTCCAATAATTATAGAAATTGGCACATTTCCTCTTGGGAAGGTCTGAAAGACAAAGTTTTCATTCTCGCGGTGCCTCCTGGGTAATTAGACTGTCGGCTCATGGCGCGCACGTTGGGGAGGTCTAGGACGAGATTCTCATGATCACAGCTTGTAACATGACTGCCATGTTTATCGCTCCTAGTGGGTAAGCGGTTCATTCTAGATTCTGACTACTTTAAGAATAAATACCCAAAATCAAAGAAACTCAAGGCACGCGTTTTATAGTTTATAATGAACTTCTTGATCATCCTCGTTCTGGTCGTTTAGGTGGCGGCACAGGAGCAATATATCTGTTAGCAAGCTGGCTGCTACCGAGTTGCGCTCTTTTGAGTACTCTGACTGGAACATTAAATCTGGATCTCACCACTTACACTTAATTATATTTTAGACTTCCATATTCTGATGCTCACCCTATTACGACAAGTACATTTTTTGCTGAGTTCGGCGAGTTTCTGGAATCAGTTATTCTTGGTGCAGATCCTCTCCTGATCACCGGTGACTTTAACATTCATATCGACGCTGATGATAATGCAGATGCTATTAAACTGTCAGAGCTTCTTGAAAGCACTGGACTCGAACAACATGTCAAAGTTCCTACCCGTGTCTGTGGCCATACTCTAGATCTTATAGTAACCCGTCAGACTGACCATATTATTAACTCCTCTCCAAGAGCCGGCCACCTGTTTTCAGATCACAGGCCCGTTCTGTGTCAGCTGCAGGTGGACAAGGTATCCATGACTAAATTACAAGTCTCCCACCGGAAAACTAAATGTATTCACCTGGAAACCTCGAGGAAGGAATTATCTGAATCATATCTCTGTCAGAACACAACTTTGCTGGAACTAAATGAACTTGTGAATTGTTATAACGATACTTTGTCATCCGCCCTTGATCGCCACGCGCACCATTGGTTATTAAATCTGTCATAAACAGATCTACTGTTCCTTGGTTCAATGATGATGTAAAATCTGCAAAGCGACTACGAAGAAAGGCGGAGAAAACGTGGAGACGGACTAATTTACCTTGTGATTTTACACTGTACAAAGCTAAGACAAATCAAGCAACGTTTGTAATGAATCGTGCGCGAATAGTGAGCGAAGCTTAAGTAATTTTTACACTAGATTCATCTTGGAAAACAGTTATGATCAACGGAAATTATTTAAGGCTGCCAATACACTTTTTAATCAGAAGACGGATCTGAAATTTCCTGACTATCAAGATACAACTGTACCTCTGCTAATGACATTGGTCACTTCTTCGTACAGAAGATTGACTGTATCCGTTCGGAACCACCTGACTCTACTGCAAGTCACAATCATTCTGTGGACGTAGCACCTATTTTATTTACAACCACTTTGACTCATTCGAAACGTTAAGTGATGAAAGTGGCTACTGATTGCCATGTCAAGTAAAAAGTCGAGCTCATTGGAACCAATGCCTACTCTACTTGTACTAGAATGCCTGGACGTCCTCTTCCCTGTACTCGCCAGGATGATTAATCTATCTCTGGAATCTGGCCTG
Organism: Actinernus sp. WN-2022; assembly: GCA_030867875.1. Taxonomy (NCBI): domain Eukaryota; kingdom Metazoa; phylum Cnidaria; class Anthozoa; order Actiniaria; family Actinernidae; genus Actinernus; species Actinernus sp. WN-2022. The sequence continues at coordinate 119,566,291 of JAOWCC010001589.1, forward strand.
TTCCCTGATAACTGGAAGCAAGCAGACGTTCGTCCCAGATTAAAGAAGCCAGGGATGGACGTTGTATTTAAGAATCTTCGTCCAATCAGTAATCTGTCATTTACCTCAAAGCTTACTGAGCGTGCGGTTTCTAACCAAACGCACAATCATATGACAGTCCATAACTTGTACCCTAAAGCCCAGTCCTCCTACCGTGAATTCCATAGCACAGAGACAGCTCTTCTCCGTGTGAAGCATAATATTCTCATGAATATGAACAAGCAAAGTGTCACCTTGCTCATGCTACTAGATCTGAGCGCCGCGTTTGACATCATCGATCACGATATTTCACTTGAGAGATTACACTCCAGCTTTGGTGTATCTGGAACAGTGTTAGCGTGGTTTAAGTCTTACCTCTCCAATCGTTCAAAGTTCGTATCAGTTATGGGAGCTTCATCTAAACGTTTCGATCTGCAATTTGGTGTGCGTCAATGTTCGTGCCTTGGTCCTCTGCTTTTTGTTATATATGCAAGTAAACTATTCAGTGTACTGGAAAGTCATCTTCCAGATGTATATGCCTACAATGTATGCTGATGATATGCAACCATATATCTCTTTTAAACCTGATGCAAGTACCGAGCAATCTACAGCGATCACAGCTATGCAGAACTGTATAGATGACATCAAGAGCTGGATGCTTACTGATAAGCTCAAACTTAACGACGACAAAACAGAATTCATTTATATTGGAACTAGACAGCAACTTGCAAAAATCAACTTAGACATACTACGTGTTGGTAACATTCACTTAACCCCTGTGAGCCAGGTTAATAACATAGGCTGCTGGTTTGACACTCGAATGAAACTTGACACCCATGTAACTAAATGTTGCAACGCAGCATTCTTTCACCTGTTTAACATACGACGAATTAGGAAATTCCTGAATAATGATACTGCTCAAATATTAATTAATTAATGCTTTCATAACTAGTCGTCTAGATTACTGTAATGCCCTGTTATATGGTCTGCCAGCCACTCAGCTTAGTAGGCTCCAACGTGTTCAGAATGCTGCAGCTCGGCTTATATGCAACATTTCTCGTTTTGAACATATTACTCCTATTCTTTATAAGTTGCACTGACTTCCAATTAAGTTTAGAATAGATTTTTAAATAATGCTTATGATGTATAAGGCACAAAATGGTTTAGCACCATCCTATATTACAGAGCTAATTACTATCAAGCCTGCATCTCGCTATGATTTAAGATCTAACTCAGAACTTCTCCTGCATCGACAAAGACTCAAGACTTTGGTAACCCTAGGTGACCGATCTTTCGCATTAGCAGCACCTGCTCTAGCTATGGAATGACCTATACCCATAGAAATACGTAATGCTAAATCAGTTTCAGCTTTTAAGAAATTACTTGTGTTTATGTTGATCAATCCTGTATGATAGATAACAGGAGGTACAAATTATTTAAAGCGGCAGTGACTGACAACTGCCAAGAACAGTGGCTAGAGTATAAGAAGATAAGAAATGAAGTTGTGTCGGACCTGAGACAATCTAAGACTTTATATTTTTCGAAAATGTTCAACGAAATTAAAACAACAAGCGCTTACTGGAATTTGATTAAGAAAGCCACCAGCCCAAAATTACGTAAGAATATAGGGCCTTTAAAGAGGGATGATGAAACCTTAGCGTTTTTAGATGCGGAGAAAGCAGATTTAATGAATTCATTCTTTGCTACTATCGGAGAAAAGCTGGCCAGCTCGTTACCAGAACAATGTATGTCTCGTAATCCTGCCTCTGAAAACAATCGAAAACTAGAAATACCTTCAGTCGTCACATTAAACATTTTCGAACAAAACATCCGAGAAAAAATTAAAGGATTGAAGACGAACAAATCAACAGGTCCAGACAAAATACCATCTAAACTCCTAAAGTTAGCGGGCGACGCGATAGTCCCCCCTTTAGCCAGCCTGTATCGTTATAGCATGCAGCACGGAATTGTGTTCAACAGTTGGAAAACGGCTAGAATAACTCCAATATTCAAAAAGGAAGACGAAACAGAAAGGGAAAACTACAGACCAATCTCTAATCTTAGCGTTCCAAGCAAGATATTAGAATCAGAAGTCAATACCGTTCTGGTACATCACGCCTTCAAAGAACACCAACTAGTTACAGAAAGGCAATGGGCTTACCGCACTGGATATTCGACCGAACTGTTGCTTGTTCACCTAACAGAAATGTGGAGAAAATCAATTGACTCTGGACTAGTTGTAGCAGCGGCCTTTATAGATTTCAAAAAAGCTTTCGATAGCGTGTCTCACCCAATTCTAGAAACTAAACTTAAGGACAATTTTGGCATCAACGGTCCCCTGTTTGCGTGGCTGAAGAACTATTTGAAAGACAGGAACCAATACACAAACGTTAACGGAACAGAATCGGCGAAGCTTCCAGTTACATTTGGTATACCCCAGCGATCAGTATTAGGCCCAACACTATTTGTTCTCTATACAAATGACCTTCCAACATCAGTGAAATCGGGGTCTGTCTACATGTACGCTGACGACACTACAATATTTTGTTCCGGTAAATCATCGGACGAGGTCATTGAAGAACTTAACCTCGCGTTAAAGGAACTCTATGAATGGTGTATTAAAAATAACCTTACACCACACCCTAAGAAATGTGAAGCCATGTTGTTAAGTAGAAGTAGCTGACTGTATGGGCCCTATGGCTCCTGTGTACGTAGGAAGCTCGGTCATTAAGTGGGTTTCACAGACGCGCCTACTAGGGATGACTATAGATAACAAACTTAGCTGGACAGCTCACACGCTCCAACTCAAAAAGAACTTTGCAGGGAAGTTAGATCTTTTGAAGCGATCAAGATTTTTATCAACAGACATTCTCCAATCGTTTTATTGTAAAGTTATTCTGCCATCCGTTACGTACGGGCTAGTAGCCTGGGGAGGGTGTAATTGTATAGATAATTTTAACTCTCTTGAAAGATTACACTGTAGGGCTGCACGAATAATATTCAACTTACCAAGGGATATGCCTTCTAAAGACGTAATAAATCACGCTAAATGGTCAACGCTATTCGATAACTATAAGTTAGCTATTGTTAAATTAATTCACAAAGCCTACCTAAATAGGTTACCTACAGTTATGTCAGGCATAATTGAAAAGCGCCAACCAAAATATTCTTTCCGTGCTACTGACCAACTTATTACGCCACGTTTCAATACACGTTACATGAAACACTCCATTGCCTATAGAGGCTCAACATTGTGGAACGCATTAATATCAAAGAACACTAGCATTGTTACTTCATGCACCAAGGCACTATCAAACAAAGTAGTAAAGATGGATACTTTTAAAGATTTTAACTTCTCCACTAATTCAGTGCAGACTACTAAATTTAGACTAGGGGAATATTTATATACATAATTTATATTTTAACTTTAAAGCATTATTTCTTTTAATTATTGTAAATAAATTTAGACAGTAGTTATTTAATTCGTCCGTTAGATGTTTTTATATTATTATAATCTTATAATCATTGTATATATATTTAGTTATACACGACCCCACAAGCTGTAAGCTTTAATAATTATCGTGTTAAAATAAAGGTTATTGATTGATTGATTGATTGATTGAGGAAGAGTTGATCGTTACCAATAAGTTTATCAGTTAATAATTAGTCTATTGTTCTTGTTATGCACATGCATGTAAGCATTTATGTATGGCACTTGCTCACTATAAATGTTATTTATTATTATTATTATTAAATGTTATTTATTATAATGGTAGCCGAAGTGCCCTAACTGCTTTTCTGACTAGTGTCTCTACAAACAAGAGCCGGAATCACGTGATAGTTGGGATAGTTGTCACATGCTTGTTTTTAATAAATTCTCCCATTATCTTGACATTTTTAAGGGTATAAATAATTTTTACTGTTAGGGCAACATTTTAACTGTTAGCTGTGAAATGGCATAAAATTTAAATGTTAGCTGTGAAATGCCCTAAAATTTAAATGTTTACTGTTATGCATACCCCCCATCTAGATCAGATCTGCTTCTTCTCCCCCTCCCCCCTCCATTCGTCATTAGATCCCAGGTCTCAACCACGCTCGGCCAATATGGCGGCCGCTTCGATGATCCGTTTGCTGCGTGAAAACAACACCATCTACCGCCTGAAAGCAGGCAATCTAGACCCTCAACTAAACAATCATGTTCAACACGTTTCACACCTCCTGCTAGTATTTCAACTTCAACATTCCAGAGGACCTACCGGCCTCTTTTTCATCTTGACGTCATATAATTAATTTGGCTTTGCAATCATTTGAAGAAATACTTAACATGTTGACTAAAATGACTTTTTTCTTTACTAACAACTCAAAAACTGTGTATATTTTCTATGCATCGATGTTGTTGTGATAAAAAGGCGCCATGGAGAATAATACATTAATGAGATGACGTCTACCCAGGTTTCGAACCAGGCTTTTACTTACGCCGTCATGGGTCAGGAAAGGACACATTTACACGATTTCAAACAAGCGTAGAACATAAAGTATTCACTTTAAACCAAAACTTTCTTTACAAAAGTACTCAAAACTTTTCGGAGGTTCATAAGCTATCAAAATTGCGAAAGGGTGATAGGCACTTTAAGCAAAACTCGACGGCAACGTCTTCGACGACGGCATAAAACAATAGCCTTAATACAAAATACAATAACCGCACGTGAAAATGCATGCAGTCGCCTACATTTCCACCGTTCTCTGCAAAAACACAACGTGAAAACTACAAATTGCACGTTTTAAAGAGAACATGAACGTATAAAGGTGGAGTAACACGGGCAACAATTTCTTGCAACTTGTCTCGCAACAATGTTGCGTTGCGAGTTGAAGCGCTATGTTGTACCAGAAGGTTGTACGTATTACCACCCACTCGAGCAACTTGCGATAAAGAATGACGAATCCAGCCAATCACAGGCGTTCTTTCTAGATTTGTTGCGCAACAAGTTGCAGCGCCAGGTGGTACTCGGTTATTTCCTGCACGACATACCGGCGCTTAAAGTAGAACTGAAGCCTAAAATCAACTTTAGCTCAATGGGTAGATCTAAACATAAAAAGATTCATACCAAAAATTATTTTACTTTGCTTTGCGTCAAAGGAAAGAAAATTGGCAAATCTTCCTCCCAACCACCGCTTAGTACAGACGATTCAATTCCTGTAATTTGTGACGTACGATACGGGGAATAAATTAGTTTTGTCATGTTGTTTTCGGCTTTGAATGGTATCCTATTCTCATCGGTCTCACCCGTACTCATTGAGTTACGGATATCCGGCGGCCACAGTGATCTTAGAATGACAACGATCATAACATGGTTATATAACCTAAACCCCGCGAAGACAACCCAACACTCAAACCTCAAACCTCCGAGACCCACAGAGGCCCAAAACTGAAAACGGCTAAAAAGGTCGACTTACGCTTGCGACCCTGTTGAAAACCTCCGGTGACAAAACTGTTGGGGTTCCTGAAGGCCAGCATAGGCACATCGTGGCCACTAAGCATAGAACTGAGGAAATCTAGAGATATGTGGGTGTTACCAGCTGCCAACCCGTGCGTAAAGGGGTTGCAGTCATGCCGAATCCAGGCGAAAAAACGGTCGGTAACGCGAGTCGGGTCGAACCCCTGCGTTAGTTCCCAGTGATGAAAGAGCGAGCTTGGCTTGAAACGCTTAGATGATCGCTGGGAAAAGAAACAAGCGAGTAAAAAGTAGCGCAGCCCAGAGGATGACTGCCTTAAAGTGCATATAAGCCCAAGCCAGTTATCTTTGATATCGATTGTACATGAAGTGGATAGTCCAACAGTAGAATATTTCTTGATTTAGGTGTTACGTCTATGAGATATAAAGGTTTATATTTCCTATATGCTAATGTGTGATGTCATCACCGACACACTTATTATACAAACGTATGCTGGTAGAGACAAATTACCTATTTTTAAATTATATTTGAAGCTTATCAAAGTGATTTTACAAAAAAATATTCTAAATTAGAAAATAGCTTAATTCACAAGCACAAATAAATTCAGCAAATGTCGGTGATGACATCACATCATTAGCATATTGGAAATATAAACCCGTTATATCTCGTAGACGCAACACCCATATCAAGAAATATTCTACCGTTGGACTATCCACTTCATGTACAATCGATATCAAATATAACTGGCTAGGGCTTATATGCACTTTAAACCTCAGTAACTCGAGAGGGAATTAGACTCCCTTTTAAAGCTGTCACCCTCGAGCGAGAAAATAAAAAAGGCGTGGCGAAAGCAAATGAGGTAACCCCAAAATTTAGGAATGCGGAGGAGTATTACCAAAAAAGACAGGAGAAACAATATAAGCTGAAACACAGCTGAAACAATGGTAACAAACGGTAATTAACAAATGAATGCCAGGCCAGGGCACAACAGGAACAGCGGGATAACCAGTGAGGATAATTGCAATGGAAAGCAAGATAATACCCAATTAGCGAGAGGTACTTGACCAATGCACAGTAATTGAAACTGTTGTTATGAACAAGCCAAATAAACCAAGTGTGTACTACGACGTACGCGGAAAGGGGCAACTAACTGTCAAATGAAGGAACAATGAGTTAAATCGATATACGATCTGCACGGGAAGAGCATAGTAGAAAACATATTTCGCAAAAAGCGCTCACATAACACATGCACTAAAATACAGTATGCCAATAATAGTAATGAGGGAACAAATAGCCCAAAACATCTAATGATTTATACGATAAGAGCGGCGTAGAAAACTGTCGCCGAGACCGCTCACATATGAACACATGCATTACAAACAGTATGCCAATAACAGTAATGAGGGAACAAATAGCCCAACACATCTCATGATTTATACGATAAGAGCGGCGTAGAAAACTGTCGCCGAGACAGCTCACATATGAACACATGCGCTAAAATAAAGCATGCCAAAAACAGTAATGAGGAAACAAATAGCCCAACACATCTCATGATTTATACGAGAAGAGCGGCTTCGAAAAAATTTCACCGAGACCGGTCACATAACACATGCATTACAATAAGCATGCATTACAATAAGCAGCCATGACTTTATACACACAAGAAGCCGATAAACGCGAGAACGGCGACAAAATAAAGAAACACGAACGGAAATAGTTTAACACCTGGGTTAGCTTGAGCCGGTGGAGGGTCTTCGGTTTGTACTTAGGGAGTCAAGACGGCCACCGGGCTCGGCCACCGGGCTCGGCCACCGGGCTCGGCCACCGGGCTCGGCCACCGGGCTCGGCCACCGGGCTCGGCCACCGGGCTCGGCCACCGGGCTCGGCCACCGGGCTCGGCCACCGGGCTCGGCCACCGGGCTCGGCCACCGGGCTCGGCCACCGGGCTCGGCCACCGGGCTCGGCCACCGGGCTCGGCCACCGGGCTCGGCCACCGGGCTCGGCCACCGGGCTCGGCCACCGGGCTCGGCCACCGGGCTCGGCCACCGGGCTCGGCCACCGGGCTCGGCCACCGGGCTCGGCCACCGGGCTCGGCCACCGGGCTCGGCCACCGGGCTCGGCCACCGGGCTCGGCCACCGGGCTCGGCCACCGGGCTCGGCCACCGGGCTCGGCCACCGGGCTCGGCCACCGGGCTCGGCCACCGGGCTCGAATTGATTGCGAGACGGACTAACAAATCACCATATTTCGCAATAACCGAGTCCAATAATTGTTTTATCATTCGCGGCATTCAAGCAACTTTAGTCGCTTTTTTGTGTTTTCGCTGTTTTTACTTTCTATCAAATCTGCCAAGTCATTTGCCGACAGCTCAGGAAAGCGAGCCATGTTGACAAATGCAATGTTACTGCGCATGAGCAGACCATTATTTGTAGCAAAACGGCTTTGCACCGTAATGCGCACGAGCAGACCATTATTTGTAGGCAGTTATTTGCAGTTCTCTCGGCCAATCAAAACGACGACGGAAAAATAATTTGAATGATAATGATATGATGATTATCATCATCATCGTTATTATCATCGTTGTCGTTATCGTTGTTGTTAGCAAACCAGTAAGTCAATAAGACTGGCGTGAAACAGCAGCTTTGATTCAAACACTGCTTTCCCAGGTGGTATACACGACTTTCATAATGGCCGCCTCCTAATTTGCATATGTGATTTCCCGTTTCGGTAGTTTATCCACATGTATAGAAAATATGAACATTGCCATGTGAAAGAGCATGTCGACATTTGTGAACTTGTGAAAGTTAAGTGCTGTAGCATATAAAGCAATGAAGTTACCGTCAGTTGAAATTAAAGAGATTTGTATGAGAAAAACAACGGAGGCCTTTATAGCCTCGCTTTCATGTTTTGCTGCATTACAAATGCTTATAGCTCAACAGCAATTTTCCACATTGCTCTAAAACTCAAAACAATTACTAGTTTTAATGCCTTATCAATTAATGTTTTGCTTGTTGTCTCACAGATGGCATTAGGGTATTCCATGATTTTCTAAAGAGTGAATATGCAGAAGAGAATTTATTATTTTGGCTGGCAGTGGAGAAACTCAAAAAGGAGACAGAGCCAGCGAGCGTCAAAAACTTGGCACAAACAATATATAACGACTACGTATCTACTGAATCCCCAAAAGAGGTAAGAGTGGTGACTCCACACGTGCAATCAAATGTACAGTTATGAATATATTAGTACGTTACCCCAAAAGAGGTAAAAGGATACTCGATCGCATCATTATTTTGCGTGTGGTTTACCTGTAGTTCATTTGCCGCGCAAGCATTGGTGTGAATTTATCGAGATAAAATGTTTCTAATCCTTCTAGAAAATGAATCCGGTGAATGTTTAGTGTATTCATTATTCTCTTGTCTGTAATAACATCAAGACGTCGGAGAATGTTTTTGCCGAGATTTAAAGTGTATGTGAATTAAAAATTACGTTACGTTGATCTCATTTGAAAGCCCTTTCGAATTGATTAAGGATGACATTTTCCGTGTGTCAATCTCGTTGCAGAGATATTCTTTGCAAATATGCAAAGGACATGATTATGACGTCAGTTGATTTAACCGCCTTGAGTGTTACTATGGCAACAACCTGCATGATGAGGTGTATCTTCCTTATTTCCCTACATGTGCAAAGTTTCAGTTAGTTTTACCAACTATTTGCCGAGATATTCTTCATTTTGTTATTTTTCTCAAGGTTGTTCAAATCAACTGACGTCATAGATCAACTCATTTGCATACAGTTGAACCTCCCTTAAGCGACCACCCTCGGGACCTGGAAAAGTGGTCGCTTACGAGAGGTGGTCGCTTACGAGAGTAACCAGCACAGGAAGCCCAAATTTTAGTAATATGATATCTGGTCTCTAGGGACAGAGAATATCAATGCGACAACATATTTTATCACTACAGTTTATTATTATGGGTTTGTAGTGCTCCAACCTCAAAACCTTTACAATTTTCAGCAAACATGAACTTCAACAGATAAACGGGGCTTGATAGTGTCAAAACATATTTACAGTTTATGGCTTGAAAAACCTTTTAATCGAGGATTGTGTGAACGATTTCAGTTGTACGGTCGCTTACCGGAGGTAAAATAACAAAGAAAAATCCAACTCCCAAGCCCAAAAGGTGGTCGCGGTCGCTTACGAGAGGTATTCAATGCAGTGTTTTGACTGAGAGACAAAACGGGATTTTGGTAAATTGTCGCTTAAGAGAGGTGGTCGCACAGAGAGGTTCCACGAATATCTCTGAAACGAAATGAGATGTTGACAAACGGAAAATGACATCCTTAATCATTTCGAAAGGACTTTCATATCAGAGGAACTTAAATAATGTTTAATTCATATACACTCAGCGTTTAAGTTTCCTGACCCTTCCCTGCGAGCAGAGTTCCCTTCCTTCCAGGGAACCGGCCGGCTGATCCATGTTCGGCAATTTCGCTATTGATAATTATTCCAACCCATGCCGTTATCTGGCTGTAAAACTAACCCGCTTACCCGCTGGTGGGATTCGGCCGCTGATTGGATAGACGTTTCACGCGAACTGATTGGAGAATTTCGAATAGCGCGTGCATTTTTGATATAATAAGTAAACTGTTGATGTCGTCTTAAGCATTGTGCGTTAAAAATTCGTTCAAAATAACTACAAATTCATCATGAAATTCATCAGAATTTAGTATTTTTGCTTTTGCAATGACTCGCCTCTAAACTGGGTAAAAGCTGGAGCCCATCTTCCCATACTACATCTGTGATGCAGCGTTTTTGCGGACCGGGTTATTTTTAGAATGTGATTCCGGCGAGTTTGGTTCCGCTAGCCAATCACAAGCGTTTGCGGGATTTTTTATTCAAATGATTAATGATTTTGCAGCCATGTTGGTTGATCAAACAAGAGAAGCTAACAAGGCATCTTTTGTTGACAACATTCCGCGATGGAAGAGAACTACGAGGTGCGTGTGAAATCTAAAAATAACCCGGTCTGTAAAAACGCTACATCACGAATTTATGACAGAGTAATGTTGAACAATGTACGGCTGAAATTCAATGGGATCAGACTTCAACCGTTAAACACGAAGTTCCGGTATAAATAGGTTAGCCCCTCCTCTTTTCACGCATGGCGAGCTCGAAATTTAAAATTCAAATTGCTGAGCAGTGAAGAAAGCAAGCGAGCATATCAGCCTCTCCTTTGAAATGCTAGGTTTTTAAGGTTTAAAATTAAACAAGCCATAAAAAAGTGACCAGAGGGGAGATAGTTGTCCATTTGTGACTGCCAATGGTATTTTATGACTGTTTGCGAACTCTATAGCCCTTACTCTGAAGTTAAACATTTTTGTTTTTCATTTGAATTTCGCGCGACAAGCAATCAGCAGGGAGCACTCAAGCGGAGCATCACGCAGGTGTTCACTCCACAAAGGCTGATTGACAACTGAAGGGCGACAAACCTCTGGGCTCGCCTTTTTATACCGGAACTTCGTGTTTAACCGTTCTTCAGCGATGATGAATCCAAGATGGCGGATGCTCCTCATTTTGGGTCACATGACCAGCCTGTACCAGGGGTACTTTCGATGCCATCTTGAATTAGGCGCGTAAAGACCCCTGGGAACGAGTTTGGAAACATTGTTGCGTAAACATTTGTAAATTTCAGAGTTTACGAAAATGTTCCCTCGTTTGCGCATGCGCGAAACATTTGTTGGGGAAGCAAAATTGTTTCTGAAGCATTTCAGAAAAAGTTTGCTTCCGAGGAGCAAATTTTGCTTCCGCTACACATTTTCTCCATTTGCTTGGCGAAGCAACAATGTTGCGCCACAGGGAGTCCAAGCTCGATATTTGTGCATGGTTTTAAGTAGAATTGTATTGTTGATAGTATAATTAAATATAATCTAAAAAATCTTCGAAATAAAGTCAAAATTGTTGATTGGTTTTTGTCATTGGGACGAAGTTTCAGCGTCATAAAAAAAACAATCAACAATAGTCCATGTAAGAAATTTAGACCGCCTTTATTTCCAAGAAAACTTCGGTTATAATTATTTTTTTATTTTTTTATTTACAACATTTGGGCGTAACGCCACAGGAAACAAACAATAGGACCCAAAGTCCCCTACGAGGCTTGTCTCCGCTAAACGTGGGACCTACGATTTTACGTCCTTATCCGAGAAGACATGAAGGTCTAACCATTTTCAGTTGTTTCACAAAGGCAGCACCTTCTACTCAGTTATTTTAAGACCCTGAGTGTTGGTCCGGCCGGGGTTTGAACCCACGACCTCCCGCTCGACAGACCGGAGCTTAACCACTTAGCTAAACACTGAGATTGGTTAATTAATTACACTATCAATAATACAATTCTGCTTACATGCACAAATATCGAGCTGGGCTCCCTGTGGTTTCGCTACATATGTTGCGCACGAAAGTTTGAAATGTTTCTTGGTTTGCTCAGCCAGGCAGCAAAACATTTTTCTTGCTTCCCGCTCGTTTGCTCACCCAAAAAACATCAGCAACAATGTTTCCTCGTTTGCGCAAGTATTTCCGAAGAACTTCTGGTGGCTTTTTTAATTGCCGTGTCAGTTCCCTTTCAATACCCTCGTTCCCAGGGATCTTTACGCGCCTATTCTAAGATGACGTCGAAAGAACCCTTGGTATAGGCTGGTCATGTGACCAAACAATATGCCCAATATGTGGGCATATTTGGAGGAGCATCCGCCATCTTGGATTCATCATCGCTGAAGAACTGTTAACGGTTGAAGTGTAATCCCAATAAATTCCAACCGTACATTGTTGTACATGTACCCAGTTTAGAAGCGAGCACTGAAACGCTGTTCACTGTACAGCTCACACCTAAGACTGGCCCGTGGAAAGCAGCGCGCCTCGCATGTTGCTTGAAGAGGCTAGATCACGAAAACAGTTGTTTTCAACGAATTTGAATGGGCAATCGGCGAGAGACGACATCAACAGTACGTACCGCTGTCTCAACTCCAGCCTCGACGTCACCAAAGGCTTGGTTACCTTTCAAAATGGCGGTCAAGAACTACGAATACTCCACCTCACAGTTCCTTCCGCCATTGTCATGTAAAGTGGTACAACTGCATGAAAACGAGGCGTACGGCGACTCGAGCAACGCTACGACAGCCAAAGTACTACAGATAGAAAATATTACACGATTGCACAGCGAATTTCTGAATTTGTTTAAAAAAAATTATTATAATTCTCTTGTTTGTTGTATATTCGCGGGCGAGTCACCGTTCTCCTCGTTTTCATATGCACTTTACATGAAATATTTAAAATGGCGAAGGGAACTGTCTGCAGCATTTTCAGCGTTACCAAAAAGAGATCAGACAAGTTTCTTCTCGCTTTTCGTATCATTTGGGATTTTGTCATTTTTACTCTCCCTCCCCTCCCCCTACTTTTAATACTAAGGTCGACAACTTCTCGCAACTCCTGTGGCAAAGCAGAGGAGGAAATCGTCCTTCAACAAAATTCCAACACCACACAAAGATAAACCAATGACCAAAGTACCTTTTCAGCTAAATATATGAGTCGAATATCACACGAAGCGATTGTTTTGGGAATTTTTTAAAGTCTATAACGATGTGCCAGACGTTACCCTTCGATCAGCGCAGTCCTGGGTACGAGAACAAACACTGTCGCTACACTATTGTGGAGAAGAAAGTGGGGTCTGTTTATTTGAGCCAATCAGTGTCGAGTATAAAGACAATAGCATTTCAACTTGCTCGAGCTTCGATTTCTGAGGTCGAAGTCTTTTGAAGTGGCCCCATGCAGGTGCAGTTGTAGCACTGTAACCGTTATACCCTTAAAACTTGCTAAGTATACGTAACATTTATAGACGTTCATGATTTAAACTAAAACAAATCGTTCGTTAATTACACTACGTGCCGTTGTGCTCGCTTAGCCAAATATGCGATAAACTCTAAAGTGAATGAAAATTGTTTTGGGCAGGTAAGCATCGACCACAAGACGAGGCAAGTGATTGATGATGAGATAGGCCAACCAACGCAAGAAACGTTTACCAAGGCACAGCAGCACGTGTACTATGTGATGTTCCAGGATTGCTATCCTCGCTTTCTCACCTCCAGCGCCTTCAAGGACCTTCAGCGTGAAGGGATCAACGACTAGTCCAAGGGATTGCTCAGGGATGGCAGCATTGTAAGATTAGTAAAAAGGAAAAGAGTTTATGAACTTTGACGCATGCAAGAAATCCGAGAATTTTAATCTACACACTTTTAAGTTGGTTTTTAAACACTCATTTCATGTTTGCGCGACTTACATCTTACCTTGCAAGCAAAGGTTATTCTCTCTTTCCCTCTCCTCAGAAAACCCTTAACCTCTGTCTTGTTTCTTGTTGGAAAAAGAACGAGAGAAACCTCTTCTCGCAGGGCATTATAGACTACTGTAACAGTCTCTTCCGGATTGTCAGATTAGCAAACTCCAGCGGGAGCAGAATGCTTGTGCTAGATTAGTCTGCAATGAAAATCATTCTGCCACATTATACCACTGCTAGTTAACCTACACTGGCTACCAGTCAGATATAGAATTGAGTTCAAAGTTTTATTGATAACTTTTAAAGTCTTTAATGGATTAGCACCTTTATACTTATCTCAATCAATTATGAATAGGCCTCCATCACGCTATAATCTTAGAAATTCTGATGGCAATACTTTACTTAGTTACCCTAGATTTAAGACCAAAGTTACTCTTGATGTCCGTGATTTTACTTATGCTGCTCCAAAGTTATGGAATTCGCTGCCAGTAGAGATCAGGACGCAAATTCGATCGGATGCTTTAAGCCTAAGCTGAAGTCTCACCTTTTTAAGTGTGAGGCCGTATAGTTATGTAGTTGTAGTGCCATTTTATATTTATATAGTGTAAATGTCTTAGGATAGCTTTTTACTAGTTTTTCGAATGTCTGTTGTCTTACGACTATTGTAATGCTCATTTGAACATATACATATATGGGATTTGGGCAAAATATAGATTCATTTATTATTATTATTATTAACGGCCCTCAGACGAAAAAATCGTCTTTGGTGGCCTTAGTCATTTAAAAAAATAATTTGCCCAATCAAAATGCAGGACTATCTCCAAATATGACGCCACAAAACTCATTCAAAGACACGATTGGTTAGCACAAGTATCGAAAATGATACGCGAAAACAATGTCCTAATCATGTTGTGCGAATCTTTTAACTTCGCAAAACTGTGACAGCGGGCGTTAATTATCAGTCCAATGGAATGAAAGGAACCTCGTGCAGTTTTTTCTGATCATGATATTCTCGCGCATGCGCACACTTTCAATTAAAAATTGAAGCCATTCTCGACTCAGACCCTTCTCTTATCTCTTACAGCGTTTTCGTCGAGCATGCGCAGTAAGAAATACGAGAAGGGTCTGGAGTCGAGAATGAATAGGCGATGTTGACGATGTTGCACACGCATCAGTAGAGCAATAGACGCGAGCTGCTTAGACTCGGCCTTTTGTTATTTAAAAGAGATAGCCATTGTTCTAGCTGCGCGCGCAACATCGTCAAAATGGCCTATTGAAGCAGGAGTAGCTCACGCAAAGATGTGAAATAGTTTTCTGCCGTTTTTTTTTTTCGACAGTGGACGACGTGGTGTGATATTGAAGCACGTTCCATCATCACGATTTTTGCTATGGAATTGCGTTACTTGTAAATGACACAGGAAGGAATATCCACTGTCTCGGTCAGGTTCATTTTTACAACAACGACCCATTTTCTCGCTCTGATTGGCTACTTTTTATCATCAATAAGAAGACAGATTAATGCTGACGCGAGGCACGCGCGCGATCACATAAAGTTTGTTGTTAGAAGCCGAAGGCGCCTACATTTTTCCAGTCTGTTGTAAAAATAAAATTTGAAGACGCTTCGTGGATCCACAGCTACTTTGACCATAGACCCATTGTATAAATGGCGTCTAATTTAAATAGGTATTGTTCTGGAGACTTTAGCCTCGTATTCACGTTGCCACACAAAAGCGTTTTCACATGAATGTGAGGCTGAAGATACCTGAACAATGGTTGTTCAGATTGGACGCCATTTATGCAATGGGATCTATATTATGACGAAAATCTTCATCAGTAATAGGACAGACACATAAAAAGTAATTTCAATTTGTTAAATTGTCGCAAAAAGATTTGTTGCATCGCACTCCAACTGCTGCAATTAGAACAATAGTCCAGTTTCGTATTCGAAAATTACCGCTGAATGCGATGACTACAGACGCATGTACGCAGGGTTAGCCTCATTCTGAAGTTAAACATTCAAAAATACCAGCAATCGCAAGAAGGTGCAAAACGCGAAACTACAATAATACGCAGAGTTGTGAATAGCCCACCTTCCTACTGGTATTTATGAATGTTTACCTTATTATAGGAAATTAACGCGAATCTTTAAAATTCGCGTTAATTTAAGTCGCGATAATTTTTGTGAACTTTAATTTTCGCGACATTAATTAAATGGAGCGTTAATTTCCGCGACCTTAATTTCCATTTTTATAACCCCAAATTCTGGATCCTGTCCAGACACATTTGACACCTAGGAAACAATTACTTTCTGTTTTCTGCACACTGTATTTCAATATTTTACAATGTAAAAGCCTAAAAGTATATCGGTTACAATATTTCTAGTTCATTCTCGCTTCCAGAAGAGCAGTTCTCGACATGTGTTGAAATAAAATTTGTTCCTGTTGTCACCACAAACTGTGTTTCTTTGTGTCAATCGCGTTAATTTCCTTCATTTTGAAATTTTACCTCCTCCCTTTATTCGGAAGTAATTTCCCCCTCCTATTCGCGTTAATTTCGCAAACCCTGTATAATGCGTCTGTAGTCGTCGCATTCAGTGGTAATTTTCAGAATACGAATTAACTGGATTATTACAACCATATGTCAACTGGTGCAAACAATGAGTTTTCCAATAACTCGCTGTGCCGTTTAATATCTACTGTACATGGAAACTGAAAATACCCTGCAGCCCATCGATTAATTATAACTCATACAAGTACAGTCACCTTAGTTATAACCGGTAACACGTTTACCGCTAACTTGTAGCTCAGTATTGCGGTTGTAAGTCCTTATCCGAGAAAACGTGAAGGTCTAATCGTTTACTGTTCGAGATCACGTAAAGGCAGCACCTTCTGCGCCGAGTGTTGATCCGTTCGGGATTTTGAACCCTCGACCCAGGCCCTCCCGCACATCAAACATGCAGGCACTAAACCACTGAGCTAACCCCACACCGCGGCAAAACGTCACGCGCATGCGTATTTGCTATATCTTGTCGGTGCGCGGCGCCCCCAGTTTCCCACGAAAACTGAAATGAAACAACAGGCACATGCCGTGATTTTAACGTTTCTGCTTAAAAGTATTCATTTGTGAACTGTTTTGTCAAAAACTAAGAAAACTACTTAAAAGCTAAGCCTAAGACTTTAACAGGTTGAAGTTTTCTTAATTTGTAATTCATTGTGAGTTTACTAAGTTATAAAATTATTTACTAAAAAAGTTGAAACCCTCGGTAATTTGTATTTGAGAGCAGAGCCTTCGTTCTTTTGGCCAGCGGAGCATACCGTTTTGCCGCGGTGTAAGCTAACCCACACAGCGGTCAAACGTCTGCGCATGCGTCAAAAGTCTTCAACAACAACGTTTCCAAAACAAATTCAAAGCGAGCCGGCGGCCGTCACTGCTCACACACTCGTTTGAAAACCTTGAGAACTTTTTTGGTAAATTACGAAAAAGTTGGGTAAACTCACAGTTTAAAGTTTGTTCAATTTCCCGTTGACTGTGAAAATAAAAAGGTTAACTTTCACGTATTTCTCTTAGCTTTTGGGGGTAGAAGTTCACTGTAATACGTTTTAAGGTAAATTTTGCGCGGGAAAGCCCACCAGACTGACCGTAATACGCACGCGCAGACGTTTGACCGCTGTGTGGAGCTAACCCACACCGCGGCAAAACGGTATGCTCCGCTGGCCAAAAGAATGAAGGCTCTGCTATCAAATATAAATTACCGAGGGTTTCAACTTTTTTAGTAAATAATTTTATAACTTAGTAAACTCACAGTGAATGAGTTTCAAACCCCGACCGGACGAACACTCAGATCCTTTGTGAAACAATCTCTTTCTCGAACTGCAAATGGTTAGACCTTCACATCTTCTTAGATAAGGACACCGACGTTAAATAAGGTCGCTTTGCCTTCAGTGACAGATTCAGCAAGTCTTGGATTCAATCATCTTCGGAGAGGTTTTTAAAGGAAACCCTGGCTGTTGGAACAAGTTGCCGTTAAAATGTTGGCAATATGGTCTAAATTGAAAATATGTTGAAAAAATGTGTTTTTGAAACAAATTGAAATGAATATGAGCCATGGGCGCCGCCATCTTGGATCTGATGACGTTTTTTGGCGGTCCCTATTGTCAGAAAACTATTAGCCTGCTTACAGGCTCTCCGGTTTTTTCGGAAATATTAGTTTTCGGGTCGGGCTCGGGTTACCTGTGGGCCGAGCGAGGTCCGGAGCCGAGTGCGTCCTCGCCTCCGCCTCGCTCGGGTCCGGGCCTCGCTCGGCCCACAGGCAACCCAACTCGGCCCACAGGTAACCCGAGCCCGACCCGAAAACTAACATTTCCGAAAAAACCCGAGAGCCGGTAAGCAGGCTAGAAAACTATAGCTTTTGTCGTATAACAAAGGGACCACCAAAAAGGTCATCAGATCCAAGATGGCGGCGCCTATGGCTCATATTCATGTCAATATATTTTCAATTTAGACCATATTACCAACAATTTAACGGCAACTTGTTCCAACAGCCAGAGTTTCCTAGCTTTAATGACATTTTTTGAATATTAAACTTTTCTAACAAGAAATAATAATGAGAATCTATATCATCGATTCAGTGGATACGCAAAGCCGGATAATGGTAAAACGGCTGTCATCTAGTTTAATCGGAACGGTCCAATTAAAAGTTTACAAAGAGCACGAAGTATATTCTGAGTTCCATATAAATATATAGATATGTATATATATACAAAAAAATATGCAATTTGCCTTAATTCCTTCAATAGAATGAATATGGAGAACAGAAAACGTTTCCTATTTGTAGTAACAGGCAGGGCGTAGGGATTTTTAGTCTCATGGTTTTGGAGTTCTGTCTGAAGGGCAAACTTGTAATACGATGTCACGTAAAAAAACATTTAGGGATCAGGCCTATTTCTAGGGCTTTCTGTCAACCCTAAATGACAACCTTTCTCGTGATGAAAGACAAAAATAACTACTAGTATTAGCAGAGTATGCTTTCCAGGTATACTGGAGAACATTTTAGACAGTTTGCATAGCAAAGATTCGAGTGGATGAATAATGGTAATTATTATAATTATAATAATAATGGCATTAATCGGTGGCATAATTATCCACGAGGTGGCTCTCATTGACTGATAGGCCTACGATTTTACGTCCTTATCGTTTCACAAAGGCAGCACCGTCTACTCAGTTATTTTAAGACCCTGAGTGTTGGTCCGACCGGGGTTTGAACCGTCGACCTCCCGCACAACAGACCGGAGCTTAACCACTGAGCTATCCGGGAGGCGGAGAAATTTGAACTAGTGAAATCGGTTCACTGTAACCGAAATCAAGTTTCTAGAATAAGCTTTTGTCATCCACTTTAATCTTTGCCATCCTCTATCGAAATTTTTTGAAAAGCATACCAGGACATTTACACGGTAGTTCTCTTCTTTCTCGGGCTGTTATTTTTGTCGTTTTGTTTTAATGAAAGGCTCAATTCGATTGAACTGATTGACAGTGCCCTATAAAGTTAACAGTTTCACCTGCTAATGGCCTTTAGGGCGAGGAGAGGTAATTAATTTATGGCCGTAAACATGTTTAGGAGGCGAGGTTGCTTTAGGTCAGAACTGTCCAAAACTGAAGCTGGAAAAGGCGACCATAGGGCATAGAATAGTCCTTTCTCGCTGTGAAATGTTGGTATTAGCTACATGCTACTGCAAATAGTCAATTTTACACATTAACTCACGGCATTGTCTCACTGGAAAAAATCAGTCAGTTACGGACTTTGAAGAAATATGTAAAGAGTCTGTAAAATATCTGTAATTGTAAAAACTTTTTTGTAAACTGTGAACTCTGATCTGTAACTTTATACATTTACTATCAAACTCATTAATAATTTATGAAGCAAAAACAAAGGAAATCACCGACCGATAAGTGATCTTTAAATCTGATACAGATTTCATCCTGATTTACATAAACTTTGGCTTCGATTTTCTCGGCCAAAATAAGTCGTATCGCCAAAATAACTGAAAACATGACTCTACATCTAGACGTTTGATAAGTAAGATAAAGAATTCGTGTCCGATCTTTATTCGATTTACAAACGGCTCGCTTTCAGCTCGAGTTTGTAAATCGGATAAAGATCGGCCACTCATTCTTTATCTATTACATAACATTATTTAAGGTTATCGGCAATTAACAATATCTCTAAGATGCGTGAGGGAATAAGTCGAGGGGAATAACATTAAAATGCAAGAGGAATATATATTAAACACGAAGCCGGTTCCGGTATAAAAAGGGGGGCCCAGGGGTCACCTGTAGTTATCAATCAGCCTTAAGTTTGTGGAGTGAACACTGACTGCTTGTCGCGCGAAATTCAAAACAAATACATAAATGTTAAACTTCAGAGTACAGGCTACAGAGTTCTTAAACAGTCATAAAATAACATAACGGTCTTTAATGAACTATCTTACCTCGCATTTTTCTTGCTTGTTTTATTTTAAACCATGGAAATTTAGCATTTTAAAGGCTGATATGCTGAGGCTGATATGCTTGCTTTCTTTCTTTACTGCTCTGCAACTTGAATTTTCGAGTTTCAATGGCGTAAAAGAGGGGCTGACCCTTTTATACCAGAACTTCGTGTTTGAATTATTGTAGAAATGTAAGGGGAATATATCTTCCCCCGCAATGAAAGTATGAGATTTGACTCCCCCGAAAGAACAAGGAAAATAGAGCTATGTGGTACATAAGTAACAATAGCTACACGCTCGCAAAGCATCACGGTCGATAGTCTTTAAAGGACTTAATTATAACTGAACCCTAAAATCAACCCAACGTCTATATAAAGATGTATTTGAAAGAAATAAGTTATGCTATTTATTTTTTCTGTGTTACGCGTCTATGAAGAGGAAATCTGAAAACCCTCCTCAGAACCTCCACTTTACTCTTGTAACTTGTGACGTCAAGCTAGGTATGGGAAATAAATTAGTTTTGACATGCGGTCCCCGGCATCGATGTATGATTTATCAGCGAGGAATTGAACTTGAAAACTAATTTTCTCTTCAGACGCGCAACACAGAAAAATAAAATAGCAGAACATTTCTTTCGAATACATCATTGTATGGACTTTGGATTGATTTTAGGGTTCAGTTCTCCTTTGAACAGAATATGGAGATCATTTTACAGAAGGTATATGAAAAACTTCACACGCGCAGTCTCTAAGAGCTAAATTTACAACTGTAAAAATGTTTTTTTTTTTTATGTTTGTAAGCACACATTTACAGAGTTTACCAATAGCAGGAGCCATTATGGGCTTCTGCCAATAGTTACCGCCATTTTGAATGGTAACCAAGCCTTTCTTGACATCGAGGCTGGAGTTGAGACAGCTTAGTCCCTTCTATTCCGCTGTTTTTAAATGGCTAAACATGGTTTAACATGGTTCACGATGGCTAGACATGGTTCAACATGGTAGGTTTTGAGCTATAAATATAACCCAGCCATTCGCTAGTTGAACCATGTCTATACATGTCTAGCCATCGCTAGCCATCTTGAATCATGCATGTTTAGCCATTCTAAACTTAGCTTGTATCTAGTTAGCATGATAATCAAAATCTATCCATATTCATAGAAAGAGGATTTGTATCAGTGCAGCTAGGGTTAACTCCAGCCTCCATGCCAGGCCAAGGCTTGGTTACCTTTCAAGAACTACTAATTGGACTATTACAAGATCAGACTAATGTTCACATACTTTTTAGTAATTAAATAGTTCTAAAATAGTTCAGTCCATAAATGGTTGGATTTTTTTAAAATTTACGTATACATGCTTTAACAAATCAAAACTTTAAACTGGATGATTTAGAATTTTGCAATGTGACTCGAGTTGTAATAAATATATTTTTTAAATTGGTTGTCTGATCATTGATATCTTAAACTACATTTCTCACACATTACATATTCATTTCTCGTTTCAGATCACGTGTTAATACATGAAAACCAGGGCTAATATGACAAATTTACATATTAGCTGTATTTGGAAACGATTTAAAACTACGGCAAATATGCAAATTCGTTAAAACAATAGCTAATTTGCATATTTGCTGTTGTTTGGAACCGTTTCAGCCTGCGAAAGCAGCCGCCTCTTGAGCTAGCTCTGGTCGCTCGGGCTCCTTTCCCCCGTCTCTTTGGGGGAAGGGGGCTCGAGCGACCAGAGCTCAAAAGAGGCGGTTGCTTTCGCAGGCTAAAAACGGTTCCAAATACAGGAAATATGCAAATTAGTTCTAGAAAACGGTTCTTAAGGTTACTGGATACCTTCAAAAGTGATTTCCGCGAAAATGCGTTTACGCGGGCGCTCGGCGAACAAAATATGGGAACCTATATATCAATGGAAAGGTTGATAACTGAAGAATACCAGTAAAAGGTTATTTTATACGGAATTACTCTAGATTTAAAACTACAGTCACTTTAACCCGATATCGAAGACGTTTATAAACGCGAATTACCAGCGCCGGGTTTTTATACTTACGAAGTAATTACACTTGTGTCAAGTTAAGCGGTCATTGATCTCCAAAAGCGTGTGTGCGATTTTTGATATCTATTTTCTATGCGAAATTATTGCAGTTTAAAGTCGAGTCATTGATTATTTTTGCCAAGCCATCACGCTTGGACCGATATCTTTAAAACTAAAAACAAATCGGAAAAAAGCACACACGCTTTTGGAGATTAGTTATCGTAGAATCACTGGACGAAATTTCAAAAAATTCCGGTAAATTCTTATATGCAATCAATTCACTTGAAGACTGCAGAAACGTTGAAAAATTGTAGCCGAGAAATCGGCATTAGAAGTTCAGCAACTGATTCACACCTACTTAGAGCGGCTTTCCGGACTCGACACCCATTCTCCAATCAGAAGCAACCTCCTGGAGTCTCCCAAAATTCCGCGGGAAAAACTAAAGGTAGAGTTTCAATATGTAAATATAATTACAAGCCATAGTAATACGAACCCTTGTCGGGTTTTGCGAGGACTTCTATTTGGCTCGTATGCGTAGTTTGGCCTTGTTTTGCTTTTCATTTGTCTTTGTTTTCCAAGCTAAGGGTATCCTGCTTGCTTTTTGGAAGACATAAGGCCAACAACCGATGGAATTATGGAATCGTGCGTGGAAAAACGTTTCTCAATAAACGTAAACATTGGTATATGAAATGTATTTATGCGCTAGCTTTCCCTACACTTTCGATCGGTTGTACAAAACCTCGATTACAATGTAAAATAGCCACGGGCGAGTGAGTACTTGTAATGTGTTAATTGTCTGCTGTCAATCAAACAGAACCTTTTACTTCCGGTTAAAAACTTCCTTTTGGTATTTCTCGCTCAATATAATTTTTTTTTGAACGGAGTTTTTAGTATATCAAACACTGCTACTAAAACTACATTTCTGTGCGAAAAAAAATTTTCACCATCTTTTTCGTTTTGAAGGTATCCAGTAACCTTAAAACAGTCCGTCAGAAACATTAAACGTTAACGCTTCTAGAAGTGTACTTACATTTTTGTCTAGAAATGCTTGTATCAAATATGATAAGCTTTCTGCCGACGTCATATGCATTATACGAATCTTCAAACGCTTCTCGTCCAATTCCCGTCCAAACTTCCACAACGAATTAGTCTTAAATAAACCTGAAATAGCATCAACTACTAAAGTAGCACAATGTTTGCAGCTCACTTTACCCAATCGCCTTGTACCGCGGGGGAAATATTGGGTACGGTCTATGGCAGCATTATCGTGCGGATTAGGAAATATTTGGCACGAGGTCACAACGTACTGACCGAGCGCACAAAATGACCGAGGGGCAAATATTTTCCCGTTCGGCCGACCTAGATCCGTCAATATTTTTTTATCATATGACCACTTTCATATGGCAAAACAACAAGCAAAAAATCGAGTAGGACCAGACGTTTTTTTTCCGGCCCGTTCACGTCAAACACGTACAGCTACCACCACGTGACTTTTGTAAATGGTTCTGAAAAAAAACCGCGCAGGGGCCGTCTGGGTAATGCCGTCATGTGAGAAACTAGTCTTGCTGTTCGTCGTTCACATACAGTCCGACCGAGTCACGAGAAATGCGTTCTAAAATACATGCAATAAAATGGCGACAAAAGATCACACCGTGTTTGTACCTTTTCCTGAGTAAAAGCATCCTGAAAACATCAATTTACACTTATAGAATCGGTTCCTTCTCGATACTCGCACAAAATCACTTCCGGTCGGTATAACTATCCTTCTCCGCTGAACCATCCCGGGGTCACCGTCTTTTTAATCAATGTCCATAAGGCGTCTCCGGTTTGTCTCTGAATCTCCGTATCACTAACAACCTCATGGGTGACACTCTTTCCCAGTTCAATAGCTTTATTTATTACCACCGCAGATGCCACCAAGTTACCAAGCGAATCCGCCATGAAATCCTTCATTTCTGGGTCATCAAGCAATCCCCGCAGCATGTCTTTACAAGCAGCCCAAGTGCTCTCGTCAAGAATCAAATCTTTAATGTAACTCAGCAATAAAGTTCTTATTTCGGGTTGATTTATGAGGTCTTTCAATGTTTTTGCGGCTAGGTCGCTAACTTTCAAGTGGGTCTTAGGATCTTTGAGGACGAACATTGTGAGGTCCACTGCAGACTTGCGCACATCGTCTCGACTTAATACACTCATGACAAAGTTACTGGCAAGTCTTGTTGTTTCTGGGTCATTGATGATGTCTTGGAGGACTAGTTTAGTCATCTCGTTGGCTTTGTTGACCACATTTTCATCACCTAAGATCAAAACAGTGTTTTGAAATCTTAGCGTGTTAACATTTTGGGAGGTACAACTAATTTGTTCCAGCTGCCAACAAGAGTCACCACGTGCCTTGGTAACACTAAACTGACAATGATACAGATACACAAGTCATACAGATACACATACAAATCCAGATAATCTTTAGTTAGCATTACCGCCACGAGGGCAGAATGGCTCAGTACAATAAAGAATTTCAGAAGAAAATGCAGACAAGATTTTCCGACTTCAATTTAAACGCTCTAGGCTTCTAGCCACACACTCCGTAGCCGCAGGCATTCTATTTGGGAGACCAAACTACATTTGAACGAGGGAATGGGGCGAGGACAAAAAAATGTTCCCTTCTCCTCCCCTCTCCCCTACTTCCTATTTGTCCTCGCCCCATTCTTCCCTCGTTCAAATACATAGCGCGGTTTCCCAAATAGAACAGTAATCCTGTACCGCTCGAGACCTGTATTCTGATTGCCCCATTATACTGTAGCTCTATTGTTTCCGTACTACACGTTCTAAAGGTTAGGGTGTTTTGTATTGTTGGGTAAGCTAATGCTGTGTCTCGTTTCGAGCGGTACAGGATGGCCCAAGTAGAACGTCTGCATTGTAGGCTATACGCTCCGTAAAGCAGTTAAAAATGTATTTACTTATCAAACTTTGAATTTGAAGGGTTTATAAGTGCCATGACGCTGAAAGGATTTTCTTAACTTCTGTAACAGAAGTATCGGTCGACATGTCGGTCGGAGGAGAGCCGACAAAATGTTGACCGCTACTCGGCCAACACTTGATTATTCTGTATATCGGCCGACATGGTTGATGATGCACCGACAGTCGGCCTTTTGATCACCGACACTCTATCGATAGTTTACCGACAGTCCGCCGACGTATTGGTGACCGTGACATTTTCAGCCAACACATATGTACTCCAAAGGTTGTAGAGGCACAACTATTAATGCTTTCGTTCAAAACTAACCTTTGCAAACTTAAGATAACATAAACTAGCGGCTTTTTATTGTCCCAGCCATGCGCCTCTGCATAATACTCCGATTGGAATGTGCTGAATATATATTAGAATTAGAAGTAGAACCGAGCCCTAGAGTAAATATTTGATGCTTCTTGATAAATCGCGAAAGTAGCGATCCCAATATTTTCAAACTGAATGTTATTTTATTATTTGACGTCGAATACTGGGAGCCGTCGCCGGGGGCTGATGTTTAAGTATCGACGAATTCATTAGGATAGCTCGGTCAGTACAGGTGTATTAGTCGCGAATCGTTCGCGGCTTAGCTGAGCGGCGCGGCAAACTTCCTCTCGTATAAATGGCCCTATTGTTGCTACCCTATTGCAGATTCAAGGCGAAATCTCCCCTTTAGATTTCAAAAAAATTGGTATCCTGTTCCAGACCAAAACGGTGCGATATAGCTATATACTTAATCGATCTTGCCGACAGATAAACAGCAGGAGGAAAAAAATCGACAGACATGTCGGCCGACACACAACCGACTTTTGACCGACATGTCGGCCAACCCTCGATCGACCCGCGACCAACAGTCGCCCGCGGGTCGGTTGACAGTCGGCCGCTGTATCAAACCGATATGTCGGCCAACCCTCGGCCCGATACATCGGCCGACATTTCGTACAGTACACATGATCCCTTCATCCTCCACCTTCTCTGGGCAAAAGGGGCAAAATATTTTGTCTGCCAGAATAAATGGACGTTTATTTCGACCTTTTTCAATCTCCAGTTCATGGTCACTTATCCCATATATTTTTCACACCTGTAATTTGTCTTGAGGGGGAGGAATTGCCCTCCCCTGGGGCTACTTTGAAGCTCATTCCCAATCTTCACTCGGTCAAAAATACAACAACAAAAACAGTGACAGTGATCAAGAAAACTAGTGGGACTTTTGGTGTAAGACAACTGACTCTTCTATCATCATGCATAGTGATGAATTAGTTTGTCACAAAAACATATCCCACATCGAAGAGAGAACGTCTATGCAATAAGAGAGCAGAGCGTAGCGAGCAGAAAAACAGGTCCCACATGGAATAGAGGGTGCGTGCATAATAAGAGAGCAGATGTGATTACCAACTATAAGTAGTATCCTATCTCTTAAAAACCTGAATAGGAAATAATATAGATGCTTAAATGGCACAGCAGATTTTGACTTTAACTTCTATATCAGTGTTAATTTTACATAGTTAGTTTTAACATTATCATATATAGTTAGCATTTTAATGTAAAATTTGTATATAGTTAATTAGTTTATTTTAATATTATACACGACCCCACAAGTGGTAATCTTTTATCTGTTTAAATAAATGTTATTGTATTGTATTGTATAGTAGGGGTAGCAGTAGCTACTAAGCTAATAACAACATCAGATTAATATGGGCCGCGTCAGGCAAAAAGGGACCGGATGACATTCAAGTTAAATAAATCCTACAATGGTGTTCCTAATAACAGATTGAAGATTGTATTGTATTCTTGACAAGAAGCGCTACATTTCATTCCCAACAATAAATGTCAGTTTTAAGAAATTGACAACAAAAATTTACATGATTTTGATGCAAGGGCCCGATTACAAATATGACCACAAAAATTAGGAATCCTGTCAGAGGGGATGATTTTGATGTATGACATTCATTTATACCTGCTGGCATTAAAGAGTACAAAACAAATAAGATGAACAAGATGATCACTTTTTGGCCAAAAAAAATATTTTCTGCAGTCAGGGGGGGGGGGAGGTGGGGATGAGGGTTTCAATTGATAAGAGTTCAGGGAAATTAAAATGGTGACTTTTTAAGAATGTACTTTTGGAGAGAATTATGGAGGGAAACAGTAAGTGAGTCTGCGACAAGAAGCAGCTGCTGTTTTCTCAGGCAAATGGTTACAGTGATCAGTTAAAGAAAATTAAATATTGATACTACCGTACACTTACCTAATGACCGACTTGCAACGTCTGCCACCTCATCCGCGACATTCTCACGAACCTTTTCTCGAAACAGGTAAAGTGTAGTTACACCAAGCAACACTAGGCCCAGTCCCCAGCGCAGTAAAGAGTAACCCCTAACGCGCAGCCCTTCCTCCAGCTCATGCAGTCTTTGAAGAACACGAACTGCCGACTGGGCACTGGCTGAATGTTCCGTTTTGGGAGATGTTTGGCACAACTTTCTGACTCTTATATTAAGCCCAAAGCGTGGAATCGAAAAGTCTGTCCACTTTGAAATGTCGTCACCTTCGTTGAAAGTGTATAAACGCCGGCTTTGTCTTGCATGAACAAGTGTTCTGAAGCTTTTGCAGAATGGAAAAACTGGTTCATTGAAAAGAACTCTACGATAATGTGAACTCCTACCTCTTTGTTGATATACAATTCTTGGATACAATGAAAAACCTGCAAATCCAGTCATTTTTCACGCTCCACATCAAAGTCAAACTCCCGCGCATTTAGTTTTTTTGACAGGTTTGTCAGCGGTTGAATTCACAATCATGTTATTCCTCACTAATTACTATAAATCCAATATGGCGGACGAGACGCTGCGTTATTCTTGGGAGAACAACTCTCAGTGGAAAGCACGGCTACAGTTTATGAAAGCTTGGGAATCCTGCTACCCAGCCGATCGCCTAACATGTCTTTCTACCTGTTGGGCAAATGTGAAATTTCTTGGGTGCAGCTATCCAGCCGAGGTCGAGAGTTTAGTACATGAAATGGAATCAAAATGTGAATGCCTAGCTGTATCTTCACAAGAATTCGAAGGACAGAGATCGGCTTCTACAGAAACGAAACGGAAAAGCCAGAAGAAACCTGAAACCTTTATTGAAAATCTCACGATATACGAACCCGCAGAGGATGATTTGAGTTCGAATGCAGTAAGCATTTTGTTTGAAAGTGCTCAAAAATCGAAAAAGAATATATTATTTGAGGAGTCCACATGTAAGTCTAAGTTAGCACGGTTTTCTTGTGCGGTAATTTTACAAAATAAGTTTGTTGCCACAGGTGAGGCAGCGAGTAAGAAAGATGCTAAAAGGGTCGCAGCAGAAAATGCTTTAGAGGTTTTACGGACTTGCCAGCCTGTCGTGAAAAAAAGGAAAATCGATCACGAAGCAGCACCTAATGTGAACAAGACCGAACTGACGAAAAAGGCATATGTTGAAGCACCAAGTATCCCTGAGGAGAACCTAGGTAACCAGATGCTGCGTAAGATGGGATGGACTGGTTCTGGAGGAATAGGTACACACAGGGGACATTCCAACAAGTTTCTGCACCCCCTATAATACTATATATTGAAGATACATGTAGATTTTTGAATATCTTTGGGAGCCCTGTTGGAAGGCAGATTTGTCCTATAGGAATCTTAATTTCGGAGCAATTACAGAATGCAGGGCCATTTTTGAAGCTCCATATATTTTTCTCATTGGCTTGGTAGTTGATGATCTTAAAATCCATCCACCAGTGGCTCGGAAGTCGCATTCACTTATGAATATGCCTAGTCTCTGCCTCTTTAAAGAACGAAGCATCTCCATATGAATATTCAATGTATCTTGGGGTCTATATTTTAGTGGCTCGGTGGCTTGGTAGTCTCGTTCACTTATGAATATGCAATGAAGTGATGTGTATATATATATATTCAGTGGCTCGGTGTCTCGGAAGTCACTGCCGAGCCACTGAGCCAGTGGCTCTTCAGGACATATTGAGAAATGACCCTGTATTCTGTAATTTAGCCTTAATTTGGGTCCATAAACAATAACAAAAATGTAAAAAAACGGTTCCTTTTGGCCATGTTGGAAAGCGATTTTTACAAGTTTTTGAACCTGTCAGAAATGTGCCTTCCATGGGGGTGGGGTGTGTGCAGAGAATTGATGGAACATCCCAGATTACTGTTAATTGATTATACTGGGGTTCTTGAAGATCATTTAATTAATTTACTTGAATATATAGAGATAAATTTTTCATGTTTATAAACATTACAAAAATTATTGTTGTGCTCATTAATGTGACAACCATTATTTCAATAGACCACTTTGTCAAGAACCCGATGACGTGGCATGAAACAGAGCAGATTTCGTATGAGTGGGACAAAAATATAGCATCTCCGTAGCCTTACCTAACCATACAGTCTGTAACCATGCTGTACCATAACTCTGTGATTTGATTGGATCAGAAAGATAAAAATAATGGAAAAGGCAATGATTTAGTGTCATGGTATCTCATACAGTAACTGTGCCATAAGTCATTGCCGTAACTTGCTTGCACACACAAAATCTGGTGTAGGACAGGTCACTGGTATGATACCAGTCTTCAATGTGGGAGATTGTGGGCTCAAGTATGACTGGATATTTGATAAGAGAGATAAAAGCTGTTTGTCTTGTAATAATGTCTGCCAATAATTATTTCTCCTCATAAATATGAACATTATGTTTATAAGTACTCTATTTGTGATCACCCAAGGATCGAGCTCACATTTTTAACCACAATATAACAGGTTTCCAAGTAAAATAAGACCAAGGGCATATGGCTGATTCCAAAAAGCTCCATTTCCAGCTCACTAGTTTCAAATTTGAATTGTGTATAAAATTAGTTGTTTGTCGATGTTCATTAATTGTATGATAATGGGAACATCTTTGTTTTTCTTTTTAAGGGTGCGTTTACCAATTGTTTTGGGCCGTTGCTAAGTAGAATTTAGAATGCCATAAAACGCCAACAATTTGAGTAAAATAATTAATAAATCACTCAGGAACTCCTGGGAGACGGACCTTTTTATTTTGATGACGTCATTGTATGACGTCATTATTACGTCGTCAAAGCAGAAAAATTCAATCAACTCATGATTGCTTTGGGATAGTGCTTTCATATTTGCATATATCATTGGTCTGGGTTGGGCACAAAAGGTGTAGCATGCGTTTTACGATATACCGAAAATTGATCGTTTTAGAATTTTTTTCCGTGAATTTTAACAGTAAGATGGTCATAACTTCCGTGTTTTAATTTTTTTCGCTAAACCCATGCTTGGCTTTGTGCAATGCGACTTCAGGACAATTTTTATGTGAAAAAGGATTGACTTTTCTTGGTTTCACGAACTCAGTTTCATTTTTTGTGAAACCGGAAGTATAATATTGTTACCAGGGTCCACGGGGCGCTGCCGCGTTTGGGTGGTTACAAAGCAATTATCTTTACATACGTGGATTCTCGTGTACCGATGGAATTTGCGAGGGCAAAGCTAAAGGCATTGGACAAGAAAATGAAATCAGTGAAATTGAAACAGAGCTGCATTATCAGACATCTAATTCCAGTGGTTTATTCACGCAAAGAAGTCGATTTGCACCATAATCAGTCACATGTCTAACCGCCTTCCGGTTGTAATAAGCGCCGGTCTGTCGAGCGGGAGGTTGCAGGTTCAAACCCCGGCCGGACCAACACTCGGGGTCTTAAAATAACTGAGTAGAAGGTGTTGCCTTTACATAATACAGTAAACGGTTAGACCTTCACGTATTCTCGGATAAGGACGTATAAAAATCGTAGGACTAGTGACGTGTCCCCAATTAGCTGCAAAGCTAAATTATAATACATTGACACTAAAATAAAGTCACTCACTTTTATACTTTACGTCGCGTCGAGGAGAAACAACCCGATTCAACTTACGGTAAGCTTACATCAAAATCTGACTCAGTTTTCTATCCTATAGCAATCAAAAACACTGCTAAATATGTCAATTCTAGAGGAATATCTTGCTATAATGTGTAATATCAATCGCACATGTTCGTAATCCTTATAATATTCTCCATTGATCAATAAAGAAATAATTACAAAATTCGGCAAGTAGGCCTTAGGCTTTGTTCGCCCTAAAGGAATGGTCGCAAGTTAATAGGAACTTGCCATCGTTCGTTTCCGTATTTATGTTTAACTTTCGCATTTTTCACAGACATTTCCGGCCTTAGAAATAGTTGACGAATTGTTCAAGCAAGCAACCGTGAACGACAATCTACGTTCTACGTTGTATCGGTCTTTGCTTCTTTATAGTTAGAAATAGTGTCCAGGGTATCAGAACACTCTGGTATCAGAATATATGAAAACGTTTTGGTCATTATTAACCGATTACTTCCAGTCAAGTCCCTAGTATCGTGACGAGCCGCCGTAAAAATGGAGTTGATTTCTCTTTCGTTGGCACTGTATTTTTCTTCGCTACTTTCTTGTGAAAGTGGCTCAAAACCAAACTCTTCGAAGACTCCTCTCACGTGTAGCTGCTCACTTGTAAGTACATTCTGACTCCCCTCGTTATCAACAAGCTCTTTCCCGGCGAGCACTTTCCAAACTTTCGTTGTCGAAATCCGAACGAAAATTAGTTTGCACTTGACACCCGAATTCCACGTACTGACATCGGAATTTTCCAGCGACCTTCCGCAGCTAGAATGGTTTTCTCGGTTTTCTCGCTATTTTTCGGCATTATATTAAGTAAACTTGAAGCATGGAAAGTAAAAAAAAACCGGGTTCAAGTAGCAAAAACAACTTCATTGTAACTTTTACGAAATGTAAACAAAACTGAAGGAGTGGAGCATTGCAAAGCGCGCGCGTTGCTTTTTCACTAAACCGGAAGTAAGTTTTTCCCGCCATTGCATGAGCGCGCGCGCGCGCGCCGACCCTTCATAGCAACGTCGCTGCTTAGCGACGAAATTGGTAAACGCACCCTTAAAAGGTACCCCTTGGGTCCTTCCCAGCTGACCTGAAATCTTACTGTACATCAGTTTAACATCTCATCATGCTCTGCTTCAATGAATGTTTATATTGCATTCTCGTCACTCTTTGATATGAAAGGATAAATAGTTTTGAGTTTTTGATAGTTCTATGAAAAAGAACAGATAATTTACCTTTTTATTTTTAAATAGCTTTTCCAAGATTTAGCTGAAATTAAATGACAGTCAAATTCTAAGGGCCAATTTTTTTAAGTCTCAATCTTAGATATACCATCTATATCTATTTTTCTAAACACCTTAATACAATGATAAATTATTATTAACAGATACAATGTAGGTGTCATCTGAGATTTAGACTTTTTTATACTCTTCATTGCAGAGATGTAGATAATAGCCATTGCCCCAGCTGAATGACCCTGTTTTCAATAATGGCCTGGCTTTGAAGCAGAAAATAAGCATAGAACACAGCACAATGGCTGCTCTATACTACATTATTTTGGCCTTGTTATCTCTAAGACTAACTCTATCTACATACATCCCTGCATTGTGTTGGACACCACCCTGGATGATCTTTGAACTCTCTTTGGTAAATATTCCAGGTAAACAAGGTCAGGGTCGAGCAGAGCCTGTAATGGTGACAGGTGTAGAAGGCAAGCTAGGTTTGGGAGGGAGTTCCACAGCCAGTGCCAGCCTACACAGAGGATCAGTTCAAAAAGTACTGATGGACTTCCTCAATGGCAGAGAACAAGACATTAAATTCTCATCAGAACTCTCAAAAGAGGAACGAGCGATTATACATAAGTTGTCTCAGCAGTATGGACTTAAGAGTCATTCACATGGAAAGGGGGACAGTAGATATCTGATGGTCAGTAAGAAGTGATTTTCACATACTGGTATGTACTGTAATGTTTAATAAACAAGCAGCAGTGTTTTATCAGATTTAAAAAACATAAGGGCATAGCCAAAGTGTTTTTAGATCTGTTAAAACATGTGATGTGAGTTTATTGAATGGCTTTAAAAACATTACTTCTAAAACATTTTCAAAAATTTAGATGCAAAGCGAATAATTACTTGTTTATAACTACGTTGTGCATCACTGACATGCGCAGTTGGAATATGGAGTGAAAATTTGGGTCCCATAATGTTAGGCTGGTTGCATATGAATAACTGTGAGCCAAGGGTCTTGTTTTCTAGCTCTTTGAGTCATTGCAGTTAGATCGTTGAGCAACCCTGAGTCTCATCTTATGAACTGAGATTCCCCGTAAGGGTCTTTTCAAGGATTCTAACTGTACGAGTGACAGTCTTTATAAAGATCTTGGTTTCATAACTAGGAGGGTCTTCGTACAATGTTTCACTGAACGAGCTAGTGTGGCCCTATATAAAACTTCATGGTTGAGGCCTTTTTCCTTTGTTGAAATTTATTTCTCTCCCTGTGTTGCATAACAGAGAAAATAAAATGTGAAACCTTCCTCACAACCTTCACTTATGTACAGATGTCTCAAGTCTTGTAATTTGTGATGTCAGGTATGAGGAATTATTAGTTTTGCCATGCTGTCCCCGGCATTGAAAAGCTGAACTAACGTTCCTAATTATTGTGGACCAATGTGTTTCTTTTTGCTGGAGATGTGATTGTTTTTCCTTGTTACATGTATGTCTGACGTATGATATGGAGAAATTTATACTGAATTGAGCTGCCTCATTTAGCTACATGTAGATTAGTAATTTTATAAACTTGAAAACAAACAAATTTTCACAGAGAATTAAAATAGCAGAACTTATTCGATTGTTGGATTGAATTAAGCCCCATATACCAACGCATTCTCCCCGTTGAATTAACAATTATCCTGAAATGGCAAACACGCTTGGAACAATGATAATCGTTAATT
The DNA here is from genome assembly GCA_030867875.1 of Actinernus sp. WN-2022. NCBI lineage: Eukaryota > Metazoa > Cnidaria > Anthozoa > Actiniaria > Actinernidae > Actinernus > Actinernus sp. WN-2022. The sequence continues at coordinate 119,600,481 of JAOWCC010001589.1, forward strand.
CTACGACAAATCCTAACCATCGGACGAGTTCACGGGTAAACGACGGGTTCTCACTCACCTAGAGCAAGGGTTCACAGGTAAACAAGAAGAGAAGGTAAAGAGGGGAAAAATGTTTTTTTGAGCGCTCCTACTCGGACTCGAACTCGTAGCCCTTTGCGTGCACTGCAGTGTTAAGTGCAGACGTCATCACTACTACACTAAGCCGGCCTACCGCCGTTCGGAATGTAACAAATGTTTATCTTTATCCTTGACTGGTTTTCAGAATGTCATTAGAATTACGATTATCGTTATTTCAAGCGTGTATTCCATTTAAGGATAGTTGTGAATTCAACGGGGAGGATGTGTTGCATATACACAGCATTCAGTTTGGTACCAGCACTCTTAAATTTGGGCCCGTGGGCCGATAATTTTGGGTCCGATACTCTTGATTTACATGACAAAAGTCGGGAGTGGTGATAATTTAGGGCACAATACTCTTGATTTACATGACAAAAGTCAGGAGTGCCGATATTTAGGGCATAGACCCATTCGAAAAATGGCTGCCGCTAATTTGCATAATTTTGATATTCAATATTTTCTGAAGAATAAACTAGCCTATGTGAAAGAGCGAGTTCGTGTTAGCAACATGTAGCACTTTGATAATGGAAGAATATATCCTTACAAAGCAATCAACGTTCGAAACTCTCAAGAAACATGAAAACGAGGCTAGTCAGTCCTGACGTCCTGAATCTCATACGAAACTATCTTATTTTGAACCTCGGTAACTTCGCAACACTTGGTGCTATGCTCCTTAAATTTTACAAATGTACTCATTTTTGCATGCTCTCTGAAGTGGCAGTGCTTATTTTAGTGCCAACATTTCCTAACAACCAAAGCTTGGTGACACCATTTTTCGAATGGGTCTATGGTACTCTTAATTTACACGGAAAAATATATAGTGCCGGTCCCAAACTATCGGCCCGCTGGCCCTAATTTAAGAGTACCGTGCCCAAAATCTGCTCATTTCTGATTCAAAACGCTTGAATCGCCATTTTCCGTGAAGGAAAAAATGTACTAGACGCGAGAAGGATCACGGTCGAGAGTGGCTCATATTATATACGCTGCGCTCAGCCGAATAGAAAATATTTACCATAGAACACAGTACACGTTACAATGGCTGCTATAATTACAACGATAGTTCAGTACAATTATGATACATCAGCTAAATGGTGAATTGCAGGATCCAAAAAACCAGGATAAAAACCTTCCAGTTGAGGAAAAACCAGGAAACGTATTCTTCAAACCAGTGCAAATTCACCGCCTAAACCTTTGGAAATATACTACAGTGGACCTCGATTTAACGAAGTGCCAAGGGACTGGGGAAATTGGTTCGTTATATCGAGGGTTCGTTAAATCGAAAACCTCGTAACGAATTTGCGTAAAAACAACCAAAATGTTCGTTATATCGAGGTATAGTTAATAATTGTTTTGTAACGGTGTTACGTCGCACTAAGAGGATAAAGCGGATCTGTAGATGTCTCGATGGTGCCAGTGTCTGTACTGTATATATACATCTAATGAGCTGTTGACTGAGAGGTTTTCTTGTCTTGTTACAGGATTAAAGGAATTGCATCGCTGTTGGTCTGTTCCGCATTCATCTTTTGTCGCGTGTTGACATTTATTCGTTATATCGGGGTAGATTTTACGTTTGGGCTGTCGGATTGTGTTCGTTATAACGAGGATTTCGTTATATCGAGGTTCGTTATATCGAGGTTCTGTTACATACATTTTACTTGTAATTTTGCCGGGCTGAAGAATATCGTTCGTTATACCGAGGTCTTCGTCATATAGAGGTTCGTTAAATCGAGGTTCCACTGTATTTATATACTTAACAATATTGCAGATGATGGAAAAAATACCCCCGAGCAAAGATAAAAGAACTGGTTATACGTAAACCGGTGTGAAAGCCGAACATACCAACGTTACCTGTGATCCAAGGGAAATACTAGGTACTTATTGACTGAGTGGGAGGGCCGGACGGGAAAATATTTGGCTCGAGGTCATGACGTACGGACCGAGCGCCGTACAAAATGACCGAGAGCCAAATATTTTCCCGTCCAGCCCGACCTAACTCAGTCAATAGATTTTTTATCATATGACCATATTGTTTTGTAGAACAAACCGCAAAACAGCAAGAAAATATTGTGCAGGGCCGGACGGCTTTTTTCGGCCCGCTCACGACATCACGTCCGGCCCTCATCACGTGACTTTTGTAAATGGTTTTGAAAGGAAAGCGCGCGCGGGGCCGTACGGGTCATATGATAAATAACTGTATGGACTGTGTCAATATAAATAACGCTGGATATCAAAGGAACGCAGCGCGTTTGTTTCTGTTGTGCTTTCTATTTATTTTTTAATAGATTTTTAGTTTACAGTACAAAATTTTCGAAATTTTATGTAATCACTATCCTTTTTGACATTAAAACCATTTAAGTCCTATGTAATGCAGTCGATGCTAATGGTAGTTATATGAACTCACCGTGACTAATGCAGTCGACGTGACATACAAAAATTTACCTTATCTCGAGAGCTGTCTCATGTCCTGGTAGATGTTAATGTAGAGTTCAAGTTCAATTTATTCACACTTGTTACTCGGGCTTCCTGTGGCAGCACCGAGTCTTAAAATGCAAGCGGTTATTATTATTTTTTGTTGGGTGCAACAAAATGTGACTTTTGACCCATGTATTAAATTTCAGCACCAATCAGATCGCACTGTGCTGGTCACGTAACACTCGCCAGGTTAATTTCTGTACATAATTTAAAACAGTAAATCAAAATGGTGGATCCGCGAGCAAATTTCTCTCAAATTTGGAGTCCCATCTCTCAAATGTAAGCAGTTTAATGTTTTATTAAACTTCACTCGTGCGAAAGCCTTCCAACAGGCTCAGGATATTGCAACTGGCGCTCTTGTCGGAGCCGAAGGACCGCGTTTTTTACCCAGATGGCCTCTGATTTTATATACGACACGACGCCGGACCTGAAGGACTCAAAGATCCACACATATCGAATTGGAATTTAGCGTTTTCCTTTCTGCTGAAACCAAGGCTTCTTCGATAGAAAGGGCAAGATGTTGTGTTTTTCTAGGAGGACAAAATATTTCTCGTTTAAGCTTCTCTTTCGCCACGGCTTTGTTATTTGAATCTCTGTGGATTGGTATACTCAAATATACTGCACAATACCATACAACTGAATAAGAACAACTCAAGAGCAAAGCTGAGAGTGAAAGTGAAATTGAACAGTGTCTTGTCAGGTCATGAATTAAGGTACGGTGAGGTTGAAATCATTGCGTGTTTATATCTGCATTTCTTTGTCGATTTGTTGACCTCGTGGCGCTGATAGATTTTGCCATCGGACGGTATTCTTGTTTGAGATACGTTTCGTAGATTTTATGCCTCTCGGTCATAATACATACCAGCGCAAACACCGTGATCTGTAGGCCAACATGCACTAAAATAATTTTGAGCGTGTTTTTGGCTGTCAGAAATACCCCGGAGAAATAAACACTCGCAAAGAATAATTTATGATGAGCGAAGCAACACTCAACTCTCAAGGTCAACTTAAACAAGAATCCTCTCACGGCCGAGGTTTTGGTTCGAGAAATTAAAGGCTTCCAACAGTTCCCTTTATAGTTCTGTAATATAATGAGCAGACCAGTTTTGTGAAGGAGGGTAAATAACCAACAGGCATTTCAGTTAATAAATACCAATATGGACGCGAGCTGCGATAAAGAGCCGCAGGGTAGAATGAACAGTAGAGAAATATCTCATATGATAGGTCCATCATAGGTGGACAGGATACAACTTATAATATGGGACAAATATAAACATACATTTGAGACACTCATCTATTAGTACTCTGAACCTGGAGAACAGCAGACTAAATTTGTAAGCGTGCGGTACATGAATAAGTAGAGGTCAACTTCTTTAATTTACATACACGAGAAATATATATACTAGGGGAGCAGAGAATGCATGTCACCGCGCTACCGGCCACTCCTAAAGACTGCTAAATTCAGCTAATAATTCTTCTCTTCGGTTATTACTAAAAGGATTTCAAATGAAAGTGTATTTCATCTTCAATCTCATGTGGCCCGAGTGAAAGCCCAGATGGGCTCTTGTTTATAGTTACGATTACTGTTTGAATATAACAAGCCATAAGAAAAATGAAAAATAAATAGTAGATAATAATTACAATCTTCAGATGATAGTGTGTAGTGGTCAAAGGAGCAAAAGCTTTCGAGTTGCCCACAAGACGTTTTTAATAGAGGCAGCAAGGGCGAGCACTCCTCAGTCACAAATATTCACGCTGTTCAATTGAATAACATTGTCGTTCATGCGCGATTTTAGATAACCAAAAAAGGGAGAGAGCAATCAGTGTATTTCTGAATAAAAACTTCGTAATGGCGATCAGGAACTCACCCTTTGGAGATTTCATTTAATTAATAATAACATAAAATCCCGAGATCATAGTAAAACGTGACATTTCTGTCCTAATATTACTCAGTCATAGCAAGATAACATTAATTACAGTCGGCATTACAGATACCGACACGGTCCGGTGAATGCGTAGCGTAAGCTATAATCCGTTTCTTCATGTTACCAAATGATTAACAGCAAAATCGAGAATTAGTTTGAACAGGCGCGTTGGTTTTGCTTTTTAAAACTCACGCAATCTTGCCTATCATTGAATGAAGCCATCATTTCCTTTTAAAGAAAAACATTTGAAGCATTCCGTCGCGATATCACTGGAATGCAAAAATTGGAATGATCTAATTGACATAATATTCGAGTACCAAATACCCCCAAGAGACCCGAAAAGAACAAAGTCCCATTGGTCAACGTTATTTTTGTTCAGAGTATAATGATTTCACAGTGGCTGTGCATGTTGTGTGTGTCGGCGAATTGGGACAGAAATCAGTAGCGAAGTCAACAGCTTAGGGTGAAGATATGGGGTTAAAAGGAAAGAGCTTTTTTCGACAAAGACAAAGAAAATCAAAAAAGAATGTGGTAGATAGCCAAACAAAAGTGGACAGTTTAATAGCACAAACAGAAGATGCTGAAAGGCGAGAGGAAAGCTTCAGATCTCAGCTACAAACAACTACTTACCGTCTGGATAACTCTTTGTCCGTTAGAAACTCACTAAAAGATAAATTAAGGATTTGTAGGGAAAAGCTCGAGAGTGCCGTCGTGGCAAGAAGAAAAGCTCTCGCCAAAATCATAGCAAACGAAGAGAAGGAGCGAAGAAATACAGAGGCATGTAAAACACTTGAAAACATCCAAGAAGAAATGCCGGAGCGCTGCTGGAAATTACAAGTGCTGTTATACAGAACTATCCGTGTTACCGAGAAAAGGACAACAGATATATCCTCTGTTTCTCGCCAGTTTGAATGTCGACTTAATGAACTACAATTAATAAAACATTCCCTGAGAGAAAAGGAACGGAATATACGAGGGAAAGAAGAAACTGTGAGAGGAACAAACGCGAAAATACAGCAGGTTCTGTATATTAAGAAAGCCCAGGAGTTTCACAGACAGCGCATGGAAGTTTTCATTGTTTATTTGATGAAAATGAAAGTGAGAGCAGTCATTAGTAGAACAAAAATGACGGAACGAAGAGGCCGTCACCTGGAAGTTATGATTACCAACATGAAGGATGAAATTCAGAGAAATACTTATCAAACGAAGGAAAAGAAAAGGAGGAAATTCGAGACGAGACCTATCAAATGCCATCATAAAATGGCTGTGGTTGAAGTAGGAATCCTTTGACATTTATTGTGTTGCTCTAGTCGGATTTTCAAAGAAAGATGGACTGGAGACCGGCAAAATTCATTACTATAAATTTAAAAATAGATTCAAGTAGTACGCGCGCTCTGATTGGTAACATCTATTATTATTGGCTGTTACCAGTGTTTGTACGAGGCTTTGTATAGGGCGATTTCAGTCAGTGACGGCATTGCTTACACTTTGCCTTATTAGGATAAGCACACTTCCGCTACAAACAAACCGACTCAATAGCCCACTTAGCAATTACCGAAAATATGCGATAAATACGTTGAATTACAGTTTTTGAGAAAATGGCTTTTCGATCAAAAAGTGCAAAATTTACAAAGAACGTATGGCGTGTGTTAAATGTATGGTGTGTGAAATTGGCCTGTGCACGGGCATGATTTCAAAAGAGCAAAATTGAGATTTTCATTAAAAATACTTATTTCTATTTTATAAATTCGAATAAGTAATATGTAAAACACTCAGAGCTGTTTTAGAAGCGATTTCTAAATACAGTGAGAGGGGGTTGAAAACCGAGGCAAAGCCGAGGTTTTTCAACCCCTTCTCAGCTGTTTTAGAAGCGAGTTTCTAAATACAGTCTGAGTGTTTTACATGGCTTCTCAAACTCCACTTTAATGATAAAATTAGCGATCTAAAAGTCTTGAAATGCGAGTTGTGTTTGGAAACGATTTCTAAATACTCGTCATGGTCATGATTTATATTGTATTTACCTGATGAATTACTAATGAATTGAGAACGTTATGTGAGCTACGCTCCAAGAGTCTCGTGTTCCCACAACTCTGTCGTGTGACATAATGCTGTACTGACAGGCTCGGAAAGTCAAAACAATATTTTAGCAGTATAAATTGAACATGCTTGTATAAATATCATTTTGTGTGATGCAGACTATCGGAAATTGCTGAAACACGTCATCACATAGTATTCGTCACCCGTCTGCTTCCAAATGTCTAACGATCTTGCAATTGCATGAGAATGATGTCAGAACACGTTTTTGTTGTCACGTTTTTACTGAACAACTCAGTGGAAAATTCATTTCTACTTAGTACGCATTATACAATGGAACCCCGTTATAACGAACCACATTTTTTCCTCCCAGCAAAAATACAGTAGTTTGCATGGATTAGATCCCGGTGATCCCAGATATAACGAACACGGTTATAACGATATCCCCGTTATAACTACACACTTCTGAGGCTCTGATTCTTGAACTTAATCTACTGGGATATAATGAATAATTGTTTCATTTGCACTCTTTTAATGATCCTCTGGGATCGGATGGCTCAACTTTTAGTTACAACTGAATCCTTGGCAAATTTACATCGCTGTACACAGCCGGATACATGTTTATTTCAGCACTGACATATATGTTCTCTCATGCCTAAGTGCCCGAGTCCCTAATAAGAGTTCTAACAATCGTGCTGAACTGTTAGTAGAAAACCCCGATAAAACGAGCATTTTGGTGCTGTAGCTAACCGGGAGTCGTTTATAACGCCGCAATCCTCGTTTATAACGCCGCAATCCTCGATTATAACGAACCTATTTTTACGGCCCTTACACTTCGTTTTTACGGTGTTCCACTTTATCATTTATTGTTTGTATGCGTACCAATTATGCGTCATTCAGGAATAGTTTGCCTAATGAAACTAAAAATCAAACACATTTGACATCTTTTAAGACCCATTTACAACGATTACTAGTTTTTATTTATTCGATATTTCTACTGTAATATCAGTACAGTTTAGCTTAGTTATTTCATCGAATATATTAATAGTTTAATTAGTATTAGGTAGATATTATATCATATTTTATTCTAGTCTATATTCTTACTTTATATACGGCTCTCTGGAAGAGCCTGTAACTGAAGGGATATCTTGTCTAAATAAAACTTATGTATTAACCCTTTCACTACTGGGCATGTTTGGGCTCAATTGGTGAAATCCAGAGTGCTAACTCAACCCTCCCCCCTCAGTTCCAGTTTGGCCAGCCCCACACAGCGGTCAAACGTCTGCGCGTGCGTCAAAAGTCTTGCAACAACAATGCAACCTCGTGACCAGGGTCTTCTCGGTCAGATCCAAGATGGCGGCTACTCCGAGAGAACGGTTTATTGATTTTGTTAACAACTTTCATCCGGCTCTCGACTTCACATGGGAGATTTCAGATGTTTCTATCACTTTTTTGGATGTCATTGTTTCGGTTAGTGGCGATAATCTAACCACTACTGTTCATTACAAGCCAACTGATTCGCACAGTTATCTTCTCATCCGTACACATGTTAAAACCTCTATCCCGTATTATCAATTCCTTAGGCTTCGCCGTTTGTGCAGCGATGAATCCGACTTTAATTCAAAGTCCGAGGAGATCCACCAGTTCTTTGTCGAGCGCGGTTATCCTAACGCTGTTGTGACAACTGCATTAGACCGCGCCCGTGACATCGACAGAAGAATGGCTCTGCTACCGTCCAAACCGAAAACTGAAGATAGGATTCCGTTTCCATTGACTTACCATCCGTCTAATCTGTCTATCAAGAAAATTATCCAGAGGAACTTTAAGATTTTACAGAGTGATCCAGAGACCGCCTCTATTTTCCCGCAGCCTCCTCTCATTTCTTTCAAACGTGACAAAAATCACCAGACTGACCGTAATACGCACGCGCAGACGTTTGACCGCTGTGTGGGCTAGCCCGGGGTAGTTAAATACTACTGACGTTTTAAGCCGAGGGCTCAAACGCTCTCCACAATGCCATTCGGGAGAATTCTACGTACTCTCTGTAGGGTTTCCAATGAAATGTGCTCTAATTTTGGACAAAAAAGCCCACCGCACTCTAAGAGAGCTAGAGGACATCATTAAGTCTGAGGACGGCTGAGACTGAAGTACTTGGTTTGCTTTTAGTAGGCCTTGTGAGGGGATTTCATACGGTTTTCCGTTGTGTTTCTGCTTTGAGACACATGAAAAAAATCTTCAATGAAATCCTTGAAATTCTGCAGTTGGTGATCTTTTCCCCCTGCTCAACCTATTAGGATGGGTTTTTGTCACTTTAAAGCAACAGCTTGAGTCAAAATCACCGCTCTTGATTGTAGGGATAAAAGGTTTTTTGGGGCCGATTTTCGGCTCCTCAAAATTCGTGAAAATCGAAGAAACGAAAAACTATCTACAAAACAAATGAGTTTTTCTCTAAAGTGGGAGAGTCAAGCGATCCCGGTTATAGCTGTGGCTTTGAAGTCATTCATCCTTTGAAATAATATTCCCGGCAGCATGTCTAAGTTTGGTACAACCATTTTTCCAGGTACATGCTTCATATTGGCCGCTTTTGGCCGCTCTAGTAGGAGGGGCTGAATGGGGTTAACTGATAACTGAGAAATGGCCAAAAATATTACTGTTAACTGAGAATTTTACCTTTTTTTAGCTGTTAGCTGATATTTGTGAGATAGCTGTTACCTGATATTTCATTATTTTTTATTAAAATGACGTAACGTCACATGCTATTATTGGCTTTTCGGATGGTTTTCGACAGATTTAATCCAGTTGATAATAGTCAAATATTAAACATGACACAAAATGTAGTGTTTGATGTTGAATTAGCGGTTATTATTCATTTCATACCAGCAAATATGTATTCAAATCAGGTTAGGGTAGTCTTTTTATATAACTTAACTGATAACAGCAAAATTTAACTGATAACTGATAAATAGCCCCCCCCCCCCCCCCCCCATTCAGCCCCTCTAGTAGCGAAGAGTATGGATATCTCGGCGCTCTCTGTGACGTCACTTCCGCTGGCTAAAATGTTATATAACCAGGGGAGAGGGAAGGAGAGGGTAAAGAAGAATATATTTATTCTGTTATTCTACTAGCTACGGTACACGATGGACGCCATAGAGCAGATTTCGTATGAGTCCGTAACTGTACTGTACCGTACCTCTGTAATTTGATGCGAGTAACCGTGCCGTATTCAGTGCCGTACATAGTTTGTCCCACCGCATACGAAATCTGCTCTGAAATGTCTGTCTCGTTAAGCACGAAGTTCTGGTAATAGAAAGGGGGGTTCAGGGGTTTGTCACCTTCAGTTTCCAATCAGCTTTTGTGGAGTAAACATACTTCGCTTGAGAGCTACTTTTTCTTCTCGAACTCATGAATAATTAATGATTCAACAGCCAATCACGTCATCCCATTTTGGTCAGGTGCATGTACCTTGATACACGAAACTCCACATGAAGATCTTGATGTCCAATCAAATGACAGATGAATCTTGATGTCCAACTGAATGAAACGCCAGATCAAGGTTGCTCCGATTAGTTCAAATAATGATCAAGACACTTGCATTTTAATAACCGTTACATCACAGGAATGGCGTCTGTAGTGTACTCGAACATCGCTTGCAACCGGCTGCCAGTACTCTGTCTTGTCCACAACACTATCAGTCCGTTTGTTGAAACGACCATGAGAAAATAACAATCACAACCCCTTCTAGTCTTAATTACATGCAATAAAATTCGAGGGAAACAATACTTTCTAATGATTTACGAATGCAGGTATTGTTTTCACTTGAGAAGTCATATCAAACGCAAGAGCTATCAGCTTAGCCAACGGGCACGAGAGGTCGTTTGCTAATTAAGCTGATAGCTCTTGTGTGAGGCGAATTTCGGAGAGATTTTCGCCTCAATTGACCGTGAGGAAAATATATATCGTGTTTGATATTTTTAGTCTCTTGAGGCGAGAAACTCACCGTGTGCGCTGAAGAGAGCTAACAGCTTAGCTTGGCGTGATCTATTGACCAATGAAAATGCACAGCGCTCTCGCGTGATTTCCAAATGGCGACGTCGAGCGAAGTTAACTTAGCTATAAAGGGGATAGCTTAGTGAAATTCACCGTGTGTGGTGAAACGGCGCTTGAGCTAACAGCTTGGCAAGTGACGAACTCTCGTGCCCGTTGGCTAAGCTGATCAGTAATCTAGCTCTCGTGTGCGGAGGACTTAAGCCGGTTATCGAGCCTAGAGCGAGGAAGTATTGGATTTCAGTATTCAGGAAAAACTTGAAGAAGAAAGCCACTACCTCTACCCCTACGTTTTCCAAAAAGGCAAAGAAACAACTTACCGAGTTATAAGGCACGTTCACATCAGAAGTGAATTATGTACTCAGTTCAAGTACAATTGAAGTTACATACTTTATTCAATTTGGTTTCATTGGGTTTCCGGCCTGTTCACACTTGCTACTTGCGATACTGATTGGGCTCAGTAACAACGAGGGGTTCTGAAGAAGGTTTACATCCAAGCACAATGTCCATATCCTCTCGAACTGATACGCCCACTCATGCATGTCTGTCTTTCCGAATTTTCCGATACTTTTCCTTCTGAATTGCCATTAAGTCGAGTCGGCACTAGCTACTGAGCACGTTTGGTATAAATAAATTATTTAAATATTTGTGTTTAATGATACAGTTAAGATTGAAACCATTTTATCATACATTTGAGCACTTTGAAAGTGGGTACATGAATCGCAGAAGGACTAATCACAGTTCTTGACCGCCATTTTGAAAGGAAGACATCGAGGCTGGAGTTTAGTTAGCACGATAGTCAAAACTATCCATATTCATAGAAAGAGGGTTTGTATCAGTGCAGGGTCAACTCCATCCTCCATGGCTTGTATCTAGTTAGCATGATAGTCAAAACTATCCATATTCATAGAAAGATGGTTTGTATCAGTGCAGGGTCAACTCCAGCCTCCATGGTTTGTATCTAGTTAGCATGATAATCAAATCTATTCATATTCATAGAAAGAGGATTTGTATCAGTGCAACTAGGGTCAACTCCAGCCTCCATGGCTTGTATCTAGTTAGCATGATAGTCAAAACTACCCATAATTCATAGAAAGAGGGTTTGTATCAGTGTAGGGTCAACTCCACTCTGCCTCCATGGCTTGTATCTAGTCAGCATGATAGTCAAAACTATCCATATTCATAGAAAGAGGGTTTGTATCAGTGCAGGGTCAACTCCAGCCTCCATGCAGGCTCGTCTAGTTAGCACTGATGATAATCACAATCTATCCATATTCATAGAACACCCATTCTGATTCAACGTGAGCCACTGCTGTCGCATATAAAAATCCCTTCCCCACATAGCATATTTTGTGTTTCTATTGTCATAAAGGGTATTTTCGGTTATGTTAAAGTGCCACTACGACGAAATTTGACCATTTCTTTTGCCATGTTTTTGTATTCCATAAGAACAAACAGTGGCAGAAATATCCAAATCAGTGAAAAAAGTTTGAATGGGGCCAGTTAGACCACACATTTTAAAGAGAGTTTACCGTCAAAATCACGTCCGCCATTACTCGAATCCGTTCCCGTGGGCGAGGAATGCCTAGTCATTTTTTAGCGTATGTGACGTCATACACTTAACGCATCGTTCTCAAGTTGCTTCGAACCCATACATTTCTTCTTATATTGTCGACAAACTCACACTGCGAATTTTGCTGTGGTTTAGTAAATAACGACCTAAAATCTGCATCAGATTCTTCAGAACATAGTAATGTGTCTTTCTGTTTAAATTTATTGCCGGATGTTGATGATTTAGGGGGAAATAGAGCCGCTGGCGACCGAGTTGAAAGCTGGACGAATGAATAGTCGCTAAAATCGCTTGGGAAGTGGCCTGCCTGAGTACAGTGTGAGTAAGTAGATCAGAGGTTTCTTATCTTTTGGGGGTAATTTTTTCCCAGGGTATTTTCCCTGGTTCGGCTTTCAGGTTGTGCTCAGTTACTGGATCCGGGCTACAGGGAGAATTCAGCGGAGAAATCACTAAGTTAATGATCAGCAGTTTATAAGTCCTAAGTATAGTGAAACCCGGATTGCTCAAATTCGTAAATGAGAGAGATCGAGAATTATCTGTGTCCCGGCAATAGATTTTCCGGCGAATCTACATTCTAAAATACAATGTAATTGCTATAAAATTAAATCGCTCTCTTGTCTAACATGAAATCGTGAATGATAAGAATTTTATACTAGAGACTAAAACAATGTATTGAAACTGACTGATCTGCAGCTTTTACAGTGGCTATCACAGAATCAACAGAACCAAACTTCGCGCCCCCCGTTTCTGTTTGACACAAACAACTGAAACAAGGTACTTCATGAAATAATATTGGTGGTTTCTTCTGTGGTTTATTGTCTTGAAAATAAAATTAGCAGTAAATTAAAAGGCATACTACATCGATAGGTTTATCTGTTTATAGGAAACAGCAATATGAGTTATTTATGATAAACTATGTTCTCAGCAAACGTAGCCGCTTATTTTTCGGTCAATTAGGTCAATCTATACTAGTACGGTCTTACCGGCTATTCCATGTGATACAAACAATTATGGAGAAGCTTCTGTCCTCAAAACGTATACAAACCATCCTTGCATGAGGCTTGAGAGAATTACAAACCGTATTCTTGGTACTCAACTAAAGGCTTGAATTATTCATGTAGCGAAATGCCAGCTTTGTGGTTCGTTAAATTGCTACAGTCCTGTACAATGCACAAACTTGAACGATTATTTCTATTCAAAACGTATTGTTTGCTTTTCAAAGCGGGAAAATGGTACACTTTCTTACTACATATGTTAGTTCGCGTGAAGGTTTGTATGGGAAAAGTAGCCACACGTGTTGTTGTGGAAAGTTTTGACTGTGACATTTCCCAGTCACTGGTTGAAAGAATCAGTCTCGCCGGCCGGCTAGTTTCAGAGCGTTTTCTTGACTTTCTATTTTCGTTCCAAACATAGTTTGAAAAAAGCTCCAACTCGACGCCAATTTGTGCGAATTACTTAAAATTTTCACAGATTGTTCGCAATTTATATCAGCTAAAAAACCCGTGTCGGCGATTTTTTTTAATTTTTAAAAGAGAGGCGCTGAGAGCGATTCTCGCATCTAGGCTTGGATTCGCGTTAGCAGTTTCACGAAGACCAAAATATCTTCAGAACGGCTTAGAATTTCCACAATCGCCGGCACAGTTTCGTAAACAAGGTCTGTGGGAGTCCAGAAAAGCAAACAGATCTTAAATTCATTAAATTGCCGTGGAGTTGGAGCTCTTGGAAACCAACTCGCTTGTTCGGAAAAGAAGTTTATTTAAAAATCGCACTTTTATCAAAATTACAAACCTTAGGTATATCGTTGTAGCCAATTTTATAGGCTTTAAATGAGGTATAATTTATCTAAATACGACGAATATTCGAGACGCTACTTAATTTTATCCGGAACAGTACCCTGAAGGTATACGGATAACCTTAAGTGTATGACGTCACGTACGCTAAAAAATGACCAGGCATTCCTCGCCCACAGGATCGGGTTCGCGTAATGGCGGATGTAAAATTCAAGATTCGGAGTTCAAAAAATAAGACTTCCCGTCGTCGTATCGAAAAACGGTTTGAACTGGTAATAATATAGCAACTCTACTTTACGAATATGAGAAAAAATTGATATGTCAAAATTTGATCGTAGGGGCACTTTAACAATAATACCGATTGACTAAAATCTAAATAATTACTCTATATCGACATTCGGCCAGTCTATTATTGCAAATTTGCACCGGGCTGAAGTTAGCTGCCAATTCAAATCGAATTGGCAGCTTTTAGAAGTTAGCTGCCAATTCGAAGTTTCAAACGCGGAAACTGGCTCTTCGTATGCGACGGCATAGGTATCCATTAACTAGCTCACCGCCAAAAGTGCGCACTTTTTCTTCAAAACAACACCCATTTAGGTCAACAAAAACATATCAGATGTCTCATGTCCTCACTAAAACACAGTACCAAAAATTAACACTTGAATAACTCTTTCTAAACAAACACCCTGATCAAGATCTTTTACAGGATTGAAGACCTTCGGTCATAGACCCCAGACCAGAGTAAATGAGACTCACTCCTGTCGCGCCTTCGTATTTAAGTGGGGTAGGGTAAAAACCTAGTTTGCCTTATCCTGGTCATATTTACGTTTTCAAACTTCAATAACTCTTTCTAAACAAACACCCTGATCAAGATCTTTTACAGGATTGAAGACCTTCGGTCATAGACCCCAGACCAGAGTAAATGAGACTCACTCCTGTCGCGCCTTCGTATTTAAGTGGGGTAGGGTAAAAACCTAGTTTGCCTTATCCTGGTCATATTTACGTTTTCAAACTTCAATAACTCTTTCTAAGCAAATACCCTGATCAAGCACTTTTATAGGATTGAAGACCTCCGGTCATAGACCCCAGACCAGAGTAAATGAGACTCACTCCTGTCGCGCCTTCGTATTTAAGGGGGGTAGGGTAAAAACCTAGTTTGCCTTATCCTGGTCATATTTACGTTTTCAAACTTGAATAACTCCTTCTAAACAAACACCTTCATCAAGATCTTTTACAGGATTGAAGACCTTCGGTCATAGACCCCAGACCAGAGAAAATGAGAGTCACTCCTGTCGCGCCTTCTTATTTAAGGGGAGTAGCGTAAAAACCTAGTTTGCCTTATCTTGGTCATATTTACATTTAATAACTCCTTCTAAACAAACACCCTCATCAAGATCTTTTACAGGATTGAAGACCTTCGGTCATAGACCCCAAACCAGAGTAAATGAGACTCACTCCTGTCGCGCCTTCGTATTTAAGTGGGGTAGGGTAAAAACCTAGTTTGCCTTATCCTGATCATATTTACGTTTTCAAACTTGAATAACTCTTTCTAAACAAATACCCTGATCAAGCACTTCTATAGGATTGAAAACCTTTGGTCATAGACCCCAGACCAGAGAAAATGAGAGTCACTCCTGTCGCGCCTTCGTATTTAAGGGGGTAGGGTAAAAACCTAGTTTGCCTTATCTTGGTCATATTTACATTTAATAACTCCTTCTAAACAAGCACCCTCATCAATATCTTTTACAGGATTGAAGACCTTTGGTCATAGACCCCAAACCAGAGTAAATGAGACTCACTCCTGTCGCACCTTCGTATTTAAGGGGGGTAGGGTAAAAACCTAGTTTGCCTTATCTTGGTCATATTTACGTTTTCAAACTTGAATAACTCTTTCTAAACAAACACGCTGATCAAGCTCTTTTGCAGAATTTAAGACCTTCAGTCATAGACCCCAGACAAGAGTAAATGAGAGTCACTCCTGTCGCGCCCTGATCAAGCACTTTTACAGGATTGAAGACCTTCGGTCATAGACCCCAAACCAGAGTAAATGAGACTCACTCCTGTCGCGCCTTCGTATTTAAGTGGGGTAGGGTAAAAACCTAGTTTGCCTTATCCTGATCATATTTACGTTTTCAAACTTGAATAACTCTTTCTAAACAAATACCCTGATCAAGCACTTCTATAGGATTGAAAACCTTTGGTCATAGACCCCAGACCAGAGAAAATGAGAGTCACTCCTGTCGCGCCTTCGTATTTAAGGGGGTAGGTTAAAAACCTAGTTTGCCTTATCTTGGTCATATTTACATTTAATAACTCCTTCTAAACAAGCACCCTCATCAAGATCTTTTACAGGATTGAAGACCTTTGGTCATAGACCCCAAACCAGAGTAAATGAGACTCACTCCTGTCGCGCCTTCGTATTTAAGGGGGGTAGGGTAAAAACCTAGTTTGCCTTATCTTGGTCATATTTACGTTTTCAAACTTGAATAACTCTTTCTAAACAAACACGCTGATCAAGCTCTTTTGCAGAATTTAAGACCTTCAGTCATAGACCCCAGACAAGAGTAAATGAGAGTCACTCCTGTCGCGCCCTGATCAAGCACTTTTATAGGATTGAAGACCTTCGGTCATAGACCCCAGACCAGAGAAAATGAGAGTCACTCCTGTCGCGCCTTCGTATTTAAGGGGGGTAGGGTAAAAACCTAGTTTGCCTTATCTTGGTCATATTTACGTTTTCAAACTTGAATAACTCTTTCTAAACAAACACGCTGATCAAGCTCTTTTGCAGGATTGAATACCTTCGGTCATAGACCCCAGACCAGAGTAAATGAGACTCACTCCTGTCGCGCCTTCGTATTTAAGGGGGGTAGGGTAAAAACCTAGTTTGCCTTATCCTGGTCATATTTACGTTTTCAACCTTGAATAACTCTTTCTAAACAAATATCCTGATCAAGCACTTTTATTGGATTGAAGACCTTCGGTCATAGACCCCAGACCAGAGTAAATGAGACTCACTCCTGTCGCGCCTTCGTATTTAAGGGGGGTAGGGTAAAAACCTAGTTTGCCTTATCTTGGTCATATTTACGTTTTCAAACTTGAATAACTCTTTCTAAACAAACACGCTGATCAAGCTCTTATGCAGGATTGAAGACCTTCGGTCATAGACCCCAGAAAAGAGTAAATGAGACTCACTCCTGTCGCGCCTTCGTATTTAAGGGGGGTAGGGTAAAAACCTAGTTTGCCTTATCCTGGTCATATTTACGTTTTCAACCTTGAATAACTCTTTCTAAACAAATATCCTGATCAAGCACTTTTATTGGATTGAAGACCTTCGGTCATAGACCCCAGACCAGAGTAAATGAGAGTCACTCCTGTCGCGCCTTCGTATTTAAGGGGGGTAGGGTAAAAACCTAGTTTGCCTTATCCTGGTCATATTTACGTTTAAAAAACTTGAATAACTCCTTCTAAACAAACACCCTCATCAAGCTCTTTTGCAGGATTGAAGACCTTCAGTCATCGACCCCAGAAAAGAGTAAATGAGAGTCACTCCTGTCGCGCCTTCTTATTTAAGGGGAGTAGCGTAAAAACCTAGTTTGCCTTATCTTGGTCATATTTACGTTTTCAAACTTGAATAACTCTTTCTAAACAAACACGCTGATCAAGCACTTTTGCAGGATTGAATACCTTCGGTCATAGACCCCAGACAAGAGTAAATGAGAGTCACTCCTGTCGCGCCTTCTTATTTAAGGGGAGTAGCGTAAAAACCTAGTTTGCCTTATCTTGGTCATATTTACGTTTTCAAACTTGAATAACTCTTTCTAAACAAACACGCTGATCAAGCTCTTTTGCAGGATTGAATACCTTCGGTCATAGACCCCAGACAAGAGTAAATGAGAGTCCCTCCTGTCGCGCCTTCTTATTTAAGGGCAGTAGCGTGAAACCCTAGTTTGCCTTATCTTGGTCATATTTACATTTAATAACTCCTTCTAAACAAACACCCTCATCAAGATCGTTTACAGGATTGAAGACCTCCGGTCATAGACCCCAAACCAGAGTAAATGAGAGTCACTCCTGTCGAGCCTTCGTATTTAAGTGGGGTAGGGTAAAAACCTAGTTTGCCTTATCCTGATCATATTTACGTTTTCAAACTTGAATACCTCTTTCTAAACAAATACCCTGATCAAGCACTTCTATAGGATTGAAGACCTTTGGTCATAGACCCCAGACCAGAGAAAATGAGAGTCACTCCTGTCGCGCCTTCGTATTTAAGTGGGGTAGGGTAAAAACCTAGTTTGCCTTATCCTGATCATATTTACGTTTTCAAACTTGAATACCTCTTTCTAAACAAATACCCTGATCAAGCACTTCTATAGGATTGAAGACCTTTGGTCATAGACCCCAGACCAGAGTAAATGAGAGTCACTCCTGTCGAGCCTTCGTATTTAAGTGGGGTAGGGTAAAAACCTAGTTTGCCTTATCCTGATCATATTTACGTTTTCAAACTTGAATACCTCTTTCTAAACAAATACCCTGATCAAGCACTTCTATAGGATTGAAGACCTTTGGTCATAGACCCCAGACCAGAGAAAATGAGAGTCACTCCTGTCGCGCCTTCGTATTTAAGGGGTAGGGTAAAAACCTAGTTTGCCTTACCTTGGTCATATTTACGTTTTCAAACTTGAATAACGCTTTCTAAACAAATACCCTGATCAAGATCTTTTACAGGATTGAAGACCTTCGGTCATAGACCCCAAACCAGAGTAAATGAGAGTCACTCCTGTCGCGCCTTCGTATTTAAGGGGGGTAGGGTAAAAACCTAGTTTGCCTTATCCTGGTCATATTTACGTTTTCAAACTTGAATAACTCCTTCTAAACAAACACCCTGATCAAGATCTTTTACAGGATTGAAGACCTTCGGTCATTGATCCCAGGCCAGAGTAAATGAGAGTCACTCCTGTCGCGCTTTCGTATTTAAGGGGGGTAGGGTAAAAACCTAGTTTGCCTTATCCTGTTCATATTTACGTTTTCAAACTTGAATAACTCTTTCTAAACAAATACCCTGATCAAGCACTTTTATAGGATTGAAGACCTTCGGTCATAGATCCCAGACCAGAGAAAATGAGAGTCACTCCTGTCGCGCCTTCTTATTTAAGGGGAGTAGCGTAAAAACATACAACCTTCGCCATTTAAGTACGGACCGCCCGACAAAATAAGGCTATTCCGAACACTGAACAAACTCCTCTGACACATCGCGGGCATTTTTTATGACTTCGCTTGTCCCCCCTCCCCCTTCACAATGTTGGGATAGAAAGGCAACATTTCGGTCTTCTTGAAAACCAACATTGAAATGGGGGAGGGGGATTGTGTTAAAAATAGCCGGAAATTGATGAAGAGGTCCGACTTAAATGGCAGGGGTTGTCTGAGCGAACGGCACCCACGTCCAGGGTATTTAATTAGCTTCAGTAGATTGTGCCAGCTTTTTTGAGCCGTCTTTGTCTCTAAATGGGCACCAAATGAAATTCTTAATATGACCATACATACAGTGACGTCATACCTATATGACGTCATAAAAGTAGGGGGGAGGGGTGGCGTGCATATGAAAAAATATATAGAATTACGGCTTTAAAAAATAAAATTCTAAGATTAAATACATTTTTACTAAATTTATTAATACCGATACACATTTACGATTTCAAAGTCACAATAGCTTGTGAATATTCATTTTTTAAAGCCGTGCATGTGCCAAACTTTGAAACGGCTAACGAATTTTCGATCACGACTCATATCAGCTGTGTTAATAATGCCGAGCTTGAGGGCCGAATTCAGCGAACAATATATCTACTGACTTATAGTAGGGCCGACACTGAGAAATTTCCCAACAGAGAAAGCTTTGCCCAAGCCGTTATTGAAGGATGGGAGCACAATCACAACAAGGTTATAGACCCTATGCATAAGTCCTGGTAACTAGCATGTCAACGAGGCCAGTAGGTCCTCTGGAATGTTGAAATTGAAGCGCCCGGGGAGATTGTGAAATGCACTGAAGGAATGTTCAGTGAAACAATGCCGTTAATTTGCTATGCGCCTGGCTGGTTGTACTATAAAGAAACATTTTTCAACTAAACAATCATGTTCAACACGTTTCACACTTCCTGCTAGCATTTCAACTTCAACATTCCAGAGGACCTACTGGCCTCTTTTTCGTGTTGTGACCGCGCGAGTTATGCATAGTGTGTATTCAATGGCTGGTTTCTTTAGAGGTTCACGCAGAGCTTGAAGTGCCAAATCTGGAAACGAATCGCTACCACTATCACATGGCTCTGATGTTAAAGACGAAATCAAGGTGGTTGTTTGTAAAAAGATATCTATCGTAGTCGAAAACAAATAATAAAATGCAAAAGCAACAGTTGTAACGGACTCGCTGTATTTTTAGCGCGCGTGACAGTAGCCGGAAGTGATCATCTCTACAATTCTCCGTTCATTTCTCCAACACAAAACGATAATTTCTGCCTGTAATTGCAAGCCTCAGCCAAGAACACTTGCTCTATAGTATGAGTTTTGGACGCTGAACACGATGAACTGAGTACTTTGTGTGATACAGGCTTTCAACTTAGAGTTTGCTCATTTCTCCCCTCATTGTAAATAAAACTCCATCTAAAATTTGAATTTATTAACCGTTACAACGGAGAAATGTTCAAACCAGCATTTCGGCGCATCCTATGTACTTCTAGAACGCTTTATATGACACAACTTAAACAGTATATATGTTATGTAAACGTTTTAACGGTATAAGTGCATGGAAATACGTCTAAATAAGTGACTTTGCATGGAGAAATGGAGAGGAGAAATGCCGATGGAAAACAACAGCTTATGCTGTTGTGTGACTGCTGCCGTGACACGGCTGAAATGTAGGGCCGAACGGGGAAAAAGGCCAACAAGCCATAGCAATAGTTCTGGAACGGATTAACATTTTATAAACTGTGTTATTTGTTATATATTAGACAGGAGTGGGTTATGAATAAATCAGTTAGTCGAGGAGGTACTGGGAACGTAATTAAGGCGCATGCGCCCGCATTTGTTTCTTGTGAAATGTGGCTTGGTTTGTTCAGCCGAGGTAATACTTTTAAAATATCATATAGATAATATACATGTGGCCCTCAACATAAAGAAAATAAATAAATAGATAATTAATAACAGTAACAACTTCTTGTGAAATGTGACTTGTTTGTTCAGCCGGGCAGCAAAATCCGCTCGTTTCCTCACCCAAGACACATTATCAGCATCAATGTTTCCGCAACAATGTTTTCTTGTTTGCGCAGGTCTTAACAACAATTTTTCGTGCAGCATTCTTGTGCGTACAGTCAACATTGTGCAACATGGCGCGCGCAATCTACGTTAAGGCAACATTGTTGGGGTTACTATGAGTGACACCCTAGCCGTTAACTTTTCGCACAACGTCGTCCCAGACACCTGTTCGCTACGCACACGGAAACGAGACTACACCAACCAACAAACACCAGCCGGCTTACCCAGTTTTATTATTTAACGAGGGTCTAGGTGCCTACATGCTAGCTATGTTGCGCTAAAATCGTCCCGCGTAACATACCTGATGCCGCATCAATGTTGCGCTAAAAGTTGTGTCAATTGCATTGAAAATCGTCGCGAAATTGTCTCATGCAACATCACCTTTAGTTTTTCGCTTTTGCAAAAGCGCATGAGCTTATTGTTATTTTACTGTATGTGATTAACAGGTTATCGTACGGTATCTTGTTCAATGTTGAATTAATTCACACCCGTGTGCATTTCAAAGATTTGAAATTTCGTTCGCTGTACGCGGAGTTCACCCAGTTGTAATGCTCTTTTGCAAACCTATTTATGCGCAGTAATCCGAAACTGACTTAGAAAGCGTATGATTTAAAAACTATTTAAAACATTCCTACATATGTGTATACAAAGTACTGTGGTTGCTGAGAAACATGCCCTATGTATGTGTTACATAACATGCATATACAACGAATTTCTTATTATTATTTTAGAAAAGATCGCTAAATGTTATTATTTTGTTCTACAAAGAAGAAACGGTATGAGCGTTCGAAGGAGAAACAACGGATAGATCAGATCAGATAATTTCGACGTATCTTTTATAACCTCTTGTATTGAAAAGGTAAAACTCGATAAGAAAATAATGAACTTTAATCCATTAGACATTTGCTATATTGCTAAATCCGTTTTTAAGATACGGCGTTTCAAAAGGTGGAGGACTTACATCTATGAAGTTCAGATCAATCCGGGCTCCGCGACATTATAAACGAAACTTTTCAAGTGTTACTGCGTTTATAATGACACTTGTGAATGCAGTCGCAAGTTTTGCAATAACGCTGTTGCTAAACCAGAATAATAGTTCAACAAAGCCACAAATTGCATACCCATAGAGGACGTTAAATACAGTCATACACGCTTTGGTTTATATATTTTAATTCTACCGTATATATACCCTTTAGTTTACGAAGGTGTTTCCATTCCAGTACAGGAACAACATTTCAAGTATTCGAGATCATATCCTGCGCATCCTTTCAATTGAGCACATTCCATACACTTGCTGCACGTAATTCTCTTATCGCTCTTATCGTACTGCACAGATCACGTTCAACACACTATAGCATACAGAGACAACAGACACGATCAACCTATTGACTTCAGTTCATGAATTTGTACACTTGTCTAGAGAACATTAACTGACTCTGGAAGTTTATGTTGTCATAGTATATCATTGACAAATGCTACATTCATCCTCGAACCCAGGCATTTCACATTAATTGCATTACCCTAAATAGAGTTTACACGTTTTCGGCACCTGCACTGCCCTCACGAAAGCAAGTTCACCCCGGAAGTTCACATCATAGAGTACACTTTAATACGCCAAAGCTTTGAGGAATCGGGTTACCTGACTCAGGTTGAAAAGTCAGGTTGTCAAGTCTATGTCAATAAAGAAAGTAAGAGAAAGGAACGCAAGAGTGACAGGAGGGATCAAATTCATATATTTAACACGGCCGGCCACGAACGCTGAACCTATTTGGGAAAAAATATTTATTACAGATGACAAAGTATTACGTGATCTAGGGGCTTATCTCCCATCTCAACCGATTACTTGTTGGCGTCCTTTTACAATCACGTCCTATGTCAAACACAAACCGTAACATGACCTCATATGGGATAGACGGGGTGAATGAGTATATGAGGTCACGCTAATAAAGCCGGGCAAGCTAGTTTGCTAGGACCAGGCCAAGTTGGATAAACTTTATACTAATACCAAAACACGCTGGAACTACAGTCATAACTTCTCAAAAAGGTGCAGGATTTTGACATTCAACATTCATGCATGGATGTTGGGTTAATCATTTGCAGCAGTTTGCTTAATGCCCCGCGATGTATAGTGATAACCTTACTTTTACAAACACGAATATGTTCACATATATTCCGTACTAATAAATGAATAGACGTTTTGTAACTGCAATGTTTATCAAATGCAACCTTAAATAGTCACTCAACCGCAAGTTGAGATACAAGGTGGTCTGGGATCTATGTCTGAAGGTCTTCAATCCTGCAAGAGAGCTTGATCAAGGTGTTTGTTTAGAAAGAGTTATTCAAGTTTGAAAACGTAAATATGACTAGGATAAGGCAAACTAGGTTTTTATCCCACCCCCCTTAAATACGAAGACGCGACGGGAGTGACCCTCATTTACTCTGGTCTGCGATCTATGCCCGAAGGTCTTCAATCTTGCAAGAAAGCTTGATCAAGGTGTTTGTTTAGAAAGAGTTATTCAAGTTTGAAAACGTAAATATGACTAGGATAAGGGAAACTAGGTTTTTACCCCACCCCCCTTAAATACGAAGGCGCGACAGGAGTGACTCTCATTTACTCTGGTCTAGGGTCTATGACCGAAGTTCTTCAATCCTGACAGAGTGCTTGATCAGTGTGTTTGTTTAGAAAGAGTTATTCAAGTTTGAAAACGTAAATATGACCAGGATAAAGCAAACTAGGTTTTTACTCCACCCCCCCTTAAATACGAAGTCGCGACAGGAATGACTCTCATTTACTCTGATCTGGGGTCTATGCCCGAAGGTCTTCAATCCTGCAAGAGTGCTTGATCAGTGTGTTTGTTTAGAAAGAGTTATTCAAGTTTGAAAACGTAAATATGACTAGGATAAGGTAAACTAGGTTTTTACCCTACCCCCCTTAAATACGAAGTCGCTACAGGAGTGACTCGCATTTACTCTGGTCTGGGGTCTATGCCCGAAGGTCTTCAATCTTGCAAGAAAGCTTGATCAAGGTGTTTGTTTAGAAAGAGTTATTCAAATTTGAAAACGTAAATATGACTAGGATAAGGCAAACTAGGTTTTTACCCCACCCCCCTTAAATACGAAGGCGCGACAGGAGTGACTCTCATTTACTCTGGTATAGGGTCTATGACCGAAGGTCTTCAATCCTGACAGAGTGCTTGATCAGTGTGTTTGTTTAGAAAGAGTTATTCAAGTTTGAAAACGTAAATATGACCAGGATAAAGCAAACTAGGTTTTTACTCCACCCCCCTTAAATACGAAGGGGCGACAGGAGTGACTCTCATTTACTCTGGTCTAGGATCTATGACCGAAGGTCTTCAATCCTGACAGAGTGCTTGATCAGTGTGTTTGTTTAGAAAGAGTTATTCAAGTTATGACCAGGATAAAGCAAACTAGGTTTTTACTCCACCCCCCTTAAATACGAAGGCGCGACAGGAATGACTCTCATTTACTCTGGTCTGGGGTCTATGCCCTAAGGTCTTCAATCCTGCAAGAAAGCTTGATCAAGGTGTTTGTTTAGAAAGAGTTATTCAAGTTTGAAAACGAAATATGACCAGGATAAGGCAAACTAGGTTTTTATCCCACCCCCCTTAAATACGAAGACGCGACGGGAGTGACCCTCATTTACTCTGGTCTGCGATCTATGCCCGAAGGTCTTCAATCTTGCAAGAACGCTTGATCAAGGTGTTTGTTTAGAAAGAGTTATTCAAGTTTAAAAACGTAAATATGACTAGGATAAGGCAAACTAGGTTTCTACCCCACCCCCATTAAATACGAAGGCGCGACAGGAGTGACTCGCATTTACTCTGGTCTGGGGTCTATGCCCGAAGGTCTTCAATCTTGCAAGAAAGCTTGATCAAGGTGTTTGTTTAGAAAGAGTTATTCAAATTTGAAAACGTAAATATGACTAGGATAAGGCAAACTAGGTTTTTACCCCACCCCCCTTAAATACGAAGGCGCGACAGGAGTGACTCTCATTTACTCTGGTATAGGGTCTATGACCGAAGGTCTTCAATCCTGACAGAGTGCTTGATCAGTGTGTTTGTTTAGAAAGAGTTATTCAAGTTTGAAAACGTAAATATGACCAGGATAAAGCAAACTAGGTTTTTACTCCACCCCCCTTAAATACGAAGGGGCGACAGGAGTGACTCTCATTTACTCTGGTCTAGGATCTATGACCGAAGGTCTTCAATCCTGACAGAGTGCTTGATCAGTGTGTTTGTTTAGAAAGAGTTATTCAAGTTATGACCAGGATAAAGCAAACTAGGTTTTTACTCCACCCCCCTTAAATACGAAGGCGCGACAGAAATGACTCTCATTTACTCTGGTCTGGGGTCTATGCCCTAAGGTCTTCAATCCTGCAAGAAAGCTTGATCAAGGTGTTTGTTTAGAAAGAGTTATTCAAGTTTGAAAACGAAATATGACCAGGATAAGGCAAACTAGGTTTTTATCCCACCCCCCTTAAATACGAAGACGCGACGGGAGTGACCCTCATTTACTCTGGTCTGCGATCTATGCCCGAAGGTCTTCAATCTTGCAAGAACGCTTGATCAAGGTGTTTGTTTAGAAAGAGTTATTCAAGTTTGAAAACGTAAATATGACTAGGATAAGGCAAACTAGGTTTCTACCCCACCCCCATTAAATACGAAGGCGCGACAGGAGTGACTCGCATTTACTCTGGTCTGGGGTCTATGCCCGAAGGTCTTCAATCTTGCAAGAAAGCTTGATCAAGGTGTTTGTTTAGAAAGAGTTATTCAAGTTTGAAAACGTAAATATGACTAGGATAAGGCAAACTAGGTTTTTACCCCACCCCCCTTAAATACGAAGGCGCGACAGGAGTGACTCTCATTTACTCTGGTCTAGGGTCTATGACCGAAGTTCTTCAATCCTGACAGAGTGCTTGATCAGTGTGTTTGTTTAGAAAGAGTTATTCAAGTTTGAAAACGTAAATATGACCAGGATAAAGCAAACTAGGTTTTTACTCCACCCCCCCTTAAATACGAAGTCGCGACAGGAATGACTCTCATTTACTCTGGTCTGGGGTCTATGCCCGAAGGTCTTCAATCCTGCAAGAGTGCTTGATCAGTGTGTTTGTTTAGAAAGAGTTATTCAAGTTTGAAAACGTAAATATGACTAGGATAAGGTAAACTAGGTTTTTACCCTACCCCCCTTAAATACGAAGTCGCTACAGGAGTGACTCGCATTTACTCTGGTCTGGGGTCTATGCCCGAAGGTCTTCAATCTTGCAAGAAAGCTTGATCAAGGTGTTTGCTTAGAAAGAGTTATTCAAATTTGAAAACGTAAATATGACTAGGATAAGGCAAACTAGGTTTTTACCCCACCCCCCTTAAATACGAAGGCGCGACAGGAGTGACTCTC
Source organism: Actinernus sp. WN-2022 (assembly GCA_030867875.1). Lineage (NCBI taxonomy): Eukaryota > Metazoa > Cnidaria > Anthozoa > Actiniaria > Actinernidae > Actinernus > Actinernus sp. WN-2022. The sequence goes on from JAOWCC010001589.1 coordinate 119,627,150, forward strand.
ATTTACTCTGGTATAGGGTCTATGACCGAAGGTCTTCAATCCTGACAGAGTGCTTGATCAGTGTGTTTGTTTAGAAAGAGTTATTCAAGTTTGAAAACGTAAATATATGACCAGGATAAAGCAAACTAGGTTTTTACTCCACCCCCCTTAAATACGAAGTCGCGACAGGAATGACTCTCATTTACTCTGGTCTGGGGTCTATGCCTGAAGGTCTTCAATCCTGCAAGAAAGCTTGATCAAGGTGTTTGTTTAGAAAGAGTTATTCAAGTTTGAAAACGTAAATATGACCAGGATAAGGCAAACTAGGTTTTTATCCTACCCCCCTTAAATACGAAGACGCGACGGGAGTGACTCTCACGGTCATTTACTCTGGTCTGGGATCTATGTCTGAAGGTCTTCAATCCTGCAAGAGAGCTTGATCAAGGTGTTCGTTTAGAAAGAGTTATTCAAGTTTGAAAACGTAAATATGACTAGGATAAGGCAAACTAGGTTTTTACCCCACCCCCCTTAAATACGAAGGGGCGACAGGAGTGACTCTCATTTACTCTGGTCTAGGATCTATGACCGAAGGTCTTCAATCCTGACAGAGTGCTTGATCAGTGTGTTTGTTTAGAAAGAGTTATTCAAGTTTGAAAACGTAAATATGACCAGGATAAAGCAAACTAGGTTTTTACTCCACCCCCCTTAAATACGAAGTCGCGACAGGAATGACTCTCATTTACTCTGGTCTGGGGTCTATACCCGAAGGTCTTCAATCCTGCAAGAGTGCTTGATCAGTGTGTTTGTTTAGAAAGAGTTATTCAAGTTTGAAAACGTAAATATGACCAGGATAAAGCAAACTAGGTTTTTACTCCACCCCCCTTAAATACGAAGTCGCGACAGGAATCACTCTCATTTACTCTGGTCTCGGGTCTATGACCGAAGGTCTTCCATCCTGCAAAATATATTGATCATGGTGTTTGTTTAGAAGGAGTTATTCAACTTTTAATTTTTGGTACTGTGTTTTAGAGAGGACATGAGACATCTGATATGTTTTTGTTGACCTAAATGGGTGTTGTTTTGAAGAAAAAGTGCGCACTTTTGGCAGTGAGCTAGTGAATGGATACCTATGCCGTCGCATATGAAGAGCCAGTTTCCGCGTTTGAAATTTCGAATTGGCAGCTAACTTCTAAAAGCCGAATTGGCAGCTGCCAATTCGATTTGAATTGGCAGCTAACTTCAGCCCGGTAAATTTGCAGTATATTGCTTGAAGTAGGTGTCGCAAACACAAAATTCAGAAAGAAAAAGTGAAAATAAACGCTACCGTGATCAACTTTACCCTCAGTTCGTGTTTATATTGCAGGTACGGACCTTACAAATGAACAGAAGGGTCAATATTTGACACCTGGTCAATTGTTTTTAGTACTGTGTTGATATCTGGTTGTCGCATACATTTGAGTCATTTACGTTACCATACACTATATTTTGTGAAAAAAGTATCTTGGAAGGGCTATCCACGAAGCGTATAAGTTATTTAACATTACAATTTATCGTAGTGTAGATAACCAGGCCGTTTGGGTCCAAAGAAGTCGTGTTTATGTCACAAGAGTGTCAGTTACCGGCCTCAAGTGGACACTATTTCATTGCACCGTCATTTACGTTACCTCGTAAAGACGCTGCTACGATCCCTAATATTCAATCAACACATCTCAAACGTTTTTCAGAATTAAACAACTGCATACTTAGTATGATGATTTGGATACATTCGATGATTCATTTACGGTTACTTAGAAAGCATATGTTTTATGTCCATTGTCATAATACGTTACCGTAACGTAAATGACAATGGTTTCTGTTTACATTTTTGAAATAGGATATAGCACCCGATAATCTTGATAGGTATTTAATTTTCGCGTCAGAATCACATATCTGATGGATAAACAGGCTTATGAAGCTGCTTGCGCAACTGGAGTCCTTTCTATCTCGCAGTCACGCCGTGAACTTCAAAGGAAGCATGTCTCTACATTTAGTTACTAACAGCTACAGCAAATTCTCGTCAATACTCTAAGGTAAGTTTCTATGTATAACGATTTAACTTTGCCTGCAATAGCATAGACATTTGATACAGTTGTTATTTCGACGATATCATTACAAACTTTATTAGCATTCCCATATACATAAATGGTATTGCCTAAAACATAAACAACATAACTAACGGAAGCTAAACTAACTTTGAGAACAATTTCTAATATTACAATGATTTCTTATTTCAAAGGCTTCAAAAATATAGTGAGCCAATTTCTTACATACAAATGGGTCTATGTTATTAAAGAGAAATAAAGTTTTGTCTTTGATATTTAAGTTTGTAAAATGTTTGTATTTCAGTTACAAATGTCGTCGAAGAATACTTTTCTAATGTTATTATATAAGCTGCAATGAAATGTGAAATGTATTTCGTTTTCTACTTCATTTGTGACACACATTTCACATATCCTTGAAGCTTCGGGTATTTTGGGACGAGAGTGTCTGCCTGTTTCTATCCTTAAATTATGATTTCCCGATCTAAGTTTTGCAGTCATTCTTCTGTGATCTGAATTTTTTATCAGCTCTATGTATGGAGAAGCCTTTGTATCATGTTTGAACATTGAATAAAATACTAGTTTTCTATTTGAATTTATGAGATGTAATTGATGTAACTGTGATTGATTATCTATATTTTGTTTCATAGCGGATAACCATTTGTTTGGTTTATTTATGTCAATATCCTGTATGGTTTTTTTATTCCCTGACTCAAATAAATGTACAAGCTCATTTATCGAATATATGAAACTATTTTTGTTGGAGGATGCCAAGTCTTTCGAAATCTGAAGACATTGTTTTGCAATACTATTTTCTGGGAGCTGTTCAAGGTGTATCCAGAATTTTAACATGTTTCGATAAATTAGAGATTTTAAGGAAAGCCTTCCAGACTCGTTACGGGAGGCAACGTTTGGTGCTCTTCTATTTATCCCAAGGTAGTGTTTATAAAATTGGGTATGTATTCTTTCAATAGGATCTGTTTCCCATTTATTGAAATTGATTTTGTCATAAGCCCCCCAAACTTCTGAGTTGTACAATAATATAGGACTGAATAATGTGTCAAATAATTTGTTACATATGTTGATAGGGAGTTTACGGAAATCGAGATATTTTTTCATTGCGAAAATAGAACGTCTTGTTTTCTCAGTTGAGATTTGTTTTGATTTCGTGAAACTACCATTACATGACATTGTCGAACCTAAGTAAGTGTACTCTGGAGAATTTGTAATCGGTGAACCATTTAGAAAGAACGAATATTTCTCAAGAGTAGATTTACGACATTGTTTTTGGAAAATAACAGCCTTAGTTTTCTTCATATTGATAGATAAAAACCAATTTTGACAATATGTTTGGAGTGTATTAATGGTCTTTTGGAGGCCTGCTGCACTACTGGATATCAGAACTAAATCGTCTGCGTAAAATAAACTGTTTAGATAGGTTCCATTTGGCAGAATAACTGGATCAGTGTCATTAGTGCTTTGTAAATCATTCAAATATAGATTAAAAAGTAGAGGAGACAAGACGCATCCCTGTCGCACTCCTCTGGTATACTTAAAATAGTCAGTTCTTTGATTTTGTACTTTAATGCTGCATTCCGTTTTTGAGTACATATCTTTAATAAGATTATAAAATTGACCTCCGATTTTATAATCAAGTAATTTCGTCAAGATGCCTGAATGCCATATTGAATCAAAAGCTTTGCGAAAATCAACAAAGCAGCAGAATAATTTTCCTTTATTTGCATTGATCACATATTTATCTATTAGTGTTCTTAATGAAAAAATGTGGTCGGATGTTCGATTACCCGGAAGAAAACCAATTTGTGAGGAGTGTAATATGTTTTGTTTTTTGACGAAATCGAGTAATCTAGTATTAAGAATAGAACAAAACAATTTTCCTAGGCAACTGGTAACACAAATACCCCTGTAATTAGAAGGTTCTGATTTATCACCTGATTTATAGATTGTACTTATTAAACCTTTGGTCCACAAGTCAGGATATATTCCTGTGTTGACGATAAGATTGAATAATTTCGATAACGAATTTATTAGGACATTTATTCCACATTTTAACATCTCATTGCGAATTTTATCATTACCAGCAGCTTTTTTATTTTTCAGTTTTTTAACAACCTTTCTAATTTCGTTATTAGTAATGTGTTTGTCAAGGTTACTATTGTCATTTTTTGGAACCCTGGATTTATTAATTTGATTAATGATATTTTTTTGCGCTGTTGTACAACATTTCTCATTTACATTTGAGTGTAAATTACTGAAATGATTAAATAAATTATCTATTGGAATGGTTTGCTCTGGGATATTATTAACATCATTGACTGATTTTAACGTAGACCAGAATTGTTTAGGATTTTTCTCTTTTATTAGTAATTTAATTTTATCGTTATGGAACTTTTGTTTTTTATTACGTAATAAGGTCTTGTATTGTTTATTTGTATTATGATATTCTGCTCTTAAGTCAATGTCCAAGGGATTTCTGTGTAATCTATTAGATTTTTTCTTAAGTTTTAATCGAAAATTCTTGCAATCTTTATCGAACCATGTCTGAGAGTTTTTTTTGTTTTTAACTCTGGTTAGTTGCAAAGATGTTCTGGCGGTGGTTTCTAAGATGTTATTGAACTGATTAACCGCTTTATTGACGTCTTCTGGTTTATGTCCAAAATTTGCATTTTCAAATTCATGAACCATCTGTTTTACTTGAAATGACTGTAGCGACCCAGTGAATTTTTCTTTCGAATCTTCGTTCCACTTGAATTGTCGCCGTAGATCAAAAAGTTTGGTATTAGTATTTTCTTGTAAAGGAGTCGATATCAAGCTATTAGTTTTCAACCAGCATATAAGTTGTGCATGGTCAGATAAAGGTGTCGGTTGTCTGACTATTAAACTATCAAATTTATCAAGTAATTCGTGGCTTGTTATAATGTAATCCACTGTACTAACTCCTTTGTTTCCATGGAAAGTTATTCTGCCAAAAGAATCACCCTTAAGTCTTCCGTTTAAGATTCGCAGGTCTAAGGATTTACATATTTCCAGTAATGATTTCCCATGATTATTTACTTGACTGTCGAAATTCTTCCAAATAGTATTGTTTTGCACGTGTTTTAATGTAACGGTAACGTAAATGACCCAAGAGGTCACGTAAATGACCAAGGACGAATGGACGCTAAAATGAATGAATGGACGCAAAAATAGCAACAATACCTTACGGTAAACCAAAGAAACATACTTTCTTTAATGTTATGTGCATTTATCTTCCGTTTTCTACTTTTATAAAGTATTATTTGATTTTATTGAAGTTCTTTCTATTGATCAATATTTTTTTTAGATTGTAAAATCACGAGCCGAAATAGGGAAAGGAAGAAAGCGAAGGACCAAAATTACAAAGCACTCAAGTCGAGGCGAGTATTGAAGTACTACAAGCCTTCGCAGAAGCGAAGGAACGGCACTATGGTATCGCTGCACCCTGTAGTGCATTCTACAAAGCTGAGGATGGAGGAGAGCTACAGCACAAAACCTTTGTTTTTGTGTCTGATGAACTGTCTCACAATGCCACTGCTGTATACACCATTTTGACAGCCATCTATCCTCAGCTGAAAGAAATTGTTACAAATATGAAGTTTGTTCACTATTGGACGGACAGCCCAACATCCCAATACAGGAACAAGACCATATTTGCCTTGGTAGCTAACCACAAAGAAGAGTTCGGTGCCCCCGCTTTACTTTGAATCGGGGCATGGTAAGGGGACCTCTAAGGGGCCGTGTGATGGTGTCGGTGGCTCTGCAAAGACAATGGCAGATGAAGCCGTCAGATCACAGAAAGTCGTCATCCAGGATGCAAGCGACTTCTTTGCATGGGCTGTCAAATACCAGACCACGGTCAAATACTTGTTCTACAGTAAGGAGGAGTACCAAATTGCAGCGGAAAGGATCACTAGCGGTTACCATGACCTCATACCTGTTAATGGAACTATGGCTTTCCATGTTGTAGCTGCTGTAAGCAAGGAGCAGGTGATAACAAGGATAACATCCTGTTATTGCAAGACCTGTCTGACGAGCCTTTCTGCCCAAGCAGAGTCTTCCAGCTGCGAGTGGAAGAAATCTGCCATTCGCCGGCAGCTTTCTAATACGACAGTGCAAGCCGAACTGGTCGTCAAGACAGATGATTTCGTCGCAGCCCACTACCAAGGCGAATGGTATACTGGAAAAGTCGTAGAAGATTTTGACGACGATAATGAAGCGAAAATCACCTTCATGACTATTGGGAGGGGAAGACGGATACGGCCAGCTTCAAATGGCCTGAAAGGGAAGATGCTCTTTGGGTTGCCAGGACCGACATCCTATGCGTGATTGAGCCGCCTTCTCAAGTCAGCAAGACGAGGAAGGCATATCAACTACCTCAAGCCACACTGGAATTGATCGAGGAAAGGTTCGCCCTCTTCAATCAATAATGGTTAACATATTATGAGGTTATGAACCCCGGGGGGGGAACTCTCCATAACAGTAGACGGGGGTGATCGTCCTATCCCTTAGGGTATAAAATTCTACCATCTGCTATCCCTTAGGGGTGTTCAAAGAGTCTGCTATCCCTTAGGGGGTCTCACGCTAATGGTGGCCCGGAACTTATATTACAGTAAACCACACAGTCAACTGAAACTGATCGCTTAATACTTCCGGCTTTATTGTCGGTAACAAATACAAAATTATTATCACAAGTATAAATGTCAAATTAGACAAAGGGTCCATCAACCAATGAAAACTGTTTATGGGAGTAAACCGCAGCATCTAAGCATCTGATCGTGCGCGAATCCCAATTATTGTGAGTTCCCTCTTCAACGCTTGGACCTTGCTCTTGGTCGCTTTTATCAATACTTCGACTGGAACGTTGATCCCACCACCTACACGCCAGCGCGTGTTTTTGACTCCATAAATTTAAAACATCTCAGTCAAACAAAAGCAAAAGTGAGCCAGTTTTCACAGTATCAACTTGAACGTCATTGACTAACAGCGGCGTTTGTGGGAAAATATGACTGATCTCTCTTCTATTTTAAATACAAAACAATGGCACGTTATCTCCCCTGCACATAGCTATATAGATGCTACTAGTAATGGGCCCTAGAGGTTATTAGATCACCGAAATCGTTGATTACTTAATGTACATAATGTATATAACTAAAAGTACGTGTGTCCGATCCCATAAGCAAAGATCTGAAAAATACGCAAAAGAAAGCAAAATATTGATAGAAATGTTAATGAAAATATTTTGTTTGATGAGTCAGATCGTGGAAAAAATGAAGGGAGCACGCAATGCTAATTGGATCGGACACGGTTTTTAAGGCTTAGATTTTTTACCCTGCATCAAAGTAAGATTAGTTTGATATCAGGATTAATCAATATGCTCATGTCATAGGTTAACTATGTTGCGCATCATCCATAGCGAAGATATCTTGGGGATATCTTACCATTTTTTATGCCGATTGTTATTGTTTGATAAAAGAAGGACAATTGTTTCTGTTAAGGACAATGGATCATCCTATCCAAAAAAAAGCCGGACTTGAAGACTGGATGACAGCACTCTCAACAGTCACCAGAAAAGAGATGCGCTCGATGGCGGTGTCTTAAGGACCGTAATAAAATTCAGGAAAACTGAAAATGTGTTTGTTTTATTGCTATCTCTTAGGGTTAAAAATTTCTTCGACCACACCCAATGTGCTATCTCTTAGGGGTAAATTTGCTGTTGACCACACCCAATGTGCTATCCCTTACGGTTAAAATTGATTTTGCCGACGATCACCCCCGTCTACTGTTATGGAGAGTCCCCCCCCCCCCCCCCCCCCCCCCCCGGGTTATGAACAGAGGTTTCGAACATAGAGACACATTCTTTGATTTAACTATTTATGTCATTTACGTTACCCTAGGATGATTTTTTAACTGGAAAATAGTCAAAGTGTGAAAGTTTGGCCTTGTTTTATGGATAACTCAAACGTTTTTAGAGTTTGTCACGTCGTTTGATTAGTTTTGATGTTGATAATTGCAAAATATGCAAGAATCATTTACGTTCGGCTATATTTGGTCATTTACGTTACCAAATTGTTGACCAAATTACTATTTGGAACAAAGGTTCAGCGAAACGAATAGCAGACTGACCGAATTATGAACGTCTTGACAGTTGATTGCAATGAGTACCGTAAGGATTACCTCTTGGAAGCATTCATGAAGGGAAAAAACAAAAAAACAAATTGAATGTCTGAAAAAAAATCATATCATTTGTATTAATATATTTCATTTTTTCTCATTGAATCATGCGAATTCTTATCTTAAATTCAGCAAATATTACAAATTATGATCCAGAGGCATGATTCCAAGAAAAAAATATATTGAGAACTAAAATTCAATGGATATATGTAAATAAATGTACACATCTTGTTCAAAAAGATCTGTGGTCAATTTGTTAGTAGAGGGGGTTATACTTATACACGTAATTTTTTCGAGAGTAGGACAATCTCTGTAATTTTTCGGGAAATTACTCTCCACATATATACCTTTCATCTAAATAACTTTTTTCGTTTCTTGACAACACTTAATTTTATAACATTTTTCAAGGTCGGTGGCTCACGTTGACTCAGAATGGGTGAGAACTCCAGCCTCCATGGCTTGTATCTAGTTAGCATGATAGTCAAAACTATCCATATTCATAGAAAGAGGGTTTGTATCAGTACAGCTAGGGCCAACTCCAGCCTCCATGGCTTGTATCTATAGTTAGCATGATAATCAAAATCAGGGCTAAAAATAACGGCCGGTCAACGGACAATGTCCGGCCAGAATCCGAAGTTGTCCGGTCAAATCTTTGCCTTGCCGGTCATTTTGACCGGTCACATTCACTGTTTAGGAACCGCAACAAAATTCAGAGAAATAATCCCTTTATGGCTGGCTGTGGTCAATTATCACCGAGTAAACAACAGCGAGACTGAGCTGTCAGAATAATAAGATTGGGGAGTTGCGGTCGCTTGTAATTAAAGTATGATCGCTTGATACGGGTGAATCGAAGCATAACATGATTTGTGCTGTGACACGTCAAACACGTCAAGTTAGGTCGTTACTTTATTAGGTTGCACAAAACAATACTTTTCTTAATAAATCACTCCTTTTCCTGTGAACATGGAATGAAAACCCGTACCACAGCATTTAAAAACATAACTGAATTAGATTAAACAAAAGTTTGGCATCAGAAAGCGTTTAACTTTGAAGAAAAACAATTTGTAGAGTGTTTAATACAGCATGTGGCGGTAATCTTCAATGTCTTTCAGTCTTGCTAATGCATCCGGATATTCCTGAATGATTTGATTAAAATCTATTTCTGTAAAATTATTTCCTCGGATATCTAAAAGTACTTGACTGTTATTATACTTCAACAGTTCAATGACGCAACGTGGAGAAAGAGCTTTCCTATTGTAAGCAACATTTAAGAGTTTAAGATGTCCGTGCCTTTTAAAGTGTGGAGAGTTTCTGTAGGTTTCCTCCGAAATGTCTTGACAGCATTGAATAATCAATATTTCTAAACGTGGGCATTTTAAAGGAAGCTTAATAAACAATGAGTCGGTAACTGTACAATGGCTCAAGTTTAAATAACGTAGGCATCTAATGTTCAATACTTCAGTAAAGTCAGACGGAACAGTTTCTTTCTGGTAACCGATCCAGGGCAGAACCAAAGCATCAAGTTCCTTACATCGGCGCAAAATAGTGCAAAGTTCCCTCCAATTCAATCTACAGCACTCGCTCAACAGTATTTTGCTTGTTGATGGATAGATGAATGTTTTCTGAATATCCGAAGTGATGTTCCTTTGAAAGTCAAAATCAACCTTCCTCCAAACACAGCTACTATGAATAATATCATACCATTTTCTGCATACAAGAGTTATCTTGCAAACACGATCAACATCATTGAGATAGCTGAATATCATCGAAAGGACCAAGTGGGGCATGCTAGCAATATTCATCGTTTCTTGCTGGTTCTTTACAATACCGGATTCAAACAAAATAACCTTGGGAAGGCAGGCGATCAATACATGTAGAATAGCTCAATAACTATGGGGTTCCGTAGTTTGTTAATATTTCGGCGAGTTCAAATGCGCAACGTTCATCTGGGTGTGGTGCTAAAAGTCACACCTAGTCCGCCAGTGACACGGGACCTGCACCAGAAAGTATGAATGGGTGTATTGCATTGTTTATTTATTTATTCATACTTTGTCGCGTGGGCCTAACCTGGAAGAACTACCGCACCGGTTTGACAGAATATTATTTAACTTCATTGAAGATCGAAACGTATACACTAGTCATTTTCTAACGAGTTTCGGAAGCTATCGGTATGCGCTTATTACAGACAAAGCACTGAGTTGGTGATGGAGGACTGTACCAAGTGTGATCGAAAAAACACCAAGTACCGCTGTATTGGATGCAAGATTGCAATTTGTAATGAATGTTCAGTGGCTTGTTCTGTCGAAACGCCTGGTTACTGTGAGGAAAGGTACTACGTTGGAAAATGTGACGAGTGTCAGAGTGGCGGTGGTAATTCTCGTAAACAAGAGGTTTCTGGACGTTCAAGTGTATCAAAGCCCTCTACATCAAGCCTGGCCTCTTATTTCAGGATCCAAAGCAAGATACCGGTCACTGCCGAAACTAAAATTGTTGAGCCACAAGATGATTCCAGATCAGGAAATTGGTGCAAAAATCTCTGACTACTTCGACATCAACGTCTGCGAAGAAATCTCGCAACTTATCAGCGGCAACAGCTAATCGTTGGAAGTCAACAGTCTTGGCTCAACACATGGCAAATGAATGGCTTATAATAAATGTTGACAAGGCTGCTAACGTGACAAGTTTAAATTGTTCTGTTTGCAAAACCTTTGCTGAAAATTTGAAAGGTTTGAAAAACTTTTCCCCTGCTTGGGCTTTCACTGGTTCTACTAACTTGAGGTTGAGCAATGCTGAAGATCATGTGCGTGGAGAACCTCATAAAAGCTGAGGGCAATGGATTTTCACTTGAAGGAAGCAAAAGGACAGAGTGTCAGTGAAAGAGCAGAGTCTATGAAAGCAGCAAATGAAAATCGTCAAGAACTTATCACAACTGGGATTATGAACATGCAAGAAAGTGATCGTGTGAAGACAAAAATTAAATTTGAGGTGGCCTACTTTGTAGCCAAATCAGAATTACCACTGATTTCATACCCCGAACTTCTTAAGCTAGAGGAAAAGCATGGTGTGGAGATAGGCAACTCATATCGCAATAATATGAGTTGCAACATTTTCATCAATCACATTGGCGAGGAATTAGGTAAAATTTTACAGTGTCCTTACAGATGGCTCAGAGGACGTTTCTATCTCCGAGAAGGAAGCTGTCTTTGTTCAGTATTTAAACACCAATCCCCCGGACGAGACACCGTTCAAGTAGTGACTTCATTTCTAAGTTTGGTGGATATGAAGAACGGATGTACTGCTGCTGATATTGTTCAATCTATACGAAGCAGTTTTCAGAGTATCAACGTCAGTGATGATTGCTTTGAGAATAAATTGATTGGCTTTGCCGCTGACGGCGCCACTGTTAACCGTGGAAACAGAGAGGGAGTAATATCCATTCTCCAGCGTAACCTTCCTTGGGTGATTTACGTTTGGTGTGTGGCACATCGACTCGAGCTTTCTCTCAAAGATGCCCTAAAGAGTACTTGCTTCGATGCTATAGATGAAGTGCTGCTTCGACTCTACTACCTGTACGAGAATTCGCCGAAGAAAGTCAGACAGCTGCGCGATCTACACGCAATTTACACGTTCGAATTTGAAGAGGGAGGAGTCCGACCAAAACGAGCATCTGGTAAATATATTTCTTGTTTATCATTAGGCGTAGACTATTTGAATACAAAGACAGCAGGCTAAACTTTTTTTTAAATATTAATTAGTTTGTTAATTACTCTTTCAGGGACCCGTTGGATAACTCACAAAATCAACGCCTTACAGATGCTTGTTGATAAGTATGGTGTGTACATTCAGCACTTACAAAACATGTCTGAGGATAAGACCTTCAAGGCAGTGGACCGCCAGAAGTTCAAAGGATGGCTACGAAAGTGGCAACAGGCACGGATACCACTACTATCGTGCCTGTTCATTGAAATCTTGAGTCCAACAAAGGTTTTGTCTCTGGCTTTTCAAGGTGAGGATATCGATACAGTGTCCTCTATATCACGCATTGAAACAGCAAAGAAGCAGCTCGAACGTCTGAAAAAGAAAAATCTTGAGGATCTCCCCACTGTGAAACGCTTTTTCAACAAGGTTGATGAAGCTAATGGAGAGTTTTTATATCAGAATGTCGCATTGCACTCATTTCAAGCTGCCAAAGATTCCGCAAGAGAAGCGAAGGATGTGCTGTTGGAGCGAATTACGCAGGCCTTAGAAACAAGGTTAGAGGTGGCGGTAAATAGGTATGTCATTCATGCAGCCACTGTGTTAAATACCGAGGGATGGGAAAAGAAAAACGAAGATGAAGATGAAGATCTCCTCTTCGCTGACAATTGTGTGACTGAGTTGTACGATCACTTTCAACTCAGTGTCAAAGGCCGGTTTGGATTGTTCTTTCCATGATCTACTGGAACAGTGGCATTCTCTTGTGGAGTACACTAAGCGTTACCTCAACCCTTCCCAAACACCCTACTTACGTGTATGGAGACGAATCTTTGATTCTGCAAACAGAAAGGAGTGGAATATGGTGCTGATCCTCGTTGAACTTCTCTTTTCCATCCCCATCTCCAATGCAATAGTTGAAAGGTTGTTTTCATTGATGAAACGTGTAAAGACGGATTCCAGAGCATCTCTCAATGAAAGCACCCTTAACAACTTGATCAGAATCTGCGCAGAGGGCCCAAAGTTTGAGGATTATGATCCTACACCAGCCATGCAGTTATGGTCCTTAAGTGCTATTCGTCGCCCACAGCAAGTAAAACGAAAGCAATACAAGAGCAGAATCACTACGAAAAAGGCCAAAGTGCTGATCGACGAATCCTCATAGGAAGACGTAGAAGATGAAGATGAAGATGAAGAAGATGAAGTAGATGAAGAAGATGAAGTAGATGAAGAAGAAGGCAGTGTGCCGATAACAAGGGAACTCGGAGATCTTCAGTAGAGGATCCAAAGAGATATTTCCAAAGAGATATTTGTATATTTGTTTAGTTCATGTTAATACTATTAATTACAGGTAGTTAATGATGATCGTGTTTTACTGAGTATTTCTATTAGTGATGTACAGCAGATAATACGGATGGGTTACCTGTGTTTTTATTTATGAGTTAAGTTTAGCTTCCTCTAATTAATTCAATATGGCGGCGAGCCAAAAAGCGATCGCAACTCGCCTCGATAACAGTTAACGCTACACCAAAAAGTAAAACATACCATTCTATCTCACAGTAGTTCTGTTGTGTTTTAAATTGTCTGTTTGATCGTTAGTCAACGTCCGATGGCCCACACACAGGTATGAATACATAATTTGTACATATTTGAGTTTTGACCGGACAGAAATGAGGTATGACCGAGCTAAACTGAATTTGACCGGTCATCATGACCGGCGACAGACCGGCCGTTATTTTTAGCCCTGCAAAATCTATCCATATTCATAGAAAGAGGGTCTGTATCAGTGTAGGGTCAACTCCAGCCTCCGTGGCTTGTATCTAGTTAGCATGATCATCAAAACTATCCATATTCATAGAAAGAGGGTTTGTATCAGTGCAGGGTCAACTCCAGCCACCATGCCTTGCGCGAAGAGGTTTTTCCCCCTCTCCACTGGGTAATATTTTTGCAGCCAATGTTTCAATAACTGCGTAACGGCGTTGGTCGACGATTAATAACATGTATAAATATATGTTTTGGGCTTTTGTATTCTCCATCATTTTGATAAGCTTCCTTCTTCAAGAAATGTGCTGGTACAATTATAATTTTCACTGGGGAGGGGAGAGTAATTCGTTGTCAGGTTGTTGGGTGCGTAATCCGAACACAATACTTTGCGGGCGGTGATAACCTTGAAGAAATCTCTTAGGTTCTTTTAATTTGGTCGAAGACGTTCTGGTGTAAGTGACATAACTAATGATTTTCAGTATTTATTCTACTCACATTACCCCAGTGGTCAGTGGACATCCTTGGGTTTTGGAAAGAACTATTTCTTATGTCTAAATTTAGCATCGAAATTGTAAAGAAATCCTTCCATTCATGATCACGCCTTTCACGGGGAATTTTATTTGGCCGAATGGGGAATACAAGCCGTGGCGTGCACATTTGTTGTCAAACTTTCGCTTTCATTTCAGTCACTGTTTCTGAAATTATGCCTAATTACAGAGTTCACTGATGTTGACGGGTCTTGTGGCTCGCTTTGAATCGAATCTCGAGGAAAATATCAAATCGGCGAACTTGATTCACCAAGGTCGTGTTTGGAAGTTCGAAAGCTTTGTACAGAAACTTTACGTAAACTTTATGTGCGGGATTCCTGGGATTCTAGCAATAATCTTAAGATTGATTCGAAAACGATTCAATCTTCTGTTCTACATTAACGGTGTTGAAAGTACGACGAGCTCAAATTCGACATAAAATGATTGGTCTTACATCGGGGACAAAGATGCCTGTAGGAGTTATTGCTCTACCATCAATAACAATAGTAATAACCATGTCATTAGTCCTGCTATTTAGCCTTCTATATCCCCTAAAGTCGTCATTTTAGAAGGAAATATAGGAGTTGGTAAGGCAACTTTGGCGTGTCTGTTAGTGAGGAAGCTGACACCTGCCAAGGACAGGCCAAATACATTTAGTTTCATGTAAAATCGTAAGTTAATTTCTCCGTTCAACTGACTTCATCTTTCATCACTCAATAGACCAAGGACACTGTAGGCCAAGTACATTTAGTTTCTTGTAAGATCATAAGTTGATTTCTGTTCAACTATATCTAGCTAGAAGCATTATATAACTGGAAATACTAAGTGATGTTAATTTTGGCACATCCCAAGTTCATCATTCAATAGTTCATCCGCAGGCAGCCCAGACTCGACATATATTTCCCGCCTTTTGGGTTACCTGTGGTATGTTTCATAAGCGATCTCGGAAGAGTTTACATAATTGCTCCTTGTGAATTCTCTTTTCCGATTCCTACGAAATAAATCTTCAATAATAAAAGATTGATACTTAATGAAGTTTTGTGAGTAGTTTTGGGGTGATTTATGGACTTCTAAAGCAGTTTATTAGGCCTCGAGGTTTTGACGGTTGGCCGCGTGTCTACCTCATAGCTACAAACTGATACGCAAGGTATGCAGCTTCGAGGCGCTTTTCATCGATGTCACCTCACTCGCCGTCGAAATTCAAAAAAAAATCAAATCGATTTCGCCTCTGCTTTCGGCACACAAATCCAGACATGTGAAAGCACTTCTCGTCCACGTTTCAGGCCAAACGACGTGAAAACGGCCTGGTAAATAAATTCCGAATTCAAAATATTTCTCTCCGTATGTGATCTGCAGTTTGATCGGTCCACAAATCAGCGGTAGACACCGCAGGTGCAGTCAATGATACCCAAAAATTTGGTGTCAAGGGCGGGTTCAAATGGATTATATGACCAAACTCGCAATCGTTTCCGTGACTAACCGTGAAGACCTGAAGACTACGGCTACATCAATTCGCGACGAGAATACGGCTCCTTGTGAATTGTCATCATGAGGTAGGCAAGTGCAAGCCTTATAATGAGTTCTTATTTCATTGCAAAAATATCAGTTTGCTCACTACAAGAGTCAGATGAGGAGAGAAACTAATTTTTGGTCCAACAAAACCGGCTAGTACTAATACTCTATAGTACAAGGCTTCAAAAATGCTGCCGGGCTGAACTCACGTATTTCATCTAGAGTTTACAAAATAGTATTAGCTTCTAGTGCGAACCGTTGGTGAACTAAAATTACAGATACAGCAAATCTGGTCAATGTTTCGTGTCCTATCCTGGAAGAACTCCTTTGAAGAGGAGAATTAATGTAGTCATTATAGACCCAAGAAGCGAGTATCCTTGATTTCTCAGTGCTTGACATATGATACCGTTATATGAAAAACCTCCAACACTTTTCATGTGATATTTCCTTTCTGTGAGCCGAGCTATCGACAGATTAGACATCTTATATTTTTATGCCTAATCCGGCTTAATCCTTTTTTACAGGGCCCCCATTGATAACAGTTTTTACTGAATGGGTTACCCTGTATAAATATCGATTATTATTTTTATTATTTTATTATTATTATTATTATTAGCATCCCGGCGGATAATAAACATACTTTATGTAACGAAAGGTTTCTACTATTCAGTCTTCGGAAACCACATGCTTATTCGTATCAAATTTCTCAGGCCAGATGAGTTTCCCATGCCCAGGGAGATCCATGCGGCTTTGAAAACTGATACATTTTTTAAATAGAATTTTGCTTAATTCTTCTCCATAATTCCAACGAAACTAAACGGTAAAAGATTCTGTCGGTTCTTCATTTTTGGGGAAATTATGGCTTTAAGTTGTCTGTATGGCCTGATATATCAATGATGTTCAGCGCCGTGTATTCGTGCTTACCCCCGGCTAGTTAAAAATCCTACACAGTGTACCGATAATTTGGGTAACTTTTATATCTTGTCAGGAGCCCATAGCTATCGGCTCCTGACCTTGTAATATAGCTTTAGAATATGATGATTACAACATGAAAGGAATATGGTAACAACGTTTTATAAACACATTATACGATGGATAAACCACGAAGCCATTGCCCCCAGTTCCTCTGCCCGTATGGAACACGTTACTTGTAACTCTTTTACGGTGGAAAATTCAGTAACTGAGCATCTCTAAAACAAACTGACTGTACCTGCATCATGATCTTTGACAACCTTCGACATAGCTAACATACAATTGCAATCAATTTAATATCTGAAACGTATTAACGAGGTTAACTTTGTATTAAAAACGTGCTGTCTGCCCGTTGTCCGTATTAACGGGGTTATTTTAAGAGGGAATGTATGACCTTTCCGTCGGGACCAAGAAAATTGTCCGTAACTGAACCGGGTGTCCGTATTAACGGGGTGTCCATAAAGGCGGGGTTCGACTGTAGTTTCTTATTGCTATTCAACTGACGTTTAAAACGTTGTTGATAATTTCAGTAAACCAACTGACGTCAACGAACCGTTAAGTGAGCCGGATGGAGATGAGTCACATGAGCTCGAAAGGTAACACGCATTGTAAGGCAATTAAAGAATAGTTTGAGAATAACTTTTCTTTTTCTGAGACCGTAATTCTCCAATGGAAAAAGGCGGGAACCATTTAACTCAGTGTTTCAATAGGTCTAATCAAACTAGTTATACGGCGTAGGTGGAGTTTCACACTTAAAGTGCACCTAACCCCTTTTGCGATTTTTATACATATGAATCTTTGAAAGGATTTGAGGAGGGGCTGAATGGGGTTGACTGATAACTGAGAAATGGCCAAAAAATATTACTGTTAACTGAGAATTTTACCTTTTTTTAGCTGTTAGCTGATATTTGTGAGATAGCTGTTACCTGATATTTCATTATTTTTTATTAAAATGACGTAACGTCACATGCTATTATTGGCTTCTCGGATGGTTTTCGACAGATTTGATTCAGTTGATAATAGTCAAATATTAAACATGACACATCAGAGTTATCTGATACTAGAAAAATCTATTGAATAGACAAAATGTAGTGTTTGATGTTGAATTAGCGGTTATTATTCATTTCATACCAGCAAATATGTATTCAAATCAGGTTAGGGTAGTCTTTTTATATAACTTAACTGATAACAGCAAAATTTAACAGATAACTGATAAATAGCTAAAAATTTAGCTGTTAACTGATATTGGTACCCCCCCATTCAGCCCCTCTTTGAGTACTTCTGCGAAGAAATTTTTGACTTACAAAGAATACTTTATGTTCTTGGCTTGTTTGAAATGGTGAAAATTTGACCTTTCCTGACCCATGACCGCGGAAGAAAAGGCCTGGGTCGATTCTGGATCTTACGTCATCTAATTCATTCGACTTTGTAATAAGTTGAATAAATGTTTAGCATTTTGTCTAAAATAACTGTTTTCTTTACTAACAACTCACATACCGTATAAATTCTCTATATAGCGATGTTGTTGTGATAGAAAACCAAACATATAATACGATCGAATCTCGCGGAGAAAGGATTTCAGCAAAGCGAGAGCGCGTGCACAAGGATAAATCTAACA
Source organism: Actinernus sp. WN-2022 (assembly GCA_030867875.1). NCBI lineage: Eukaryota > Metazoa > Cnidaria > Anthozoa > Actiniaria > Actinernidae > Actinernus > Actinernus sp. WN-2022. Next base: position 119,645,503 of record JAOWCC010001589.1, read on the forward strand.
ACTTTAGATCCTCATAGGTTTTACGAAAAAAGCATTTGAACTTGGCTAGTCAGACACACTCATACAAATTCGACTTAAATTTGTGCTAAGGCAGAAGGCCCATGTTAGGGTCTTTTTTAAAGCAACCGGCCAAATGAAAGCATAGTAATGTTTATTAGACTCAATTAAATAAAAAGCCGCTGGACACGGACTTCTAAAATGTAAACCGAAGCTACGAAAACCATTTTTCAAGGACTACCTGATACGAATTTAGCCCTCTTCTTTGTATTTGAATTTCCCGCAAAGCAGTTAATGAGGTGACGCGTGAGTGATGTGTCGCTTTAATTAGATGTGCATCCCGCCATGTCGTCAACTCGTTCCTGGCGATGCGGGTGGGCGGGATGATGCTATTTTCCACCTCCAATTAGCCGGTAACAAAACGAGCGGGGGACTGGAACTGAGTCAGTAAAACTAATTCAATTAATAACTAGTCAAAGTGAGCATTATTTTCCAAAAGAACAGATCAAACTTAGCTAGTCTGGAAAGTTTGGTGACCTTTGGCTCAATATTGACGATGCTAGAAGGCATCAAATATGTCAATTTTCCCATACAAACTCTCTTATTTTTTAACGTTGTCCCTCCAAACCATAAATAAATTTCAATTGCTTATAATTCAGACAGGATTCACTTGAATCACGTCAAACTTGGCACACATGCTAATTTGAACATGCTCTATCATGTGATTAACTTCGTTTTAGAATAAGAGTAATTCTGATAAACTCGGTCCCAGTTCCCTGCTCGTTTTGTTACTGGCTAATTGTCGATCTTTCTAAAACAGCGTTTTGAATCTTTTTCATAATATGCAGCATGATGGCCAAGACCTCAAACGACAGTAAACATGACACTCCAGAATTTGACGACGTATTTCAGTACGTGAAGACGTTCGGAAGATACCACAAGATTGTGCTCTTCACCTCGTGCTTTCTGGCAACATTGATCTCTTTCCAGTACTCTACCTTGATATTTGTATTCGGGACACCCAACTTTCACTGCGAGGCAGCCACCAACATTTCCTGTCAGCCTAACAAGTGCTGTGCTAACTGTACTTCCTATGTTTTTGATGGGCCTTTCAACAGTGTTGTCTCAGAGGTGAGTTGTTAGCAGCCAGTGTTTGATTTGTGCGCGACAATCTGGTAGACATGCAAGCCTTGTAGCTTCAATAGATAATTAGTGTAGTGTAGATCTGTGTCGACTGAAAAGTAAGAGACTGGATTATATAAATGATGTACCCAAGGCGTTCTGGCTGGTATTTTTTTTCTGATGGGTTAATGGGATCCCTGTGGTTTGTACTGATTGGTGACGTCACTGTCATCAAGTCGTGGTCTGTGACGTCACAAACCACAGGGATCTCAATAACCCATCAGAAAAAATACCAGCCAGAACGCCTATGTGACTAGGCTGTTAACAGCAGTGGACAGCAGCGCAAGTTATAGCTGACGTGCCGCTAGCCCTCCTCCTTTCTAAGAGAGAGGATAGCTGATAATACAGTGGCGTCTACGAATAGCAGTTTCAGAGGTATTGACCTGAACGCCTCTCTTCAATGTTATGAAACGTCATTGAAACCATCATTCTTGCATGACACCACACCCTCTAAACAAGCACCACTAATTTAGATACACAGTTTGAATAGTGCTTCATTACATCGAAGTGAGGCGTTCGGGTCAATAGCGGCTGACCTGCTATTCGTAGACGCCACTATAATATCAGCTATTGTGGAAGGACCTCACTCGTGCGTATAGCTGGAAATGGCAGCTCCAAGATTCCTATTAGCTGGATTGAATATAGTAATCAGGTTCGATAACTTCCAGTAGAATCGCAACTATTATACCGGAAAACGAAGAGAAAACGAAGAAATAAGATGGGCGATTTAAGAAAAATCAGTGTTAAAAGCGGCTTAAAGAACTAATTCACTGGAGATCAAATCCTTAGTTGACACCGATGGAAGCCGCGTGCTTTTGCCGCTCGGCCATAGATCTGATCATAAGTTACGTGCTTCGAAAATAAGCTATATGTAGAGAGGTGCAGCGCATTTCAGGCACGCCGCGCGGTCCGCAACGTCCGCATGAATCAGCGATGTTTTCTTCTCTATGGTGCTCCGCTTGCGCGAACAACCTAGCTAATAAGGCTGTGTATATTTGTGCTCGTCATTCGCCTATGAAGGCTCGCCAAAATAGTTTTTACACATGACTCGTAAAACTACACAGCCGTATTAGCTGCTTAGCAGACTAATAACCCTTATATACATACTAGATGTATAGGCCATTTTGACGATGTTGCGCGCGCAGCTAGAACAATGGCTATCAGAACGAGTCTCAGCAGCTCGCGTCTATTGTTCTACTGATGCGTGCGCAACGTCGTCAAAATGGCCTATTGTCCGCTGCCTACACCACAGGCTAACCATCCTCCCATTTTGTGTATTTGTCACTGATGTTTTAATAATCCATCTTTTCGAATAAAATACCCTTTTGACTTGATTTGTGTATGTGTTGATTTAGCGCGCGCTCATAATACAGCTCGGGTTTCCTGTGGCTTAGGTTTGTTTACATATAGCTCGGGCTTCCTGTGGCTCATCTCGCCAACTACATAAAAATACACAAGGCAGGCAACTAAATTCATCGCCGATAGGCGAGACGCGCGAGAATTTTGTCGAAAAACGAAAACTTCCAGGTTCCTGCTCCCTCTCTAACATTCAAACTATTGAAGAACAGTAAATGAGCTTCGTTTTTGGTGCTAATTCACGGTGATATCGAGTGTTACACACTCGTAAAAGCTTCCTAGAAAGCGTCAAACTGTTCCATATTTTCGGCGATTTCTTTTTCTTCCTATGATCGGGAAGTGAGCTTGCTCATTCCAAGAGTGCCAGGATCTTTGAAATTTCTAGTCGAGAGTGTGAAGAAGAAGTTCCACTTTCTTCCGATTTGAAGTAGTCGATTTGAGTTAGTCCGTCCATCACTTTAAACCTTGTCTAACAGTTCCAGCAAATGTCCAACATTTCCTCGTTGTTTGTCGAAGGCAAAGAAATAAATCCTGCTAAACCGTTTAGCAGGTGCACAGCGCCGTTAAGTGGAGAGAGCGGCCCAGAAGTTCGTCCGAGACCAAACATTCTCGGGCGAGATTCCGGAGGACACTGATGTCAGTGATGAGTAGATCTCATTTAGCACAATTCGTAGTTCTTGAAAGGTAACCAAGCCTTGGTCTCGCATGGAGGCTGGAGTTGACCGTGCATTGATACAAACTCTAACGGGACCTGAAACAACAATAGGGTCTGATCAAAGTCAGGACCCAGCTAATTCACATATCGAATTGGAATTTAGCGTATTTGTTTTAGTGGAGGGAGGAAAACCGGAAAACCCGGAGAAAAATCCTCGAAACAAAGTCGATATACCAACACATTCAACTCACATATGGCGCCGTGTCTCGGGGGATCGAACCTGGGCCACAGAGGCGAGAGGCGAAGCACTTAACCACTGCGCCATCTAGCCCGGCTCCCCTTTCTATAAATATGGATAGTTTTGATTAGCCTCGATGTCACCTTTCAAAATGCCGCTCACGAACTACGAATTGGACTATTGGATAAATAGCCCCTTGTAACGTAGGGTCTCAAGTTGAGCAAACCTCACAAGAACTTGCTCTAATATTTATATTTTGCTTTGTAGTTGAACCTGATTTGTGACAAGGCCTACCTTGGAGCCACCGTCCAGTCGTGTTTTTTTGCTGGTATGCTCGCAGGATCGTTTATCGCTGGGATGGTTTCAGATACGTTCGGAAGGAAAAGGTGCACTATGGTGTCTGCTGCAATCATGGTACAGTAATTCCCCTGTAAACATCAGTTTACTAATATTTGCGCTCGCGTTTTTGATTAAGTTATGGACTAGTTTAAGTATATGTATTAGTCAGTTTTTAATACCATTCAAAGGTGGTCTGAGAACCTCAACAGGCTTAAAACCCCTCTATGGAGGTCTTCGAGGGTCTACGATTTATCGTCCTTATGGCTCTATCAATTCCAAACCTGCGCACCCCCCCCCCCCTCCCCCTCCCTGGGGTATTTGTGGAGCATTTGACATTTTGGAATCAGAACGTTGAAAATGGCCCACTGTGGATTCATCTAAGCTGTGCAAATGCCGCACAGTGGGGTCGTTTGGAACGAGTGCAAAACTCTCTTTGACCATATACACGTACAACTTATTCCAAATATATATGACTTCTTATCGATTGTAAAACTAAATTTCTACAACCCACATCCTTTACGCTCTAAGAAACATAGGTCCCTGGAGCATGGACCACCCACAAATTGACATTATTCGGTTTTCCGGAAATAGGAAACGCAGGCGCACAGCTCGTGGAATTCACGATTGAGAGCGAGTGAGTGAAGTTATTATTTAAAAAAACGTTGAGCATAATTGTTATAGGTAAAGCTGAAGGGAATAGCTGATATTAGAGTGGCGTCTACGAATAGCAGTTTCAGCGGTACTGACTCGAACGCCTCACATCGATGTAATGAAGTAATATTCAAACTGTGTTAGTCGTGCTTGTTTAGAGGGTGTTGGCAAGAATGATATATAGTTTCAATGGCGCTTCACTACACTGAACTGAGGCGTTAGGGTTAATACCGCTGAAACTGCTATTCGTAGACGCAACTGTAATTCAGCTATTGGATACGATAGTCCATGTGGCTGGCTGATGGCAGGTTTAAGGAATATTAGTGTGAAAGCGACTTAAACAATGAACGCTGAGAAGAAAATATTAAGAAATTTGAGAAAGAAAAAGAAAGAAATATAATAAAATGAAAAAAATGCAACGCACGCTTGGGGGAATCGAACTCTGCCCTCTATATCCATAGATCGCACGATGGCACGATCTTTAACGCTTGGCCACATAACCTACACTAGTACATCAGGATTCGAAAAACCTAAGAATATGTAGAGCATACGCACCTCGGAACGGTGTTGCTTTTGCTATCTTTCTATATCCATGATGCTACTTGCAAAACAGTTCCTTGCCTTTACTGGTCAAGGCCTTGTAGGTTCTAAAATACTGTTTAATGCAATACCAGCTAGGTAAGACAAAACTACGATAACACAGCATGCGTCCATGTACCTTACTGTAGATAAACCAATCGATAATTTAGTTTTACAATCGATAAGAAGTCATACATATTTGGAACAAGTTGTACGTATATGGAACAAGTTGTATATAAATGGCCAAGTCGTAAATTTATGGAAAAAGAGTTGACGGTATTTGGAGCAAGCTGTATATATGCTGTATGTATATATGACATTAGTACATTCGTTCTTTTTTTCAGATTTTAGCGGCATTCGCTTCCGCATTCATCGACTGTGTGTCTTTCCTCGCATTTCTACGGTTTCTTGTTGGCTTTGGTTTAAGTGGAATCACCACTGGATACTACACATTCATCTTGGAATTTGTAGGGCCAAAACGACGGACAATGGCGTCGAGTGTATTTCAGGTTTATTGGGCTATCGGCCATTTTCTGTTTGCTCTCGCGGTATATTTTATACGCGACTGGAGGCCTTTGGTGTTGGTAACGAGTCTGCCTGGATTGCTGTTATACGCCTTCATCAAGTGAGTACACATTCTTATACGACTTGGCATTTCCAAGTGCAAATACAGGACAAAAAGTGTGCAATTACACAACCTCGTTCCCAGGAATCTTCACGCGCCTCATCCACAGCACCGTGGCAATCGGCCGCTGATTGGCTAAACGTTTGAGAGAGAATGTTGTCTTCTCAGTGCATTGCGCATTCAAATTCGTTAAAAAAACAAGTACTTAGCTGTTTTTGCCATTTCAATACTCGCCTCTAAATTGTATATTTTAAAGTACAACAATGCATGGTTGGAATTCATTGGGATAATTTTTCAGCCGTTCTTCGATTCAGCGATGATGAATCCAAGATGGCGGAATGCTCCTCAAAATATGCCCAGTCATGAGCCCATTACCAGGAGCGTCCATATATATATACTATACCCGTGAGTCAACGTATGACCGGTTCGACCTATTTTTAGAACATGTTTCCCGGGTAACAGCCTTCTGAATCTGCTGCGATCGTGCATATGCTTGCAGTAATTATCGAGATTAAGAATGATCTATTGTTCTTTGAGGTGATTTTACTAACGCTGCATTGTCCTGACTATAGTTTGATTGGATTCCCAAAGTGTGGGCACGTGAACTCCCGTGAGATCTGTTCTAAATATAGCTCAATCCGGTCATACGTTGACTCACAGACCAAGTATGGGAGATGGACGCTCCTGGTAATGGGCTCCTGGCCCAGTTCATTTATATAATTATATACAAAACATGCTTTTAGCGCTTTTCGGAAAATAATAATTAAATATTCGGCATAGGTTGGGGTCGCATGACGTAACATACGTTATCGCCGCCATCTTGGTTCCCTTTGATAATAAAAGGATTCCTCGTTAGCTTCTCTTGTTAGTTCATCGAACATGGCGGACATGTCTTTGTTATTTGAATCTCTTGATATTGATTGCACACCAGCAATTCGGTTGTTCAGCTAGATCCATTTTCGACGGCATCCAAATACAGCAAACTTCCTCTTGGTCTCTTCTATATCGGCGGGTGTAAAGTACAGGTCACAGGTCAGGTCACAGGTTGTTAATTCTAAGATAAATCCTAACCTAAACCACAAACCTAACCCTAACCATCGGATGAGTTCACAGGTAAACGACGGGTTCTCACTCACCTAGACCTAAGGTTCACCGGTAAATAAGAAGTGACCTGACCTGTGACCTGACCTGTACTTTACACCCGCCGCTTCTATATGGTTATATCAGCTTTAATGTTTCAAGGTGCACAGTTAATTACAACTGGACTAATCTCGTTCCCAGATCCTCTCCTACCCACTGGATGTATGGTAAGAGAGGATCTAGGAAGGTTAGGAACTGGTCATGGGAAGGTGTGCTTCACTGAACGCTCACCGTACTTTCACATTTTGAGAGCAAAATTGATCCCAAGCGCCTGTCTACTAACAGAAGAGATTAAGATCGATAGTGAAACATACTGAGGTTATGTTGAATCAACAGAGTTTTCCCAGAGTCTGCTCGTTGGTTTCTCTCCCAGGGACGCCTAGAAGAAGCGCATACAACTCTTATGAAGTATAAAGGCAAGGAAAACAACCCAGTTGACAAAACTATACTGAGGAACTTCTTAGAAGAAGTGAAACAAGACCAGCTAGGGCAGAATAATACCAAGCTCAGGGTTTATACTCCACTGGACTTGATTCGTACCCCAAAAATAAGGAAAAGAAGCATAATCTTAGCCTTTAACTGGTAGGTTAAAACACGTCAAACATTTAAAGATTATTCAAGTAAACGTTTAGATATACTATTCAGTCATGCGTAATATTTGGCTTTGTTGATGAATCTCGGCTATGTTCTGGGGCGGATCCAGAGGAGGTTCGGGGGTTTCGATCGAACTCCCTTTCTCTCGCTCGCTTACAAAAGACAACAAAGAAATGGTCAGATATTTTGGCACTCGCGTACATCGAATCCCCCCCCCCACTTCTCTCGCTCGAATGCCCCATTCTCTCGCTCAACCCCCCTCCCCTCTCACACAATCCAGCCGGATCCGTCCCAGCTGTTTACACTGTTTTTGATCAGCTATTGTTTTCAATTCTTGTAATTATTTATATACATGACTTGCTGTTACGACCTTTCGTAATTGGGTTTTAGTCTATTATATTATCATACATTCAAAAAAAGGGACTAGCCGGGTTTGCGCAAGTGGTAAGCATTTTGCCGCTAACATGTAGCACAGTAATCTTACACATGGCCCTCTGTGGACTTAGTCCTTGAGTTTGAGTTTGTTGGTATCTCGCCCTTGCTCCGAGTGTTTTTCTCCCAGTGGGTTCTCCGGTTTTCCACCCTCCGAAAACCAACACGCTAAACTTCCAATTCGATCTGTGGATTAGCTGGATCCTGGCCTGGCTTTGATCAGCCCCTATGGTTGTTTCAGGTTCCGTTAGAAATTCATATGTCATGTACGGTGTGTTCATACATAGTTCTACTCTTTGCATATTCCAGGTTCTCTGTTAGCTTCCTTGGTAATGCTTTTTTACTGTACATCGGTAACCTGGCAGGCGATATCTACCTGAACTTCACCATTATCAGTGCTCTCAGGCCGTTAGCGATCGCTGTCACGTGGCTGATGCTCAAACGGTAAAGTAACTCAGCCGAAGTCCCGGGGGGGGGGGGGGGGGGGGGGGGGGTACTCCCATATAAAAGCTGAATGTCAGGCAGTTGATCATGCGTGTATTAATCCAGTTAAGATTCTTAGAACTGGTCTTTACAGGTATCCCGTCCAGGGGCTCTTCTTTCTCCTTCCCCTCCCCCCCCCCCCCCCCCCCCCCCCCCCCCCCCCCCCCCCCCCCCCCCCCCCCCCCCTCCCCATATTTATTGTTACATTATTGTCAAACAGGAACCCATAATGGGCTCCTGTGTCAAATTAATAATAAAGTATTGATTGATAAGTAAACCGCTCGCCTCTCACCTCTGTGGCCTGGGTTCGATTCCCGGACGCGACGTCATGTGCGAGTTGAGTTTGTTGATTCTCACCCATGTTCCGAGGGTTTTTCTCTAGGTTCTCTGGTTTCCCTCCATCCATAAAAACCAACATGTGAGTTGAGCGTTGAGTGCAGACAATATATGAATGTAGTAAGGAGTGTGTGTGGGATGAGTCTCGATACATTAGCATATCTTACTAGAGAATATATGAATCTAGTAAGAAGTGTGTGTGGAATGAGTCTCGGATACATTAGCATATCTTACTAGATAATATATGAATGTAGTAAGAAGTGTGTGTGGAATGAGTCTCGGATACATTAGCATATCTTACAAGAGAATATATGAATCTAGTAAGAAGTGTGTGTGGAATGAGTCTCGGATACATTAGCATATCTTACTAGAGAATATATGAATCTAGTAAGAAGTGTGTGTGGAATGAGTCTCGGATACATTAGCATATCTTACTAGAGAATATATGAATGTAGTAAGAAGTGTGTGTGGAACGAGTCTCGGATACATTAGCATATCTTACTAGAGAATATATGAATGTAGTAAGAAGTGTGTGTGGAACGAGTCTCGGATACATTAGCATATCTTACTAGATAATATATGAATGTAGTAAGGAGTGTGTGTGGAATGAGTCTCGATACATTAGCATATCTTACTAGAGAATATATGAATGTAGTAAGGAGTGTGTGTGGAATGAGTCTCGATACATTAGCATATCTTACTAGATAATATATGAATGTAAGTAAGGAGTGTGTGTGGGATGAGTCTCGATACATTAGCATATCTTACTAGAGAATATATGAATGTAGTAAGGAGTGTGTGTGGAATGAGTCTCGGATACATTAGCATATCTTACTAGATAATATATGAATGTAGTAAGGAGTGTGTGTGGGATGAGTCTCGATACATTAGCATATCTTACTAGAGAATATATGAATGTAGTAAGGAGTGTGTGTGGAATGAGTCTCGATACATTAGCATATCTTACTAGATAATATATGAATGTAGTAAGGAGTGTGTGTGGGATGAGTCTCGATACATTAGCATATCTTACTAGAGAATATATGAATGTAGTAAGGAGTGTGTGTGGAATGAGTCTCGATACATTAGCATATCTTACTAGATAATATATGAATATAGTAAGGAGTGTGTGTGGGATGAGTCTCGATACATTAGCATATCTTACTAGAGAATATCATTAATGTAGTAAGGAGTGTGTGATACATTAGCATATCTTACTAGAGAATATCATTAATGTAGTTAGGAGTGTGTGTGGGATGAGTCTCGATACATTAGAATATCTTACGTATACTAGAGAATATCATTAATGTAGTAAGGAGTGTGTGATACATTAGCATGTCTTACTAGAGGCCAAATCAGCCTCATTCATCCGTGGTCTGAAACAAAACATTTAACATTGATATTTACCAATTCCTTTTTCTTTTTCCAGATGTGGTCGTCGCATAACTCACGCTGGTATTCTTCTCGTGTGTGGAACACTTTGCCTGTTCAGTGTGGCCGTACCTGATGGTAGCTTATGAAAATATATTCTTGGTTTGCATGCCGGTGACATCATCAAAAATCTAAACTATAAGTCATACAAAGGTGTTCTATACTGATAGATTATAGACATCGGAACATATTTCTTGATTGGATAACCAAAGCAATAGATGTTATTGTTTGCTTCGTTCTATTAGTCTTTGTTCTATTGTTTGTAGGTGAAGGTAGTAGCAAATTGGAGCAAATCTTACGAGCGCTGCGAGGCGACCCGTTTTGTCCGGAGAAGAAAAAAAGAATTTTATGACACAACGGCCCAGCGTGTTTTCAGAAAAGCATAAATATCCAAGTGAATCCTTAAAAGTTGCAATAATTTTAATGGGAAATTAAGCTTTATTTGTTTTGTAGGTTTATGGCTGCCATGTTGATGTCCCAGTCTGTTTCAAACCAGTTCCTATAGAAGGCCTCTTATGAGCCATTTCGTCAACTACAAAAGGACTGGGACCGAGTGTACGAATTTAAACGAATTCAAAACTAATTGTATTGTTTTTTAATGAACAAGAAAGACCACAAGAAAGACCACATGGAAATTATTATGTTTACCGGGTTTGAGCATATTTGAGTAAATAAAAGCTGACTAGGAAGTGTTTGAAAATTTCGGGGGATGCCAAACATATATACTGAACTCTCTTATTGCTGGTTTGCACGTGACGTCATAGCCGCCATGTTGGTGCCCTTAAACAATAGATCCCTCGTAAGCTTCTATTATTGGGGCACCAACATTTGTTATTTGAATCTCTGGGGATTGAGTGAAAACCAGCAATTTGTCATTTTTAAATGCTTGCTATTCAGTTCTCTTTTACTCAAACATATTCAAACTCGTTAAACATACTAATTTCGGTGTACGTTTTCTTGTGGCGGGGTTCATTTAAAAATATAACAAGATAAGTTATGAATTTTATTAAATTCATTTACACACGTCCTTTTACAGTTTACGAAAGGGCTAACAACACAATATTTCTTAAACTTCTGTCAGATTCAATGGCATGGAATAGCCAAACCCAATTACTACTCCATGAGTTTCTATTGTTATAAACATTATCATCATCATCATTAATTAACTGATATAAGGTTGATATCGTTGTTTTTTAGATCAACCATTGGCAAGAACTTGGATTTTTGTGGCTGGATCGACAGTTGCTTCTGGGTTGTGGGTAACCATACACCTCATCGGATCTGAGATGTTTCCAACTGTCCTCAGGTAACTTAAACCACAGGCAACCCAAGCTATAATTTCGAGTTGTTGGCGTGTTTATTTGTCAGTCTATAGGCTTCTTCTCCCTAAGAAAGGAGGGGGAATCAGAAAAGGAGAAAAAAACGCAAAACGCTAATAAACTACAAAGGACAACAGATAGAGCAAAGGTACGTTTATTTCAGTTGATTTTAACATCGATAATGGTAACATTTGTAATTTTCTACATTTATAGTAGTTCCCATACAAAGCCTATGTAACACACAAATAAAACACAACAACAACTCGGAATAATTAGAGCTTGGGTTGTATGTGCATAAACAGCTAGAAACTGCTGCTTACCTACAAAATATAATCACTGGTGGATCCAGGGGAGGGCTTTTGGGGGTTGCAACCCCCACTATGATTCCTGTAAATCACTGTAATCACTGTAAATACAATTTTAAAATCTCTAGATTAAAAAAAAACCTGTTGCAAACCTCCTCCCCTTTCACAAAATCCTGGATCCGCCCCTGAGAATAAAATACTTTGGTAATATCAGAGGCATCTAACGGTATTAAAACCTTTATAAAAACGAATATTGGCGTTTTTATAACAGATATATTTAAACACGTTGAAAAAAACGGTTTTTTCAGCTTGCCGACGAACAGCTATACCAGCTATTCTGCAGTGCCTGCCAGCCTAAAGCTTGTGAAGAATTTCTAAATTTCCCAGCTGGAAAATTTAAGTGAATGCAGTGGTATGAAATGAGTCAAGATCATCAGTAAATAAATCACTATGTAGTTGAAATACCGGCAGGCCAAAAAGAAAGCTTGAAACATTTCAAATTTAATACCATTATAGGTGTGTCAGCAAAATTTCGACACCCTGCAGAATTCAATATTTTTGAAAAATAGAAAACAAAACTGAAGTGCAGAATTTGGCAGCTGAGAAATGTCAGACTTCAAAATCAGTTGCCAGCCGAGTGGCCCAGAAGAACAAATATTTTGCAGAACCGTTCGTTGGATGTTCCTGACAAATTTGACACAAAAACCTTAAGTTTCTTACTCATTCACACAATACGCGTCTCCTTTCTAAATCAAATTAACCACTGACTTACAGACATACGCCATTAAGCACTAAGGTCCTATAGAGGCCATATACATGTATTCATTTGATTCTTCTTGCAGAGCAACAGCACTAGGAACAGGATACACAATCGGCCACATTGGATCTATGCTGGCTCCATATGTTGGCATGATGGTAGGTTAGCTGGCTCTCGATATGATTCTTTACTCATAAATTATTTACTTCCATAATCAATGCACGTCTTTATGATTACTGTAGCAAAATATGCGTTAAAATGTGAGCAATGCGGATTTAGGAAAAAAACACGGGATTTCTGACATCATCTTCATTCTTGAATGAATCATTGATAAGTATGTCAGTCAAAAATCAAACCAAATAAGAAGGGAAATCCGACTCTCGATTCTCTCGTCGTATACCTCCGCCACAGTTCCAGTCCATATTTTTCGAGTTAGCTGTCCTTTCCTCTTAATATGTAGATCCGGTATAACAATGTGGTTATTGCACTAATTATAAATGTATAATGACAACAAAAAAAAGCAAGACTGTAGTCGTATAACCTGGGCGACTCGCACAGCAGTCCATCACACTAAACTATTGGGCACGCGTATCACAATAACCATAACCCGAGTATCGTAAGAGGCCCAAAGGGAAAGGGGGAGGTGGACCGAGAGAGAGGGACGAAGGGAAAAGTAGGTTAGCATTATGCTCCTTTCCCTTTTCTCTCCCCTTGTCCCCCTCCCTTTAAGCCTGATCCTCAGGTTACAATGACCGCTGTCCTGTTATCTCGCTTGTGTAGGCGCAGCTTCCAGGACTCTCCATCACTTTACCGCTGACCATCTTTGGCGCAGTCTCAATATCTGCCGGTATTGTGTCACTATGGTTACCCGAGACTATGAACGCCACCATGCATCAGACTGTCGAGGAGGAAGAAGCAGCCCCGGAGGATTATGGGATACCTTGCTACGCATACATCCGAGAAATAGTTAAGCGATGATCCCCAAACACTGAACATCTGACTAGAGAAGATCTATATGTCAGATCTTAGTGGCGTAGATTGTCGAGTTTATTGATTTCTTTTGTTTTGCTGGTAGTTTTTAGTTGGTTCATGACATGCTGACGCACTTGTTCATCACTTTATCACTTTGGTCAATTAATGGACTGAATTACAGTCATAGGCAAGACAACAACGACAAATGGTCTGCTCCTAATACCTAATATAAGATCACTAGTTTGATCCAACGTACACCAGCAGGATTGTCGTTCACGGTTGCTTGCTTGAACAATTCGTCTAATATAAGAAGCAATAACGAAAACATAGAAAATCACAGTTGATGCATGGGCCTTTTGCACGATATAATCAGGTGGTTGTCGTTGAGGACAAAAAATATCGCACCAGCTTCATTTATTTAAAGGCACCTGTACGAGATTGGTGGTGTTATTAGCAAAACCTGTTTGTAAATGCTATTTTCCACCGATTGTCAATCTTTCTAAAACTGCATTTTTAAAGATTGTTTCCCCTCCAGGAAAGCCTTTCCCATGGAATCACGAGCTCAATTTATTCGTTATTCAAATGGTACATTATCATCAGTGTATCATGCACGTGTCGTGACTAGTTTCCTGCAAAAGGTCTAGTTCTTGTCCGCCATTTTGAAAGGTAACCAAGTCTTTCGTAACATCGAGGCTGGAGTTGATTGAGCCGTTCCACTACTATAATGCATATATTCATACATACTTTTATACTTATCATATGTATTTAGAATGTAATTTGAGCCGGCTAGATAATTATCTGAATTAAATTTGAAAAATTGTAATAAGTTCCCAAGACACATATATTCGCCTGTTGGCTTTGCAGAAAACTGAGCAATGTGAACGCCGTGTAATAAGTAAATCATGTAATATCGATCGCGTAATATCGATCACGTGACTGACTCCCGTGGATTTTATATTGAATATTACAATATTTCGGCTGGCCAAACCAGCCTTCTTCAGGTACTAGATGTTACAAGTGAAGAGCTCTAAGGAAAGGAGATCTATAAATGTGGTAAATTTTGCAATAGAAATTGCGGGAACGGGAAGTGACGTAACTAAAACTTGAAGTAGTATAAGAGATAAGCACAATGTTTTATCACGTATATTCGATTCATATATACCATAGAGAGAAACTAATTCCCGAGTCAGGACCCGAGTTAGGATCCCGAGTTACAATGTACGATCCCAAGTTAGGATCCCGAGTTAGGATCCCCCTAGGATCCCCCCTCCCCCCAAAAAAAATGTATAAAAGTTATAGTAATAATAACAATATCAAAAATGTCAATAGGGCGTGCTCTCCAGTCTCATATCCACACATGCACTGTTACATTCGAGATGTATTAAATTTGATCTTAAAGGTTAAACATGAAACTTGCGCTGGTTAGTTATATTGGCTTGCTCTTTCCATTTCTGGCGCAAAAGATGTGCTAGCCCTAAGATTTTTGATTAACGAACCAGTGAATCTCGCATCCTTTTCTTTTCCTGCTGAAATCATGTTCTTTTTGGGGGGCTGTTCTAACCTCGTGTCAAAATTCCCAAGATGTAATCACAATAGTAATAGGAAGTGCGCTTTTGATTTAGATCAAACTAGTTTGACAGCTCTCAGCATGTTATTTACACTGCAGCATCTCCTCTTTATACAGTTCATACAAACCAAAGCTACAGTAACTGGTAAAAACCGCTCAACACGAGGTAAATACGGCGCTGAGACTTTACACAAGCTAACACTTTTCGCGCACCGCCCAGTTCTCTTCTCTACATGCACGTAGTGTAATGCACTGACCATCATTTCAAAACAGCCATAAAATAGCTTAATTACTGTATATCCTGAATATAGTTTTGCGTTTTTCTAGTCAGGCGGTCGTGATTGTTTCAGTATTTCGCTTCTAGTCATACATGATGACTGGTCAGTAACTGCAATAATCAGACACAGTATATATCGAGTATTTTCAGTAAAATTCGCATTCTATAATAATAATAATAATAATAAAGACTTTATTTAGCGAGGGTAACACATAATAGCAACGCTAATAAACTTGTGGCCCTCCTAGTAGTTAAAATACAAACAGTGATAAAAAGCTCTACGTTCTACATATACAATATTAAAATCTAAAAAACTACTAATCTATAACTAGCTAAATTTAAGTATAAAAATGCAAGAATATATAAAACTAGACTAGGCATAAAAATGGACAACAGGAAAAGATAACGGATAAAATTGAATTAAATAACAAAATGATGTATAAATTTCTGCTCACTAAAAATTCGATTCCACATGTTACGTCTAAAAGAATGTAAAGAGTCTTGCTTCCTTAAATCTAATGGTAGAGAGTTCCACAATTTACAACTAGTAACAGCAAATGTTCTACCTCCTTCAGTTTCTCTAGAATAACGGGGACAAATCACATTAATACCAGAGTATCTTGTGTTACGGGCATGTAATTGATTATTAAGCTTGATTTGCTCCATTAAGTAGGATGGAAGGTTGCCATGGATACGCTTATATACAATTGAACATTTACTTATTTTTGACTCTTCATAAAAAGGTAGCAAGCGCAGTTTATTAAACAGTTGCACCGATGGTGAAAGTCGATCTGCAAATAAAATTACTCTTGCAGCTCTTTTCTGTAATTTCAGTACTCTGCCTAAACACTCTTTATCACAAGCTGCCCATATAACGCTTACATAATTCATTACTGGTCGGATCATGGCGTTATAAAAAAGAATTCTTTGTGGCAAAGGTAAATATGACCTTATTTTTCTTAGTAATGCTATGCGTTGGGAAATTTTCTTACAGAGTTTGTCTACGTGATCGTTAAATGACAAATGACTATCAATCACCAGACCTAATAGGGTAGCACTAGTAACGTTTGCAAGCTTCTTTCCATTAACTGTAATATTCGGATGTTCTTCAATCCTAGAGGCAAGTCGTTTACCGGTAATGAACAAGACTTTCGTTTTATCCTCATTAAGGGGAAGTTTATTAGCCGATGCCCACAGTTGGACTTCAGCAACAGCTGTGTTAAGTGCCCTTTCGAGGTGTACCATGGAACCACAATCGGCAGAAGCTGTCACCGTGGTGTCATCAGCATACAGGTCTGTCTGCGACGAGACATGCAACGGCAAGTCATTAATAAATATAATGAACAATAGCGGTCCCAGAATAGAGCTCTGTGGCACTCCATGTTCCATAGAAACAACAGAGGACTCCTTGCCCGCCAAGCAGACAGTTTGCTTTCTATTTGAGAGATATGACTGTAACCAACTGTGTTCGCGGTCTACTATGCCATAACACTTCAGCTTCTGGAGCAGGATTTGGTGATCCACCATGTCAAACGCCTTGCAGTAGTCAATAAGAAGCATACCGCTGACCTTGTTCTTATCTAAATTGGATAGCAGCTCATCAATGATCTTAATGAGAGCTGTTTCAGTATTATGTTGCTTACGAAATCCAGACTGCCTGGAATAGATTCTCGGGTATCAGTAGTAGCACAGCGGAAACATTTGCATGCTCAATCAAATGATAAATACTACTGTAAAGTTCCTAAACGGGCGTACAACGAAGGTCGCTACTTCGGTTTTAGCAGCCTTTTACTGTTGTTACTTTCGGAAGGCCGACCTATAATATTTATCAATTGGGATTTTTTTGACTGACTGAATTACCGAATTGTCATTTAAAAACTGAATTTCCGATAAAACAGCCGATCACTTCAAGAGAGAATTACGGATACTCATGCATATTTTTGTTCTCGAGATGCTTTGATGCTTCTATCTTTAACCCTAAAAAAGTATTCGACAGAATAACATTTCAGAAATATTATTATTAATATTTTTTGTATTTTATTTAAAAATATATTTAATTTATTTCTATTATTATTTGGGGGGAGGGGGGATCCTAGGGGAGATTCTAACTCGGGATCCTAACTCGGGATCCTAACTCGATAAATAGCGAGACTCTGTTGGCAGGCGTTGGATCTAAAAACAGATCAGTTGAGTAGCAGACACCGCGCATTTATGCATCAATCAGCGGCTTCCCCCTGGGACCGACCCCCGGGGAACCCACGGGAACTCAGGGGCATTTGTCACGATTTGTCAGCTCCATGTTGCCCGAGGGTGTGGGAGAAAACAACACTATTGCTACCGGTGGTTTAACCCAGGGGACGGACCCTGGGGATTTGTAATATCAGGTCAGCGGTTTACCCAATCCGTTATTCCCGGATGTTCTTCGAGCTTCGCGTCATTTCCGCTCACGAGGTCTTTGACTTTGGTTTGAACTGGCGCCCTTTTAATTTAATATGCCAGTTTTTAACGCGTGGATCCAGTGTGACAAACGAGGGCCCAGCTGCTTCATCTGGTACCATGGCCCCTGTGTAAAGATTAGCAAGAAGAGGGGCGAGCAACTGCCATCATTTGTGTGCTACTACTGCAAAGATCTATAGGTGATATCTAACTGATATTTGTTAACGTATATTACAGGGACCCATTATATTTGCCCCAGAGGGAGGAGATTTGTCAAAATTCTCCTGCCCCATACCCAGGGGGATTAGATGAGGTTTGAATGGGCGTTTGGACAAATTCCCCAGGGTCCCCGGGGGTCGGCCCCAAGGGGAAGCCGCTGATTGATGCATTAAGATGACAGGTTTGCAGTAAATCCGTAATATAGAACGGTTTAAAAACATTGACATGAGCGTCTGGGCAATAGATCAGTTGTAATTCCGATATATATTAGTTCCAGACTAACTTGTGTCTTCTTAGTCTCCTGTACAATGGTTTACAGCCCAGCGTATGTTATTCTCTCAGTTTCTCGAGCAATGCTCTCGCGTTCTCGTTCATATTAATATTAGGTCACTATAGTTTTGATGTAGGAAGCCGTACGGTGATGAAGTTTGTTGTAAACCCTCAAAAACATTTACCCTGCTGTCATAGAAACAAGCTTCAATATTTTAGTCTGAGTGAAGTGAAAATATTATGTCTTCGTGGGCATGATTTCAAAAGAGCAAAATTGATAATTCTTTAAAAATACTCATTTCTATGAGGGTCTGAATGGGGTTAACTGTCTACTGACAAACGGCCTTAAAAATTACTGACAACTGACAAATGACGATTTTTTTTACTGACAACTGACAACCGAAAAATAACTGACAACTGACAAATACGTTTTTTGTGGGTCAAACATTGTAAATTTTCTCTAGTAATGATTAACTAGGGCTAATTGACCCTCTTCTATTTTATAACAGGATTTAAAAACAGTTCCTCTGTTCGAATAACGTTATATAAACACTCAAGTCTCTTAGCCTGTATGTTAACAGGCTCACGGGCTACACGCGCCAAGAGTCTCGTGTTCCCACACTGAACTCTTTCGTGTGACCTAATGCTATGGTAAACACAGAAACTGATTTCTATTTAAATGCATTGTAATTTGCAAGGTTTGCCATACTGACACTTGTGACAGGCTCAGAAAGTCAAAACAATATTTTAGCAGTATTAATTAATCATGCTTGTATAAATATCATTTTGTGTGATGCAGACTATCGGAAATTGCTGAAATGCTTTGTTCCGGTGTACCAGCGATTTCGCCCCCCCGTGAATTCGCCCCCCGGGGGGCGAAATCGCTAGTGAATTCCCCCCCCCCCCCCCTTCCTCGCCCCCCTCTAGCGATTTCGCCCCCCCCCCCCCCCCCCCCTCCCTCTAACCTTTTAAAAGGTTATGAATACAAGTTTTCCTTCTTTTTATTACGGTAATATATTGGACGTGGAGAATAGTAATACAAAAAACTATCCGTAATGTGTATAAAGGCATGCAATTCAATTTTATTTTAAAATCCACGCTTCACTTTTCTTAGACAAAATTCGTGTTGGTAGCTACGGTAAACGCTGCAATTTTCATTCGCGCGAGCAGTGCAACATACAATCTTCGTCAATCTTCGAATGATTAGTTGTTAGTATTTCTTGCCTGAAGCCAATATGTAGATGAGTAGTTACTGTGGATACTTAAAGGTTTTGATAGCCCGTTTATCCGCCTACTTTGAAAGTGTTACCGACTCGCGTGAAAACTTCCTGAATAAACAAGCTAATGAACTAATTAAGATCTAAAACGGCGGAAGTTTTAAAACTTACCTTAGCTTTCAGCGAGTGGCCGGTATTTGGAAACAACTGCCAAATAGCCTGATGATTTTTACATGCATGAAAACCATAATGAAGTTGACGTAATTATCGTGGTATGTAAGTTTTTATAACCCATAATGCTCGCGTCGATCCATCTATTTTGAAAGAACTTTGCCGAATAAAGGAGTGTTACCGACTCGCGTGCTTTGTTCTATTTCAATTGAGCTAACGGCGCTTGTTAATTCGGTAATTAGATCAGTTCTAACTAGGAAAACCTTTCTGGATAAACAGCTTATTAACTAATGAGAAGATAAAACGGCGGTAAGTTTTGCAATTTTCTAGCATTGTAATTAACTCAAATTCGGAAAGAATTTTAAATGACTTTCCGAAGAAAAGGAGTGTTACCGACTCGCGTATTTTTATAGTCACGGTAGTAATAGTAGCTAAAGAGGTCTTTCACTGAATTTTTGTTTTAAACTTTAGATTTATAAGTGCGTTGGCATGTATTGCCTCTATTTTCTGAGGCGGGGCGATTTCAATAAGAATTACGACTACAATTCACTAGCGATCCCCCCCCCTAGGGGGGCGAATTCACTGAGGGGGGGGGGGGCGAATTCGCTAGTGATCTCGCCCCGGGGAGGGCGAATTCACTAGCGATCTCGCCCGGGGGGGGGGGGGGCAATTAACTGGGGGGGGGGGGGGGGGGCGAAATCGCTGTGACACCGGAACCACGTCATCACATAGTATTCGGCACCCGTCTGCGTCCAAATGTCTAACGATCTTGCAATTGCATGAGAATGATGTCAGAACAAGTTTTTGTTGTCACATTTTTACTGAACAACTGGAAAATTCATGTCTACTTCATGATCATTATACAATGGAACCCTTCAGAGTTAAACCTTCAGAGGGCCACATTTGACATCTTTTAAGACCCATTTATAACGATTACTAGTTTTTATTTATTTGTTATTTCTACTGTAATATCAGTACAGTTTAGCTTAGCTATTTCATCGAATATATTAATAGTTTAATTAGTATTAGGTAGATATTATATGGGCCGCGTCAGGCAAAAAGGGCCCGGACGACATAATATTTAAATGTATTTTGAAATTGTACCATGTTTTTTATACTTGTGGTGCGATTACAATATGCATCGCGAGCGCCACATTGTGCTTCTAACAAGTAGTGTTGATTTCATGAAATTGACCAGTGAAATCGAAGACGAAATTTACGATATTTTTACACAAGGGTGTTATCACAATTTTAGCAGACGCAAATGATTCCTTATCATCAGACAATTGTTTCAAGGTGTAACTTATACTATTGCTCATATCATATTATGAGCTACGGGGAGCAGAATGACTGCAGAAAAGACATTTTTGGGCCAAAAAGTGATCATCTTGTTCATCTTATTTATTTCAGTACTCTTTAATGCCAGAAGGTATAAATGAATGTCATACATCAAAATCATCCCCTCTGACAGGATTCCTAATTTTTGTTGTCACATTTGTAATCGGGCCCTTGCATCAAAATCACGTAAATTTCACCCCTGATTTTTGTCGTCAATTTCTTGAAACTGACATTTATTGTTAGGAATGAAATGTAGTACTCCTCGTCAAGATTTTAATACAATCTTCAACCTGTTATTAGGAACACCATTGTATGAATTATTTAACTTGAATGTCGTCCGGGCCCTTTTTGCCTGACGCGGCCCATATCATATTTTATTCTAGTCTATATTGTTACTTTATATACGGCTCTCTGGAAGAGCCTGTAACTGAAGGGATATCGTGTCGAAATAAAGATTATGTATTAACCCTTTCACTGCTTTCACATTAGCAAACAAACTACAAAAGCTACAGAATCGCGCTGCTCGAGTGTTAACTTTTTCAACCTTTGATGCCGATGCCGACAGACTAATGCAGGATCTGGGTTACACACCGGCAGCGTCAAATGGAAGAAGCAATTATGGTTTTTAAATCATTACATGGTCTCACCCCGGAATACCTTAGCTCCAAGTTCATTAAACGCGATGATGTTGCCTCATATGCTTTGAGAGACTCCGCAAATAAACTTAAGATTCCCCTGCCGCGTACTGATTATCCCAAAAACAGCTTCAGCTATAGCGGTGCTGTTCTCTGGAACGGTTTACCAGGAAACTTAAGGCAAGCTGAATATCTGAGCAAATTTAAGAAATTACTAAATGAGCACTTTTCTCAGTAAAGTAAGAAACACGGCATTCGTGGAAAGCAGGTTTTTTTAATTTATTTTTATATTTAACATATAATCGTAGTTTTAAATAGCTAAGTACATTAGTACATATAGGTTAGTTTTAATAAATCATAATATTATCTTATTATTCTTATTACACATATTATTGTAAACAGCCTGATGATTTTTTTACCGTGTATAAATATAGATCTATAACATGTTTGGGCTCAATTGGTGAAATCCAGAGTGCTAACTCAACCCTCCCCCCTCAGTTCCAGTTTAGCTAGCCCCACACAGCGGTCAAACGTCTGCGCATGCGTCAAAAGTCTTGCATCAACAACGCAACCTCGTGACCAGGGTCTTCTCGGTCAGATCCAAGATGGCGGCTACTCCGAAAGAAGACCCTTGTAAAGGCTGAATCACGTGACCAAAACTCTCCAGAAATCCTGGAGAGTGGGCATCCAATATGGCGGCCAAGCTGGCCAAGGTAAATGTGGAAATGTTAACACGTGCCTACAAACCATAGGTATCCCAATCCGGAGTGAGCGAGATGGACATGTTTGGGCTCAATTGGTGAAATCCAGAGTGCTAACTCATTCCAGTTTGGCTAGCCTCACACAGCGGTCAAACGTCTGCGCATGCGTCAAAAGTCTTGCAACAACAACGCAACCTCGTGACCAGGGTCTTCTCGGTCAGATCCAAGATGGCGGCTACTCCGAGAGAAGACCCTGGTAACGGCAGTTCCAGTTTGGCTAGCCCCACACCAACGCGTCATCTCCCTTAGATTGGCTATTATCATCAATTGTCAAAATCGCTAGAATTGATTATAATCATCATTCTAAGACAAACCCTAACCCGAACTACAAACCAAACCCTAACCATCGGACGAGTTCACAGGTAAACGACGGGTTCTCACTCACCTAGAGCTAGGGTTCACAGGTAAACAAGAAAGGAAGGTAAACGAGAGAATTTTTTTTTTTGAGCGCTCCTACTCGGGCTCGAACTCGTAGCCGTTTGCGTGTCAGTGCTTGGTAGAACAGACGTCATGACCACTACACTAAGCGCGTCTACCGCCGATCGGAATTCGACAATTGTTTATCTTCATACTTGACTGGTTTTAACCTCGAGGTTAAATTGACGATTATAATCAATTCTAGCGATTTTGACAATTGATGATAATAGTCAATCTAAGGGAGATACCGTGTTGCCCACACAGAGGTCAAATGTCTGCGCATGCGTCAAAAGTCTTGCAACAACAACGCAACCCCGTGACCAGGGTCTTCTCGGTCAGATCCAAGATAGCGGCTACTCCGAGAGAAGACCCTGGTTAAAGGCTGAATCACGTGACCAAAACTCTCCAGAAATCCTGGAGATTTTAATCATGTGTTTGGGCATCCAAATGGCGGCCAAGCTGGCCAAGCTAAATATGGAAATGTTAACACGTGCATACAAACCATAGGTATCCCAATCCGGAGTGAGCGAGATACGGTATTTCCACACGGCGTACGATGTAGTGAAAACAGGTCTACTAAACGGCTCGAAATGCAGTTTACTTGGATAAAGAAACAGTGGAAGGGAATCACAATGCTGCCAGGATGTATCTAAGCTAGAAGAGAATCCTAAAAAGCAGTTCATTTTCCTTTAGCGTTGAAGCGAAGCGATCGATAGCACATGCTCCGGTTAAACGGCTTCTCCTGGCTTTCCCACTGATGAAACTTACCAGAAAACTACCCAGTAATACACTTCATCTATTGCTCTACCTACACAACGTGTTTTAAGCTTATTTAAAATCGTTTTTTTAAATATAGAAATTGAGAAAATTAAACTATATAGAAATCATCTCCGTGGTCTCACTCCCGTCTCAGCCCATTTGGCCAACAAAAAGCATTGTTAGAACAACCTATGCGTCATAACCGAAGAGCCAATCAGAATACGTCATAGTTCGGCCTTTACCAGGGTCTTCTCTCGTAGTAGCCGCCATCTTGGATCTGACCGAGAAGACCCTGGTCACGAAGTTGACAACAACGTATTCCAAAACAAATTCAAAGCGAGCCGGCGGCCGTCATTGTTCACACACCCGTTTCCAGACCTTGAGAACATTTTTGGTAAATTATGAAAAAAATTAGTAAACTCGCAGTTTGAAGTTTGTTCAATTTCCCGTCGACTGCGAAAATAAAAAAGCTTAACTTTCACGTATTTTTCCTAACTTTTGGGGGTAGAAGTTCACAAGCCGAGTTTTTTTTAAACGCCGGGTTGCTGTAATATGTTTTAAGGTAAATTTTGCGCGGGAAATTCGCGCGGCCGCCCACCAGACTGACCGAAATACGCATGCGCAGACGTTTGACCGCTGTGTGGGCTAGCCCGGGGTAGTTAAATACTGCTGACGTTTTAAGCCGAGGGCTCAAACGCTCTCCACAATGCCATTCGGGAGAATTCTACGTACTCATCGACGGTAGGTATTGCAACTTCTGTAGGGTTTCCAATGAAATGTGCTCTAATTTTGGACAAAAACGCCCGCCGCACTCTAACACAGCTAGAGGACATCATTAAGTCTGAGGACGGCTGAAAAGTACTTTGTTTGCTTTTAGTAGGCCTTGTGAGGGGATTTCATAGGGTTTTTCCGTTGTGTTTCTGCTTTGAGACACATGAAAAAATACTTCAATAAAATCCTTGAAATTCTGCAGTTGGTGATCTTATCCCCCTGCTCAACCTATTGGGGAAGAGTTCAAAACAATGGTACTCTGGCAGGACCCAATTTTGAGGTAAGGGGGGTTGTACCCGGAAAAAACCTACAGGAGTCCCAGAGAGGGGGGTTCCCTTGTGATTTTTTCTGTTGATTACCCAGCATGCAATGGGAGGTGGGAGCAGGAAAACATGATGGAGAGAAGTGCAGCGTTAAGAATAGCATGTTTCACAGTCGCTTGGTGTGTTTTGTGCAAACAAACTGTAACGACTGAGTGCTGATTTTGTGTTTGCCTTTGATTTCAAGTGCGAATGGGAAGGTTTTTTGGGGCCTATTTTCGGCTCCTCAAAATTCGTGAAAATCGAAGAAACGAAAAACGATCTCCAAAACAAATGAGTTTTTCTCCAAGGTGGGAGAGTCAAGCTATCCCGGTTATAGTTGAGGCTTTGAAGTCATTCATCCCTTGAAATAATATCGCAACATCGTATTTCCAGCATGTCTAGGTTTGATGCAATAATTTTTTCCCAGGTACATGCTTCATATTGGCCGCTTTAGGCCGCTCTAGTAGCGAAGGGTTAATGTAGTATAGATATCTCGGCGCTCTCTGTGACGTCACTTCCGCTGGCTAAAATGTTATATAACAAGGGGAGAGGGAAGGAGAGGGTAAAGAAGAATATATTTTTTCTGTTATTCTACTACGGTACACGATGGACGCCATAGAGCAGATTTCGTATGAGTCCGTAACCGAACTGTACTGTACCGTACCTCTGTAATTAGATGCGAGTAACCGTGCCGTATTCAGTGCCGTACATAGTTTGTCCCACCGCATACGAAATCTACTCTGAAATGTCTGTCTCGTTAAGCACGAAGTTCTGGTAATCAGAAAGGGGGGTTCAGGGGTTTGTCACCTTCAGTTTCCGGCAATCAGCTTTTGTGGACTAAACATACTTCGCTTGAGTGATACTTATACTTCTCAAACTCATGAATAATTAATGATTCAACAGCCAATCACGTCATCCCATTTTGGTCAGGTGCATGTACCTTGATACACGATGAAACTCCACATGAAGATCTTGATGTTCAATCAAATGACAGATGAATCTTGATGTCGTCCAAAATGAAACGCCAGATCAAGGTGGCTCCGATTAGTATCCTATTCTCATCGGTCTCACCCGTACTCATTGAGTTACGGATATCCGGCGACCACAGTGATCTTAGAATGCCAACGATCATAACATGGTTATATAACCTAAACCCCGCGAAGACAACCCAACACTCAAACCTCAAACCTCCGAGACCCACAGAGGCCCAGAACTGAAAACGGCTAAAGAGGTCGACGTGATGAAAGAGGGAGCTTGGCTTGAAACGCTTAAATGATCGCTGGGAAAAGAAACAAGCGAGTAAAAAGTAGAGCAGCCCAGAGGATGACAGCCTTAAACCTCAGTAATCCGAGAAGGAATTAGACTCCCCTTTTAAAGCTGTCACCCTCGAGCGAGAAAATAAAAAAGGCGTGGCGAAAGCAATTGAGGTTACCCCAAAATTGAGGAATGCGGAGTAGTATTACCAAAAAAGACAGGAGAAACAATATAAGCTGAAATACAGCTGAAACAATGGTAATAAACGGTAAATTAACAAATGAATGCCAGGCCAGGGCGCAACAGGAACAGCGGGACAACCAGTGAGGATAATTGCAAAGGAAAGCAAGATAATACCCAATTAGCGAGACGTACTTGACCAATGCACAATATTTGAAACTGTTGTTATGAACAATCCAAATAAACCAAGTGTGTACCGCGACGTACGCGGAAAGGGGCAACAAACTGTCAAATGAAGGAACAATGAGTCAAATCGATATCAGTACGATCTGCACGGGAAGAGCGTAGTATAAAAATATTTCGCAAAAAGCGCTCACATAACACATGCACTAAAATACAGTATGCCAATAACAGTAATGAGGGAACAAATAACTCAACACATCTCATGATTTATACGAGAAAAGCGGCGTAGAAAACTTTCGCCGAGACCACTCACATATGAACACATGCATTACAATACAGTATGCCAATAACAGTGATGAGGGAACAAATAGCCCAACACATCTCATGATTTATACGAGAAGAGCGGCGTAGAAAACTTTCGCCGAGACCGCTCACATATGAACACATGCATTACAATACAGTATGCCAATAACAGTAATGAGGGAACAAATAGCCCAACACGTCTCATGATTTATACGAGAAGAGCGGCTTAGAAATATTTCGCCGAGACCGCTCACATATGAACACATGCACTAAAATAAAGCATGCCAAAAACAGTAATGAGGGAACAAATAGCCCAACACGTCTCATGATTTATACGAGAAGAGCGGCTTAGAAAAATTTCGCCGAGACCGCTCACATATGAACACATGCACTAAAATAAAGCATGC
The DNA here is from genome assembly GCA_030867875.1 of Actinernus sp. WN-2022. Classification (NCBI taxonomy): domain Eukaryota; kingdom Metazoa; phylum Cnidaria; class Anthozoa; order Actiniaria; family Actinernidae; genus Actinernus; species Actinernus sp. WN-2022. The sequence continues at coordinate 119,672,361 of JAOWCC010001589.1, forward strand.
CAAAAACAGTAATGAGGGAACAAATAGCCCAACACGTCTCATGACTTATACTGAGAGCGGCTTAGAAAAATTTTCGCCGAGACCGCTCACATAACACATGCATTACAATAAGCATGCCAATAACAGCCATGAGGGAACAAATAGCCAAACACATCCCTGACTTATACGAGAAGAGCGGCGTAGAAAACTTTCGCCGAGACCGCTCACATAACACATGCATTACAATAAGCATGCCAATCAGTTTCCGTTCACACGAGGGGTTCTGAAGATGGTTTACATCCAAGCAGAATGTCCATAGCCTCGAAATACGCCCACTCATGCATGACTGTCTTTCCGAGTTCAAGAATTTTCCGATACTGCGTCTGAATTGCCATTAAGTAGAGTCGGCACCAGCTACTGGGCACGTTTGGTATAAATAAATTATTTAAATATTTGTACTTCTAAGTTTGAAACTTGTTTAATGATACAGTTAAGATTGAAACCATTTTATCATACATTTGAGCATTTTAAAAGTAGGTACACGAATCGCAGAAGGACTATTCGCAGTTCAGTCTTGACCGCCATTTTGAAAGGTAACCAAGCCTTTGGTGACATCGAGGCTGGAGTTTAGTTAGCACTGATAGTCAAAACTATCCATATTCACAGAAAGAGGGTTTGTATCAGTGCAGCTAGGGTCAACTCCATCTTGGTTACCTTTCAAGAACTACGAATTGGTTTAGTTGAGCACTATAAAGTCCGGCCGGGCGGGGTCAAGTCGAACGAGATGATTGAACTCCATGGTGGTCATTTTCGACCACCATGCCTTGCGCGAAGAGGTTTTTCAAACTGAATGGAAGTTGAAATGTATTTGCTTCTATAAATACCTTTAATAATAACAATGTCATCACAGGAAGCCCAAGCTCTGTTTATGTAAATTTAATTTATAAGGGTTTGTATGGGGATTTTAAAATCTAGCTTTTCGATAAATATACTAGCTGTAATAAAAATGAATAAAACTTATCTGGTGTCTATAAGCTGTGTCTGTACGTCGTTTCAGCGAATTTGGGACAATTTTAAATCCCTTACTCTACTGATACTAAAGAAGAAAACGACGTACAGACACAGCCAAGACATAGCTTATAGACACCAGCTGGTAAGTTTTATTCATTTTTATTACAGTGTATTTATCGAAAAGCTAGATTTTAAAATTCCCATGCAAACCATTATATATATTACATTTACATAAACAGCCCTTAGGCTTCCTGTGATGTCATTATTAAGACATGGAAGCTACAGTTTATGCATGTGTTTATTTTTAATTCACCCTTTCAAATGTAATTGACTGGTACATCTTCAATTTATTCAGTCAAGAAATATATTTTTTTATTTCTTGCCAATTTGTATGTTGTAGGATGATATCAAATAAAAATTTGACAAATTGTCATCTTTCAGAAAAACGCAATTTTTAAACATCTCCAAGAAGGTACTAAAAGCGGAGAATGATAATTTACCAGTTAACCAGGTTGACTTGTCTAATCCAACCCTAAATTAGTTACCATAGGTTCCAGTTGGTTAGGCTATTGAAACATTTGGGGACATGATAATAGTACTTGGATTTTTTTTTTAAATATTGGTTTGCCTGTGGTGCGGAAACTAAACACGAGCAATAGCTAACTCTAGTTTATGTCAAAACCTAACCATCTTGAAACTACATTAGCTAGTTTAAAGGGGCACTGTCAAGCCAAAAATGATAAACTTCCTCATGACGAAATGCAAAAATGACCAATCGGATTATCAGAGAATGTTTTCCAAATGTACTGGAGAAAATCAGACCATTTTTGATTAAAGATGGCAAAGAGGCAATTGCAAGTGGATGAAAAATACGACTTTTAAAGGAGCTATGTCACAGTATTGCGCATGTCTGAAATTTGTGACATTGGTGTTTTATTGGCTAAAACAGTTAAAAAGCTCTTCCAGGACCTTCACTGATTGTAAGATTATGTAATCTTTTCCACGAAAATAAGACCTGCGCCCAAAACTGATGACACTGAATTCTTGGTTTGCAAGCAACCCTTGAGATTCAAAAGACAAAAACACGACAGTCATGTTGGAGGAACTAACAACAGAAGCTAATGAAGAATCTTTTGTTTAAGTTCCTCCAACATGGCCGCCGTGACGTCACATGCAAACCAATAATATTTGCGTATTTCCTATGACTTGATCCATTCCACACGTGTGATATCGATGCGGTCGTTTGTTTATATATATAGATATCGCTGTAAGTATCTGAAAATAACTTCGTTCCGGCCTGCAACAAAACTCGCCGTGACATAGCCCCTTTAAGAGAGATTGACAGCATCTTTAAATCGGTTCACTGTAACTGAGTTTCAAGTATCTAGAATAAGCTTTTGTAATCCACTTCAAATCTTTGCAATCCTTCCATCAAAAACGTTTGAAAAGCATATCTGGACATTTGCAAGGCATTTCTCTTGAACACGCCCAGGATCATGTTCACCTCCACCTCGCAGACATTCGAGTGCCCACGTAACTCGCTTCTCACATGTGCGCCTTGCAAGCAATAAAAGCGCAGCACTCGCTACCTTTTAGGTATACTCAGTAGTCATATATATACTTAGTTTCATTTGACCGGGACATTCCCAAATCGTTAACTTCGGTTGACCTCTAAGTTCCATAATAATACTAATTTCTATGTCAGTTTTAACTAGCTCTCCGGGAACAAAACCCCTCCCCAAGGAACACAAATTGCTGGGAACACAAATCTCTGTGACACCGGTAATAATGGAGCACACCCGCACATACCTACACACCAGTCAATGATACCCAAAAATTTGGTGTTAAGGGCGGGTTCAAATGGATTATATGACCAAACTCGCAATCGTTTCCGTGACTAACCGTGAAGACCTGAAGACTACGGCTACATCAATTCGCGACGAGAATACGGCTCCTTGTGAATTGTCATCATGAGGTAAGCAAGTGCAAGCCTTATAATGAGTTCTTATTTCATTGCAAAAATATCAGTTTGCTCACTACAAGAGTCAGATGAGGAGAGAAACTAAATTTTGGTCCAACAAAACCGGCTAGTACTAATACTCGATAGTACAAGGCTTCAAAAATGCGGCTGCCGGGCTGAACTCACGTATTTCATCTTGAGTTTACAAAATAGTATTAGCTTCTAGTGCGAACCGTTGGTGAACTAAATTACAGATACAGTAAATCTGGTCAATGTTTCGTGTCCTATCCTGGAAGAACTCGTTTGAAGAGGAGAATGTAGTCATTATAGACCCAAGAAGCGAGCATCCATTTCTGCTTGACATATGATACCGCTATATTATGGAGGGGGATTCTGGACAAAAATAGCATTAGATCGTACTGTAGTGGTGTATTCCATCGAGCCGCCATACCACTATGTCAAACCGTAGTCCATTATATCGAACCGTCATGCCATTATATCAAACCGTAGTCCCATTATGTCAAACCGTCATGCCATTATATCAAACCGTCATGCCATTATATCAAACCGTCATGCCATTATATCAAACCGTCATCCCATTATATCAAACCGTCATCCCATTATATCAAACCGTCATGCCATTATATCAAACCGTCATGCCATTATATCAAACCGTCATTCCATTATATCAAACCGTCATGCCATTATATCAAACCGTCATGCCATTATGTCAAATCGTCATGCCATTATATCAAACCGTCATGCCATTATGTCAAACCGTCATGCCATTATGTCAAATCGTAGTCCATTATGTCAAATCGTAGGCCATTATGTAAAACCGTAGGCACAGGCAGCCCAAGCTCAAAGTTTGAAAGTATTTGACAGTTGAAGTACGAAGGTTCAAACATCCAGAATATCTGGTATTTTATCGCACTAAATGGCAAACGAATAACACTTTACTTTGATGAAGATGATGTTGTTGTGTCTTGAATTTAATTGGGGGTTTGGGGGCCGATTTAACGAGTTCCAGGCTAGGAAACCTGGATTCACTCTACCTATAAAAGAAAACATATAAGCAAATACCGTGAACAAACATCCTGTAAAAATACGTTGGATCCGAAGTGAGGACCTATGCAGCCAAAAATATGAAAAATAACGAATGAAAAGTCCGAAGACTACAGCAAAGCTGATATACAACGTAAAATTCCAACACAAAGCACTACGGTTAGCTAGGCCTGACATGAAAAGCGCTCGGACTAGATTGCAGCCATAGACAGCTGTTTCGTTCTCATTAGAACTCGTCAGTATGGCATAGCAAACAGAACACAGGCTTCGGTGCCACTGCACTACCGACCCGGGACTGAGCTAAAGAGCATCTAGTTTCGAGCCCACAGAAATGTTTGGTTATCGGGTCACACGTCATTACGTGTGGCGAAAAGCCAAAAACCAAACAAATCTGAACCTAACATGTCAGTGCCTTGTGAGAAATAGTTATGCTGGCCAGACCAGCTTTATAAATGATGACAATAACAGGTATATTCGGATCCATATAAGACCTACGGTACAAAAATCCATAATAGAAAACATATAAGCAAATACCGTGAACAAACATCCTGTAAAAATACGTTGGATCCGAAGTGAGGACCTATGCAGCCAAAAATATGAAAAATAACGAATGAAAAGTCCGAAGACTACAGCAAAGCTGATATACAACGTAAAATTCCAACACAAAGCACTACGGTTAGCTAGGCCTGACATGAAAAGCGCTCGGACTAGATTGCAGCCATAGACAGCTGTTTCGTTCTCATTAGAACTCGTCAGTATGGCATAGCAAACAGAACACAGGCTTCGGTGCCACTGCACTACCGACCCGGGACTGAGCTAAAGAGCATCTAGTTTCGAGCCCACAGAAATGTTTGGTTATCGGGTCACACGTCATTACGTGTGGCGAAAAGCCAAAAACCAAACAAATCTGAACCTAACATGTCAGTGCCTTGTGAGAAATAGTTATGCTGGCCAGACCAGCTTTATAAATGATGACAATAACAGGTATATTCGGATCCATATAAGACCTACGGTACAAAAATCCATAATAGAAAACATATAAGCAAATACCGTGAACAAACATCCTGTAAAAATACGTTGGATCCGAAGTGAGGACCTATGCAGCCAAAAATATGCCATACTGACGAGTTCTAATGAGAACGAAACAGCTGTCTATGGCTGCAATCTAGTCCGAGCGCTTTTCATGTCAGGCCTAGCTAACCGTAGTGCTTTGTGTTGGAATTTTACGTTGTATATCAGCTTTGCTGTAGTCTTCGGACTTTTCATTCGTTATTTTTCATATTTTTGGCTGCATAGGTCCTCACTTCGGATCCAACGTATTTTTACAGGTTGTTTGTTCACGGTATTTGCTTATATGTTTTCTATTATGGATTTTTGTACCGTAGGTCTTATATGGATCCGAATATACCTGTTATTGTCATCATTTATAAAGCTGGTCTGGCCAGCATAACTATTTCTCACAAGGCACTGACATGTTAGGTTCAGATTTGTTTGGTTTTTGGCTTTTCGCCACACGTAATGACGTGTGACCCGATAACCAAACATTTCTGTGGGCTCGAAACTAGATGCTCTTTAGCTCAGCCCGGGTCGGTAGTGCAGTGGCACCGAAGCCTGTGTTCTGTTTGCTATGCCATATTGACGAGTTCTAATGAGAACGAAACAGCTGTCTATGGCTGCAATCTAGTCCGAGCGCTTTTCATGTCAGGCCTAGCTAACCGTAGTGCTTTGTGTTGGAATTTTACGTTGTATATCAGCTTTGCTGTAGTCTTCGGACTTTTCATTCGTTATTTTTCATATTTTTGGCTGCATAGGTCCTCACTTCGGATCCAACGTATTTTTACAGGATGTTTGTTCACGGTATTTGCTTATATGTTTTCTATTATGGATTTTTGTACCGTAGGTCTTATATGGATCCGAATATACCTGTTATTGTCATCATTTATAAAGCTGGTCTGGCCAGCATAACTATTTCTCACAAGGCACTGACATGTTAGGTTCAGATTTGTTTGGTTTTTGGCTTTTCGCCTCACGTAATGACGTGTGACCCGATAACCAAACATTTCTGTGGGCTCGAAACTAGATGCTCTTTAGCTCAGTCCCGGGTCGGTAGTGCAGTGGCACCGAAGCCTGTGTTCTGTTTGCTATGCCATACTGACGAGTTCTAATGAGAACGAAACAGCTGTCTATGGCTGCAATCTAGTCCGAGCGCTTTTCATGTCAGGCCTAGCTAACCGTAGTGCTTTATGTTGGAATTTTACGTTGTATATCAGCTTTGCTGTAGTCTTCGGACTTTTCATTCGTTATAAAAGAAAGACCCAACGAAGTTTTCGGTTAAAAAGCTGTTCGGGAGAGTAAGTTAGCCTAAAACTTTCGGATTTAAAAAAAATTGTCCTAGGAAATTGTTTTCTGAAATACTGGCTAGAAAATTTGTTTTCAATTCACAGAAAATTTTAGAAGAAAAGGGACACCAAGAGGTTTCCCCTAAAATATTCGTACGTATTCGTCTGATCAATAGAGTCAGAACGATCCGGAAAAAAACAACACATTATCACAAATCATTTAGTGAAGCGGCCACCTAAAGTTTTCGAGAACACATTTTCATTCCCTAAGAAATTCTGACATCTAAAAACCGAAAGAATAAACCTTTAGCAATTGGAGGTCACCGAAAAGAATTGCCTAAAGGAAAAAAAAAGAACCCCTAAAAAATTCGTCCCTCCACAAAACTTTGCAACATGAAATTACTTGGGCTAGAAAATTCTTGTTTATGTTCTAGACTACTAACAAATTCGTAGGCCGGGAATATTTTGCCATAGTATTTTCGGTTGACGCGTATTCCACCTAGAAAATCCGAACAGCTAATAGCTTTCTAGAATACGTCAAAAGACATAGTAGGCGCCCTAAAATGGCTAGATAAGCTGCAGACAACTGGTTTCAAACGAATTTCAAAAAGTACTCGTTGGGTGCCCTTGATGGCGTGTCACATACCTGTCATCTCCACGGCAAAAATGACTCTTAAATCCATGCACTCAATCAACGTGATACTTCTGGATCCCGAAGACAGATCTCCTTGCTACGTATCCTCCAAGTTTCATGACCAAACATTCAACGAGTACCGAGAAATGATTTTTGTCACCTCGCATTTCGCCATCCAAAAACCTCTTCACAGTTTGACGAGACACCGGAAGTCCAACTAGCCTGAATTCCAGCCGTCTCCTCAGGCTAAAGACCAACCGAAATGATACCTCCTTTGGAGTTGAAAATCACAGCATCGGATGGGAGAGTACCTTTTATCGCTTAGTTTTTACAGCCCAACTAAGGGACGGGAAAATATTCTCCGCGGTCATGTAAATAAATCGGCGTTTAGCCGGCTTTGTTAAAGTTGTCAAGATCAAGCCGGCGTTGTTGTTTTTGCGTATTATTCAAGAGGTTCCAGTATGTTAGTACAGCAACTACAGAGAACATTTTGAAATGTAAGTGGGATTTGTTTGTTTAAAACTAAGAATACGGACAGGAAAAGCTATCTCACTTCAGACTACGAGTCGGCGGGAAGATTCGTCAGTCTTCTAGTTTCCTAGAAACTCGTTAAATTGGCCCCCAAATTCAAGACACAACAACATTATCTTCATCAAAGCAAGTTTATTGTGTTATTCATTTGTCATTTAGTGCGATAAAATACCAGATATTCTGGATGTTTGAACCTTCGTACTTCAACTGTCAAATAATTTCAAACTTTGCCGAGCTTGGGCTGCGCGCCTGTGCCTACGGTTTTACATAATGGCCTACGATTTGACATAATGGCCTACGATTTGACATAATGGCATGACGTTTGATATATGGCATGACGGCTTGACATAATGGCATGACGGTTTGACATAATGGCATGACGATTTGATATAATGGAATGACGGTTTGATATAATGGCATGACGGTTTGACATAATGGCATGACGGTTTGATATAATGGCATGACGGTTTGATATAATAGCATGACGGTTTGACATAATGGCATGACGGTTTGATATAATGGCATGACGGTTTGATATAATGGCATGACGATTTGACATAATGGCATGACGGTTCAATATAATGGGACTACGGTTTGATATAATGGCATGACGGTTCGATATAATGGCATGACGGTTTGATATAATGGCATGACGGTTTGACATAATGGCATGACGATTTGACATAATGGCATGACGGTTTGATATAATGGCATGACGGTTTGACATAATGGCATGACGATTTGACATAATGGCATGACGGTTCAATATAATGGGACTACGGTTTGATATAATGGCATGACGGTTCGATATAATGGACTACGGTTTGACATAGTGGTATGGCGGCTCGATGGAATACACCACTACAGTACGATCTAGCTGATGCTATTTTTGTCCAGAATCCCCCTCCATACTATATGAAAAACCTCCAACACTTTTTATGTGATGTTTCCTTTCTGTGAGCCGAGCTATCGACAGATTATACATCTTATATTTTTATGCCAAATCCGGCTTAATCTTTTTTTACAGGGCCCCCATTGATAACAGTTTTTACTGAAGGGGTTACCCTGTATAAATATCGATTATTATTTTTATTATTTTATTATTATTATTATTAGCATCCCGGCGGATAATAAACATACTTTATGTAACGAAAGGTTTCTACTATTCTTCGGAAACCACATGCTTATTCGTATCAAATTCTCAGGCCAGATGAGTTTCCCATGGCCAGGGAGATCCATGCGGTTTTGAAACCTGATACATTTTTTTTATAGAATTTTGCTTAATTCTTCTCCATAATTCCAACGAAACAACGGTAAAAGATTCTGTCGGTTCTTCATTTTTGGGGAAATTATGGCTTTAAGTTGTCTGTATGGCCTGAGTTATCAATGATGTTCAGCGCCGTGTATTCGTGCTTACCCCCGGCTAGTTAAAAATCCTACACAGTGTACAATAATTTGGTCACATTGGGTAACTTTTATATCTTGTGAGGAGCCCATAGTTATCGGCTCCTGACCTTGTAATATAGCTTTAGAATATGATGATTACAACATGAAAGGAATATGGTAACAACGTTGAAAGGAAATAGTATTCATTTTAGAGTCCTCCGCAGGCATTTCTGTATGTAATTCGGGGCTTTCTCGAATTCGGCTCAGGGTGGGCTTCCTGTGATAACGAAGTCAGAAGTGAGATTGGGGTAGGCCTTTCCAGATTGTCCTCGGCAACTTTTGAGCAACTTTTGGTGTTTTGAGCAACTTTTTGTGTTATGAGCAACCTTGAGCAACTGTTGCCTTCCGGAGCAACATTTGGGCAACAAATGAGCTTTTTGGAGATTTTGAACACGAAATTGCTAAACTTTAGATGCAAAATCTGCCAATTACCAAACAAAGCAATTACCAAATCTCGTTTCAATTAAAACTCTAATTTTATCTGTCCTTTAATCTTGATGATTAGAGGTTCAATTACTTATTTTGTGTTTAAATGACTCATTTTTCAAGCATTTTTCCAATTCAAGTTATAACTATTTAGATCTTTTGAGCAACTTTTTTTAGCAAACGTTTTAGATCCGACTATTCCTGTTTTGTCACATTTTATTAAAGCTGGTCTGGCCAGCGTTTATTAAGGCTCTAATCATTGGCACTGACACATTATGGTTGAGTTTTGATTGGTTTTCTGGCTCACCATAATTGGTTTTCTCATTGATTGGTTTTCACCGGATAACCAAGCTTATTCTCTGAGCTCCACACTAGAGTACTATATAGTGACCTTATGAGCAGTAGGTTCTCGCCGAAGCTCATTTTGCTTGCTATGTCATGCTTGCATTCTAGTACGAGCACCTTTTTGTGTCAGGTCTAGCTAGCCGTTGGAGCACCTTTTTGTGTCAGGTCTAGCTAGCCGTTGGAGCACCTTTTTGTGTCAGGTCTAGCTAGCCGTTGGAGCACCTTTTTCCATATTTACTAGCGCCTAGATTGGGGAGAGGAAAATGAGATCATTTCTCCTTTATTCTCTCTCGGCCCTAGTCCTTCCCGGTCGAACGTTTTATACACAGCACACCCATAACCCGAAAAAGAGGAATTAAAATAACAGAGGAAGCAGGCTCCTGGAGGAGGCTAGTGTTCCCCTCTTAAATTGTGTGCCACTTGTATGATTACTGAAAAATAAATTGAATAGACCTTTCCTGCATTCCATCGAACAATGGCACCAAGTCGAGATTGGGCCGGTAGACAAAAATACAGTAAATTAGTGGAACCCCGTTAATACGGACACCAAAGGGACTTCAGAAAGTGTCCGTCAGTAACGGAGTGTCCGTATAAACGGAGTTCGTGTAAATGACGTTAATAAATATGCAGTTAGTAATTATATTGGCAAAAAAAATGGAAGTATAACGACAACGATAACACACGACGCTCCTCTAAAGTTTTATAAACACATTGTATGATGGTAAACCACAAAGCCATTGCCCCCAGTGCCTCTGCCTCTGCCCATATCAAACACGTTACTTGTAACTCTTTTACGGTGGAAAATTCAGTACCTGAGCATCTCTAAAACAAACTGACCACACCTGCATCATGATCTTTGACAACCTTCGACATAGCTAACATACAATTGCAATCAATTTAATATCTGAAACGTATTAACGAGGTTAACTTTGTATTAAAAACGTGCTGTCTGCCCGTTGTCCGTATTAACGGTGTCCGTATTAACGGGTGTCCGTATTAACGGGGTATTTTAAGAGGGAATGTATGACCTTTCCGTCGGGACCAAGAAAATTGTCCGTAACTGAACGGAGTGTCCGTAAAGGTGGGGTTCGACTGTAGTTTCTTATTGCTATTCAACTGACGTTTAAAACGTTGTTGATAATTTCAGTAAACCAACTGACGTCAACGAACCGTCAAGTGAGCCTTATATGGAGATGAGTCTCATGCATGAGCTCGAAAGGTAACACGCATTGTAAGGCAATTAAAGAATAGTTTGAGAATAACTTTTCTTTTTCTGAGACCGTAATTCTCCAATGGAAAAAGGCGGGAACCATTTAACTCAGTGTTTCAATAGGTCTAATCAAACTAGTTATACGGCGTAGGTGGAGTCTCACACTTAATAGAATGCTACACTGACGTAGTTGTACTGGATGGCAAAAAATCTGACTTCATTTATTTAAAGATGGTCTGAATGGGGGGTCTACATGTCAGTTGTCAGTAAAAAAATCGTAATTTGTCAGTTATTTTTAAGGCCGTTTGTCAGTAGTCAGTTAACCCCATTCAGACCCTCTTTAAAGGCGCTTGTACGAGATCGATAGTGTTATTTATAATAGCAAAACCTATTTCTTAACTCCCAGAAAATCGCCAGAAATACCTATTGTTTCGTGGACACTCATTAACTTTATGACGTTACAATTAAAATTCACGAGGCCAGATCAAGTTGTTGTGATTGGCTAAAAGCTTACAACCTGTGGGACCCCCTGACCTCTGATACATGTGAAAAGCGGTTCATTTGAAGTTCGCGGCAAGTTAAAATTCATAGATAACTGAATTTGAAGTTTACTCATGCACGTTATCCCGGCTAATTAAAAATCGGTTAGGCAATTAGAATGCAGAATTATGGAAGCTTAACTCATTGACGCTAATAAACCTCGGTAATCAAACCAAACATATAATACGATCGAATCTCGCGGAGAAAGGATTTCAGCAAAGCGAGAGCGCAGGGGCATGTCGGTTCTTGCACGTGGATCCATGGAACTAAATCGGGACACTTTAACTCTTTCATTCTCACACGATCAAAGATTGTTTACAATAATTAGCCGGTAACAAAACGAGCGGGGGACTGGAACCGAGTCAGTAAAACTAATTCAATTAATAACTAGTCAAAGTGAGCATTATTTTCCAAAAGAACAGATCAAACTTAGCTAGTCTGGAACGTTTGGTGAACTTTGTATCAATATTGACGATGCTAGAAGGCATCAAATGTGTCAATTTTCCCATGCAAACTCTCTTATTTTTTAACGTTGTCCCTCCAAACCATAGATTCATTGTAAAATTTTGGACGGACAAAGAAATTTCAATTGCTTATAATTCAGACAAGATTCACTTGAATCACGTCAAACTTGGCACACATGCTAATTTCAACATTCTCTATATCATGTGATGAACTTCATTTTTGAATTAGAGTAATTCTGATAAACTCGGTCCCAGTCCCCTGCTCGTTTTGTTACTGGCCAATTCATTGAACGCGTGGCAGGTGCAAAGTAGTGTATTCTTGTTTCTAGGCAACATAAAGACGATCGAACTAGACCCGTAATTTAAATTTTCGCCGCTCTCGTCACATTGGTCCCAGGGGATTTAAATGATTTTGACATGCATCTGTAATTCTTGTAGTGATTTGAATATTCGCCACGAAATCATCTTTTTGCTCAACACTGGTAAGTTTTTTTTACGATGTCGTATTGTATTTTCAACCGATTTCAGCGCGAAAAGTATCATTTTAAAGCTTGATTTCTCGGTTTAAAAAAGCCGCTGGGCACAGACTTTAGATCCTCATAGGTTTTACGAAAAAAGCATTTGAACTTGGCTATACAAAAAAACGCTTTATCTAGAATTGGAGCAAAACTATGGAATGAGATACCATGTTTATATCTCAGAAATCTTCCAAAAAAAGCATTTAAAATAGAACTTACTAGTTAATACTAGTTAATACTAGTTAATATCCTCAAATTAGAAGATACATATATTGATACATCCATGATTATTTCAAAAGTAAAATCATTCAAATAAAATTTGCTGATTTCACAGTTGTTATTTCTATAAATTAACGTTTATAGTTCTATTAACATAAGTCACCACCTTGTCTTTTGTCTCTTTATAATTTATAATTCCTTTTTCTTCTCTCTTTTTTTTTCTCCCTCCATTACTTGTAAAACGTAACTTATTCTTTTAAACTGTAATTAGTATATTTACTTATATAAGCCTCGGCCCGCCTAGATTAGCTTTAAGCTACCTGCGGGCCAGTCAGATTGTAAATTACACTATTAGAATAGAAAAATAAAAATGTGTGTAAAATGTGTTCTAGTCAGACACACTCATACAAATTCGACTTAAATTTGTGCTATATTCAGAAGGCCCATGTTAGGGTCTTTTCTAAAGCAACCGGCCAAATGAAAGCATAGTAGTGTTTATTAGACTCAATTAAATAAAAAGCCGCTGGGCACGGACTACCATTTTTCAAGGACTACCTGATACGAATTTTAGATTTTGCCCTCTTCTTTGTATTTGAATTTCCCGCAAAGCAGTTAATGAGGCGAGTGATTTGTCGCTTTAATTAGATGCGCATAACGCCATGTCAACTCGTTTCTGGCGATGTGGGTGGGCGGGCGGGATGATGCTATTTTCCACCTCCAATCGATTGTCGATCTTTCTAAAACAGCGTTTTGAATCTTTTTCATAATATGCAGCATGATGGCCAAGACCTCAAACGACAGTAAGCATGACACTCCAGAATTTGATGACGTATTTCAGTACGTGAAGACGTTCGGAAGACACCACAAGATTGTGCTCTTCACCTCGTGCTTTCTGGCAACATTGATCTCTTTCCAGTTCTCTACCTTGATATTTGTATTCGGGACACCCAACTTTCACTGCGAGGCAGCCACCAACATTTCCTGTCAGCCTAACAAGTGCTGTTCTAACTGTACTTCCTATGTTTTTGATGGGCCTTTCAACAGTGTTGTCTCAGAGGTGAGTTGTTAGCAGCCAGTGTTTGATTTGCTCGTCTATAAAGTGCGCGACAATCTGGTAGACATGCAAGCCTTGTAGCTTCAATGGATAATTAGTGTAGTGTAGACCCGGGGGGGGGGGGGTACTTACATGAAAAATGTGTATGTATGTGAGGCCAAGAGGCTCAAACCCTGACCCTGTTTGACCCAATCCGAGCTCCAAAACCCTGATTGCCCCCTTTTTGGGGGAAAAAACCCTGATTGCCCCTTCTTTAAATTGTTTTAAAAACACGCGGTCGGATATATTTCCCGGCCGGTATACCGCGTACAAGGATTGCATGCAAAATACGGAACATTTCAAGTCGGGACGTAGCATTGGGTAAACAAATCAGCAGATGAAGTACATAGATAAGTACTGAAGTACGAATTAGCGGCGTCACGATGTATGCGAACCTCAGTGCTTGCATGTGGACAGGCGATAAAAATGCGGCAACAGAATGTCTTTTTTTGACATAGTAGCTAGAAAACACTGAACCCTAACTGCCTAAAAAATACTGACCCACGACCCTGACTGCACCCAAAATATACTCAAATCCTGACCCTGATCTGCCCAAATCAGGCCAAAATCCTGACCCTACCTGCCCAAACTGAGCTCAAAACCCTGACCCACCCGGGCGGCACATACATAATACGTCACAAACAGGAGAACCCCCCCGGGGAGTGTAGATCTGTGTCGACTGAAAAGTAAGAGACTGGATTTTATAAATGATGTACCCAAGGCGTTCTGGCTGGTAATTTTTTTCTGAATGGTTAATGGGATCCCTGTGGTTTGTACTGGTTGGTGACGTCACTGTCATCAAGTCGTGGTCTGTGACGTTACAAACCACAGGGATCTCAATAACCCATCAGAAAAAATACCAGCCAGAAAGCCTATGTGACTAGGCTGTTAACAGCAGTGGACAGCAGCGCAAGTTATAGCTGACGTGCCGCTATCCCTCCCCCTTTCTAAGAGAGAGAATAGCTGATAATACAGTGGCGTCTACGAATAGCAGTTTCAGAGGTATTGACCTGAACGCCTCTCTTCAATGTTATGAAACGTCATTGAAACCATCATATCTGCTATGAGGGCTAGAGATAGTGCTAAGCGCAAGGCGAAAAGATCTAAAATTGACCAGGACTGGACTCTGTTTAGAGCTTTGAGAAATAAAGTAACTAAGCTATTTGTGTCATCAAAGAAAAGTTACTTTAATACTCTATTATCGGTCAACAGTGATACACCTTCCAAACTCTGGTCGACCTTACGCAAAGTGATTCCCAGAAAGAATTCCACGTCCATACATGAACTCTGTCTTGATGATGTTACTATCACGGATAACAAAGGAATTGCAAATTGCTTTAACACCTTCTTCACTACAATTGGTAAACGTTTGAAACAAGCTCTGTTCTCACCACCTATTGCTGCTGTGAGCCATACTTCATCTGCCAATGGGGTCGAGGGATTAATCTTTTCGAACATTTCGGTGAACTTTGTGCGTAACGCTCTAACAGGCTTACGTGTCAAGAAGGCTTCTGGGATGCCTATACCTACTCGCCTGTTGAAGTATGGTGCTGAACCTGTCGCTACAGTCTAACCATATTCCATCAGCTTGGAAGGCCGCTCAGGTGACGCCAATACATAAAGACGGTGGCCTCGAAGATCCAAACAACTTCCGTCCAATATCAGTCATACCTGCAGTTATGAAGATATTTAAACAGGCAGTACATAAACAACTGTACGATCACCTTGTGGATAACGGGCTGTTATCAACATCCCAGTCTGGTTTCCGCCCAAGGCATTCTACTTCCACAGCATTGTTAGACCTCAGCGACTATCTACTGATGAACATAGATAAGGGTAACCTTACTGGGGCAGTCTTTTTGGACTTGAAAAAAGCTTTTGACTTGGTTAATCACACAGTTCTATTGGATAAACTGACAACCGTTGGAGTGAAGGGTGCAGCTCTGGATTGGTTTAGGGATTATCTCTCAAACAGATCCCAAGTAGTAGCTGTTAATGGAGCTACATCTGACGCTATGGATCTCTCAATGGGTGTACCACAGCTCTGTACTGGGACCTCTTTTGTTTATTATTTTTATCAATGATCTGGCTGATAATGTGAAAAACTGCAAAGTGATTCTCTATGCAGATGACACAGCTTTATTTTTTGCTAGTAAGGACATTCAGTCTATAGTGTCTACCCTTCAAGCCGAGTTAAATAGCCTCAATACATGGTTCACTGCGAATGACCTTGTACTTAATGTAAAAAAAACTTAGTTCATGCTTTTTGGAACTAGCAAACGCCTGGCCACCACTACTATGTCTAGTTCAGCACTGCATTTAACTATATCTGAATTACCAATTGAGACTGTATCGGTAATGAAGTATCTGGGTGTTACATTAGATCCGTCCTTGAGCTGGCATTACCACATAGATAATGTAGCAAAGAAGATTAGTAGTAGATTATGATTACTGGCACGGATTAGGAAATATCTTGAAGTTGATACATGTAAACAGTTGTATAGCACCCTTGTCCAGCCACGTTTTGATTATTGTAATGTCATTTGGTCTAATGCTGACCAAATATGTTTGGAACGACTTGTTAGGCTCCAGAAGAGAGGTGCTCGTATTATCCTACAGAAGAAAATACGAGATGAACGTACAGCAGAACTGTTTAGACAGCTAGGTTGGATACCTATTAGTGATCGTTGGTCTTTCCACAAATGTATTGCTGCTTATAAGTGCCTGCATGGCCTTTTTCCATCATATCTCTCAAGTATTGTAAAGAAACTCATCAGTGCATAATTATAATACTAGGGGGAGAGACAATATCCATATTAGTAAAATTACATCTAAATCTGGCCAAAGGTCGTTTGCCCATTCCGCGGCTATGCTATTCAACAGTCTTCATCCTGAGATTAAATCTGCTCGCAGTGTGAAGGAGTTTAAGTCAATCTACTGGAGACATTACTCATGATTGTTCTATGTACGTTGATGCAGAGATAATATATATATATTTTTAAGGTTATTATTAGTATTATTTATTGCATACATATTATAATTAGTATCTAGTAAATTATTATATTATTATTGCTATTATTAGTTGCACAGCATCTTTGGAAATCAGTGTAAACTGAAAGATTTCTGTGGATAATTATTATTATTATTATTATTATCATTCTTGCATGACACCACACCCTCTAAACAAGCACCACTAATTTAGATACACAGTTTGAATAGTGCTTCATTGCATCGAAGTGAGGCGTTCGGGTCAACAGCGGCTGGCCTGCTATTCGTAGATGCCACTGTAGCATCAGCTATTGTGGAAGGACCTCACTCGTGCGTATAGCTGGAAATGACAGCTGCAAGACTCCTATTAGCTGGATTGAATATAGTAATCAGGTTCGATAACTTCCAGTAGAATCGCAACTATTATACCGGAAAACGAAGAGAAAACGAAGAAATAACTAAGATGGGCGATTTAAGAAAAATCAGTGTTAAAAGCGGCTTAAAGAACTAATTCACTGGAGATCAAATCCTTAGTTGACACCGATGTTTTACGTGCTTCGAAAATAAGCTATATGTAGAGAGGTGCAGCGCATTTCAGGCACGCCGCGTGGTCCGCAACGCCAGCATGAATCAGCGATGTTTTCTTCTCTATGGTGCTCCGCTCGCGCGAACAACCTAGCTAATAAGGCTGTGTATATTTGTGCTCGTCATTCGCCTATGAAGGCTCGCCAAAATAGTTTTTACACATGACTCGTAAAACTACACAGACTAATAACCCTTATATACATACTAGATGTATAGGCCATTTTGACGATGTTGCGCGCGCAGCTAGAACAATGGCTATCTGTTTTAAATAACAAAAAGCGGGTGAACCAGAACGAGTCTTGGCAGCTCGCGTCTATTGTTATACTGATGCGTGCGCAACGTCGTCAAAATGGCCTATTGTCCGCTGCCTACACAAGTATTCTTAAACACAGAAATGAACATTTAATGTCAATAGCACAATTCGTAGTTCTTGAAAGGTAACCAAGCCTTGGTCTCGCATGGAGGCTGGAGTTGACCCTGCATTGATACTAACTCTAACTGGACCTGAAACAACAATAGGGGCTGATCAAAGTCAGGACCCAGCTAATCCACAGATCGAATTGGAATTTAGCGTATTTGTTTTAGTGGAGGTAGGAAAACCGGAAAACCCGGAGAAAAATCATCGAAACAAGGTCGATATACCAACAAATTCAACTCACATATGGCGCCGTGTCTCGGGGGATCGAACCTGGGCCACAGAGGCGAGAGGCGAAGCACTTAACCACTGCGCCACCTAGCCCGGCTCCCCTTTCTATAAATATGGATAGTTTTGATTAGCCTCGATGTCATCAAAGGCGTGGTTACCTTTCAAAATGCCGGTCACGAACTACGAATTGGACTATTGGATAAATAGCCCCTTGTAACGTAGGGTCTCAAGTTGAGCAAACCTCACAAGAACTTGCTCTAATATTTATAATTTGCTTTGTAGTTGAACCTGATTTGTGACAAGGCCTACCTTGGAGCCACCGTCCAGTCGTGTTTTTTTTGCTGGTATGCTCGCAGGATCGTTTATCGCTGGGATGGTTTCAGATACGTTCGGAAGGAAAAGGTGCACTATGGTGTCTGCTGCAATCATGGTACAGTAATTCCCCTGTAAACATCAGTTTACTAATACTGCGCTCGCGTTTTTGATTAAGTTATGGACTGGTTTAAGTACGGTGGTCTGAGAACCTCAACGGGCTTAAAACCCCTCTATGTATAGGTCTACGATTTATCGTCCTTGTGGCTCTATCAATTCCAAACCTGCGCACCCCCCCCCCCCCTCCCCCCCTCCCCGGGGTATTTGTGGGGCATTTGACATTTTGGAATCAGAACGTTGAAAATGCCCCACTGTGGAGTCAGCTAAGCTGTGCAAATGCCCCACAGTGGGGCTTTGGAACGAGTGCAAAACTCTTATAAAATTCACTATTTTGAATCTCTTTTACCATATACGTACAACTTATTCCAAATATATATGACTTCTTATCGATTGTAAAACTAAATTTCTACAACCCACATCCTTTACGCTCTCTTAAAGAAACATAGGTCCCTGGAGCATGGACCACCCACAAATTGACATTATTCGGTTTTCCGGATATAGGAAACGCAGGCGCACAGCTCGTGGAATTCACGATTGAGAGCGAGTGAGTGAAGTTATTATTAAAAAAACGAGCATAATAGTTACAGCTAAAGCTGAAGGGAATAGTTGACATTACAGTGGCGTCTACGAATAGCAGTTTCAGCGGTATTGACTCAATGTAATGAAGCAATATTCAAACTGTGTATCTAAATCACACAGGAATGATAGTTTCAATGGCGCTTATTACACTATGACTGAAGTGAGGCGTTCGGGTCAATACCGCTGAAACTGCTATTCGTAAAAACACTGAGACTGCGCTATTACGTGTTCATAATGATATTCTTCGTGCCTTGGACCAAAAGAAAGAGGTTGTTCTGATACTCCTTGACCTGTCCTCTGCTTTCGACACTATTGATCATGATATACTTATCTGCAGACTTGAATCTCAGTTTGGATTTACTGGATCTGTCCTTAGTTGGTCTACGTCTTATCTTCACGGTTGCTCTCAACAGGTTGTGATAGGAAGTACCGCCAAGTTCCAACCAATTACATCTGGTGTCCCTTAGACTTCGGTATTGGGCTCATTGCTATTCATATTGTATTTTGCCCCCTTACAAGACATTATTAAGTCACATGGCCTCGATTGTATTCTCTATGCAGACGATTCGCAACTCTATATTATGATGAGTCCTGCGTTTAAGCAGTCATCACTGGATAGCTTAGATCTTTGTATGGCAAGACATTCAAACTTTTTTCCTTGCAAACAAACTTGTCTGTAATCCATCTAAGACGGAAGTAGTCCATCTCTCCTCTCGGTTCAGTAAGCATCATACTTGGTAAACATAGTCTAGTACCTGCTAATGAGGCTCGTAACCTTGGCGTCACGAGCGTCACGTTAACAAAGTATGCCATCTGCTTTACACTCGCTCAAAAATATAGGTAGAATAAGGAAGTATTTAAGCAGATCCAGCACTGAACGTCTATTACACGCATTTATTACGACCAAGCTTGATTATTGTAATTCACTTTTATATGGTTTACATGCCACGGACATCTCCAAACTTCAGCGTGTACAAAACGCAGCAGCAAAGTTAGTAACCCGTGCTAAGCAGAGAGACCATATTACTCCTATTTTGCGCGATTTGCACTGGCTACCTATTAGAGAGCGTAGTATTTTTAAAATATGTCTGTTAGTTTTTAAGTAGATTCATTCTTGCGCGCCTTCATATATTACTGATCTCATCAAGCCTTGTGTTCCTAGCCGGAACCTGCGCTTCTCTACTCTTGGTTTGCTGTCAGTCCCCAAGTCCTTTTCGGCTTCTCACGGGGACCGCGCCTTTTCCGTTACTAGACCAAGTCTCTGGAATGCACTTCCAGTTCAGATAAGAAATGCAGAGTCATTATATCATTTTAAGGCGCTTCTTAAGACCCACCTTTTTAATTCTTATAGAATACTTTAATTTCGTGTATGTACATATATATATAAGATTAATAAAAATGGCAAAGACAATCAACTCATAACTGTAATAAATATTTTTAGCATTTTTAGTTAGTGAATTTTTAAACAATAGCATTATGTAATCTTTTTTACACATATTGTACACACATAGTGTTATTTATACAGATCTTTTTACCAGTCGCTTGTACCACGCATTTTCCATTTGTTTGTTTTTTAGCTGAAGAAGGCTGAATGGCTGAAACGTTCTAAATATATTTTTTACAGTTATGAGTTGACTGTCTTTGCCATTTTTATTAATCTTATTGAACTCCTTGCAAAGCACCGTCTATGAATCCTTGGATCCTTGTAGCTGGACTATCCGTTGGCATAAGACTTTGGATCTTTATTACAAGTTATATATATATATATATATGAGGCATGTTAACACAAAAGGCGCCTTAGCAAGGAACACTCATTTTGTGTTAACATGACTCATCTTGTGTGGAATTCTCGATTTCCTCAGTTTAAAGCGCTGATAACTGATATTCTAGGTTTCAATGGTAGTAAAATGACACTTGCTTCCATTTATAGCCTTTCTATCCCATAATTTCCTTGTTTGAGATTTGGAGTTTTTGGAGATTTTCTACCTTATCACCTTTTTGCAGTTGATCAACTAAAAGTGACATTTTGGAGTGTTTCTAATGCACAGGAGCGGCTGAAGCGCGTCGAAAGTTCTATAGAAAAAGACGGTTCTTTTGCTGCAAACCGCATTAAAATCCATCAAGATCTCGGCGAGAAACGGCGGCCAGTTGGAATAAACGGTGCACAAATTGAGGCATGTTAACACAAAAGGCGCCTTAGCAAGGAACACTCATTTTGTGTTAACATGACTCATATATATATATCATATACAGTCGTTGCCGGTTGTCCTAGACATATCCACATATGGATTTATAGCCTTTGTTCAGTTCGCACCTTTTACATAAAGAACAGTAATCAACCGTGAACGCGCCCTTTGCATTTGGTAACAAAGAGCCACGGTGGTCTAATGGTTAACGCTCTTGCGTCTCAGCATCGGCTGTACATTTAACCACAATCCCTTGCGAACCTAACGCAGTGAAACACACACGTAGAAATCCCCTGTTTTTTTCAATGACAGTGTATTGGCAACAGCACTTGTGCTGGCTTGTTTTTAAGATATAAAACCTCTTTACAGCGATTTTATAACGGTTTAAAAAAAATCGCGCGCAAGGGATTGTGGGTAAACGTCCAAGCCGCCATCTTTTCAAATTATACCTTAGATTTCTGTACCCTTTTGCTTCTCTGTGCTTTTGGCGTTTTGTTTTCTCCAGGACGTTAGTACATTCTTTCTTCTTTCAGATTGTAGCGGCATTCGCTTCCGCATTCATCGACTGTGTGTCTTTCCTCGCATTTCTACGGTTTCTTGTTGGCTTTGGTTTAAGTGGAATCACCACTGGACACTACACATTCATCTTGGAATTTGTAGGGCCAAAACGACGGACAATGGCGTCGAGTGTATTTCAAGTTTATTGGGCTATCGGCTATTTTCTGTTTGCTCTCGCGGTATATTTTATACGCGACTGGAGGCCTTTGGTGTTGGTAACGTGTCTGCCTGGATTGCTGTTATACGCCTTCATCAAGTGAGTACACATTCCGTATACGACTTGGTATTTTCAAGTGCAAATACAGGACAAAAAGTGTGCAATTGCACAACCTCGTGCGCCTCATCCACAGCACCGTGGCAATCGGCCGCTGATTGGCTAAACATTTGAGAGAGAATTTCGAATATATATAGCGCGTAGGTTTTTCATTTATTTTTAAAAACTGAAGAAATGTTAATGTTGTCTTCCGCATTGCGCATTCAAATTCGTTGAAAACAACTAAAAATTCATAAGTACTTAGCTTTTTTGCCATTTCAATACTCGCCTCTAAATTGTATATATTAAAGTACGACAATGAATGATTGGAATTCATTGGGATAATTTTCAGCCGTTCTTCGATTCAGCGATGATGAATCCAAGATGGCGGATGCTCCTCAAATTATGCCCAGTTCATTTATATAATTATATGAATAGTTCTTTTAGCGCTTTTCGGGAAATAATAATTAAATATTCGGCATAGTTTGGGGTCACATGACGTAACACGTAACATACGTTATCGCCGCCATCTTGGTTCCCTTTGATAAAGGATTCCTCGTTAGCTTCTCTTG